>OX155958.1:7034535-7244535 GCA_944548615.1 Micropterix aruncella
ATATATATATATATATATATATATATATATATATATATATATATATATATATATATATATATATATATATATATATATATATATATAATATATATATATATATATATATATATATATATATATATATATATATATATATATATATATATATATATATATATATATATATATATATATTATATATATATATATATATATATATATATATATATATATATATATATATATATATATATATATATATATATATATATATATATATATATATATATATATATATATATATATATATATATATATATATATATATATATATATATATATATATATATATATATATATATATATATATATATATATATATATATATATATATATATATATATATATATATATATATATATATATATATATATATATATATATATATATATATATATATATATATATATATATATAAGTATAGTATATATATATATATATATATATATATAGATATATATATATATATATATATATGATTATATGGCGTGGCTTATAGGTGAAGATCGCCTTTAGGAAGGAAATGCCCGAGCGGGCGTGTAACAGGTTACAAAATGGTTGATGATTGGAGTGTGAGCGGTGAGCCGATGCATGCGGTGTGGAGGCAAGAAACGCAAGAAATGTATAGAGTTATCCTTATGTGAGTGAAAGGACACAGTGGGATTCAAGGAAATGAGGAAGCGGACACGCTTGAAAGATGAGATCTTCCAACCGAAATTTCACAATGTGCTTTTGGCCCAACAACACATCCATATATTAAATTTCAAGTCTTTTAGTCCAATGTTACGAGATTGAAATGTGACTTTCGCGCCCCCTGGTGGACTGATTTCAACCACAACTTCAACTCTAGCCATTACCAAATGATGCCTGCTTGCCAAATTTCAACACAATCGGATGAAAGGTTTGGGCGCTATCGTGGATGAACACACACACACACACACACACAGACACATAAAAGTACCTTCACAATACTTTCCCTCTGCCGGAAAAGTAAAAATAAAAGTAGCGCTGCCAGCGACTGCGGATTCCATGCTCCATACATAATCCCCATAGGCGTAGGGTTCGTACTACGGCGCGGCCGGAAATCTGCTCGTCCGGAACGTGAAATGTTAGGAGTTTTCAAGATACGCCATTGTTTTCGCTTACATCCGTTCGTTTCAGCGCTTATTGCATGCTTTTTAGCTCTGAATCGTTCGCTCTTTATTGTTCGCATATATTTACGGAGGCCGACAGGCAGACAATTTGAAGCCACTGCATCGGAAATTGTTATGCTCTATTTTGCCCCGAAACGACTTCGGAAAATGTACAGCGACGGCTATTATTGGGATTCTGGCCTGTGTGCCGGTTTTCCCCAGGAGTCAATCTTCTGGCGCTCCTGGACGGTTGGCGCACCGTGCGGCGTCAGCCAATCGATTGTGCAATCTGACTGACAATCTGGAAACAGTTCTGTCTCCTATAGAGTTGCTTCACCTTACGGCGACTGCTCTTGAAACGATCAATAGGCTACCCGATTCCGGGTAGCAGCCGGATAAAGGCGCCGTGGTTCGCGATAGATTCGGCAAACGCCGTATCACCGCTTCGTAAGGGAGAGGACTGCGCTAGTGACCTCGAACCCGTAACCATTCGGAAGACCGGAGTAATCTGGTTGCAACTGGTAGTAAGAGCGCGAGTGTCGACCCGCTGGTTGATTAACCTGGCTATTTCGCGGTAAGACGTTGGTCTCTTATGGGCATGTGGTGGAACACGACGGTGGACTGTTTTGTCCTAAGTCTTCTGCGCTTACCTCACGGGAGACAGAATGATACATTTAGTTAAAACTCCCTGAGGTGACGGGTTCGCTAGTTGTAATTGACAGCTCTAGTTGTCATTATTGAGAAACTACAGCCATCGCAGAAAATTACTGTAAAAGAGCTTTCTTTTGTTTTTACTTTTCCGGAGAAAAAAGCGCATTTTTTTTCCAGTTGATAACGGAAATATCCATGTTGACCCCCCCCCCCCCCCCCCTGAGACGATTAAGACTATTTTCAGACTCAAGTCTGTCTGTGAGCACAGTATACCGGTCAGTAGATTATCTTAGAACAAAATTGAAATCGAAGCGAATCGGCTCGGATATGGTCGTCAGATGTCCGCTACTCGGCCGCAAACGTTCGAATTGTCGTCATCCTTTACCTGCGCGTAACGCTAACCAAAGGCGTTCGTCGAGACGTACCTCTCTGCCTACATTCCTCGCACCCTCTTCCCGCAATGCTCTGTAGCTCGAGAGTAAAGATACTGTTAGGTATACTGTGCTGTGAGTCTTTGTGTGTATGACTTACTGTGTGTGTTTGTGTGTGTTACTCCACGATAGCGCCTAAACGCTTTATCTGATTGAGCTGAAATTTGGCACGCAGGCATCATTTGGTCATGGCAATAGTTGAAAAGATTGTAGTTTGAGTCGAAATATTGCAATTAGAGACTTGAAATTCGGTATACAGAGGCCTTGTTAGACCGATTGGTTGAAATATCTCGTATACAAGCGAAGCAAATAATATTTAGTCTGATATTTTTAAGAAAATTCTACATATTTCATGAAACAAAAAACAATTTTAATACCACGGAAAAACCTACAAATATACTACGAATTGGCGCCCGTGGGGAGTTTGGGTTGGTTGGGGTGGGGGGGGGGGGGGGGGGGAGGGGGTGGCGGGGTGGTTGTCTACTTGTCGAATTATAATAAAGCAGATGGCGCGAAAATAGTATTAGAGGTCAAATACCTATGTACACCAATTTTTATGGCGATCGGTAAAACGGTATAGAAGTTTCTTTGCTGTATCGCCGTCTAGTGGAGAGTTACAACAAAGTGGATAGAATATAAACCTTCTCCATAAAAAAATACATATATGTGCCAACATTCATAGAGATCGGTCAAACGGTACTATTAAGCACAGATAAACCAACATCTATTTTAATACATAATCGTAGATAAATCTATTACAATGACAGCACAATTTTCGAGCAAAAAAAACGTCGACGACTTTGTTTATTGGTTGGTTGTAAAAAAAATCATGTTGTTAATTGCTTTTTGCAAAATTTAGATATTCGGTTTGAGGTGTTGTTAGTTGACTATTATTTTTATAGATAGCATTACAATGCATTTTGCGCTAAAATGATTGTTGCCAATAGTAAAGTTTATGTCTGGGACCATCTGCATCCACTTCACTCAATATTGTCCACTTTATGGGTTGATTGGTTATTGCACAACATGGCTCATACATATGTGGTATAGGCCCGTATTCCGTTTCTCCCAAGCCTAAGCCCTATTGTCCACACGCGTCTTTTTCGCCGTGAATACCCACGCTTAATTCGCCGTGTCTAGGCGCGGTCGTCAGTGGGATAAGAATCAATTGGAAGTTCGTCCACGGACACTTCGGAAAAACGGGACGGCGCCGCCGCCGTATGCATCGTATTTCCCCCTCGGCGAGCCGTGTTTATTTACTGCGAAATTTGTATCAGTGTTGTATGACATTGTATCAGAGCTTATTCAAGGCACTGGACATTTTCACGGCGAATAATTATTGCGTCACCTTGAAGTTGTTTACAAAATGTATGTACTTAACGCGTTGTACGGCGAAAAAACCGTTAAATGGACAAGAGGTCACGTTTTTTCTACGTCGCTGCTTACGCGCCGTACGCTTAAAAAAACGTGACGTAGACAAGAAGCCTAATCGTTCTTGGTTATAAAACAAAAGAACTTAAATGCTATTTCTATTCAATTTGTATTTGGAACAGTAGCACTGCAAAATAATCAACATTATTAAGTAATTAGTATCCGCAAACTGTTCCTTTTGCATTTTAGGTGCACTTTGTTGCAATTAACAATAGAATAACGAAATATACAAGGAAATTCCGAACGAATATGGTGAAACAGATTCCGCGCGAGCTCCGCGGAGCTTTCAAATTTAGCGCGACCTTTGAAACTCTAGGAAACTCTAGGAATTAATCTAATGTTTCAAGTGGCGTACCATTTCAGGTTGAATTCTTTGATTTTATTGTAGGCTGCAGATAATGTTTTGATCCGAAAATGTTTGGATTGTGTCTCTTTCTCACGCTCCTCTTTTCGAATTCCCTCTTCCGAGGATATTTTAATTAAAGACACAGTCAATTAGGGTTTAAAGAAATCATCGCTAAAAATATCTAATTCGGTCCCTGGAAACTTTTGAAAGCGCCCCAATTCCCAGGGCTAAAGCGCAACGACCCGTTATGTGACGTAATCACATGTGCGATGAAAATTTTACAGTTGGTCAAATGGATTTGAGGGCCAACTCTCGGCAAATTCACCCGTACAGTAAATACACCCGCCCATTATTGAATGTGCGGATATCAATCTCCATAAGTCATCACCAAATCACCTAATCACCAAAACCTTGCTCTATGCGGATGATACAAGTTTCCTGTTTCACGATAACAATCTTAACGACCTAATGACCAATGCCAATCAGGCGTTAAACCTAGCAAGTTCATGGTTCACAGAGAATAATCTCTTGCTTAATGCAAAAAAAACCGTAACTATGCACTTCTCCTCAAAATATAAATCGTCTGCTATACCATTCAATATAACTCTAAACAACAGTACTCTAGAATTAAGCAAATCGACAAAAATCCTAGGTATCATGATCGATCATCATCTTAGCTGGAACATCCATATTAATGAACTATGTAGTGCGCTTTCTTCGGCAATATATGCAATAAAAAAGATTAAATTCTTAGCTGGTGAAATCGCTGCAATAACTGCGTATCATGCCTGTTTCCATTATAAAATTACCTATGGTATACTGATATGGGGGAATGCCACAGACAGTTCTAGGGTTTTCATTTTACAGAAAAGTGCATTGAGAGCAATTGCAGGACACGCACTGCGAACCATATTTTCTTAAGTACAAAATACTGACTTTTAAGTCTGAATATATTTTACAATGTCTACTATATGCTAAATCAAATATTAACGAACAAGAGGTAAACGGGAATATGCACTCCCACAATACACGCAGACGTGATGACGTTATTCTGCCTAAAGTACGCCTTACGCAGACACAAAAGTCCTTTGGATATTTGAGCTATAAGCTCTTTAACCAGCTACCACTCTCCGCAAGAAAGATGGAAACAAAGGCGTTTAAAAGATCTATAAAACAAAAGCTGCAATCCACACATGCTTTCTATAAGCTGGGTAATTTTTTTGAGCATGCAAATTCTTTGAAATGGGAATAACATTAATATGTAACTTTCAGGTAACTTTCAGGACCTTAAAAAAGCCCCACACAACAAATAAAACAAAAAAAAGTGCACCCGCGCAGTCGAATGTTCTTGAAAAGCTTATGTAGCTAGACACCTATATTGTTTTCATTTTGAACCCTACAGAACTAAGATTCTTTTATACCAATTAAAAGTGCTAACCATCAGCAGGGTAGTCTTTCAGCCATCAAACGCTAAAAGAAAGGTTAAATATTATAAAAATCGCGAATAAAATACTTAGTTCTCAGATCTTTCCTTATATCTTAGATCTTTCCTTGACAAAACCGTGGCACTCTAGTGTGACTCCCGAAGTGAGCTCGCCTTAACACAGGGGTGCCTAGCAAGGCGGCCTAGGAGCCGAGCCCGCCTTGCTAGGCACCCCTGTGTTAAGGCGAGCTCGGCTGCTCTTTGCTTAGCACAATTGAAAGGTAATCATTTGCGTTTAATATATGCGCCATGTAACCTGGGCTCAGACAGATGTGTCTATAATTTTAAAAGCATACAACGGCATTGTCTAAATTGTCATTTAATTTTCTGTTATGCTCATGCATTTTAATGTATGTAAATAAATAAATAAATATGTAAATTAATAAATAAATAAATAAAAAAGTTACCACTACTACCTGCAAATTAAAACGTGTAGTCTTTTTGACAAGTATTTGCTTGTATCTCAATAACTAAATAGGTTAGTAGTCAAGATATTGCTGCTATTCTATCAGCAGACGCACATACTTCTTGATTCACTGAGAGTAATCGTAATTGGCAGTAAGTCCTATATTATTACAGTGTTTCAAAAAAGTAGTAAATAAATAGTATAAACCATTAAGAGTATGTACATAAAATGGAGTTTCACGACTCGACTTACACATTTAACTATTCGATTTACACATTTCACGACTCGATTTACGCCCGTGGCGGACGCGGTTTCTCGCGGCGGCCGCTGCGTCTGTGGGCTACTAGTAAAACCAACTAGAGCTGTTATCTACAACGAGCGAACCTGTCTTCTCAGGAAGTTTTTACAATATTTATCGTTCTGTCTCCTGTGAGGTGAGCGCAGAAGACTTGAGACGAAAAAAAATCCAGTCTAGCTAACGCCACCTGCCCATCAGAGGCCAGCGCCTTACAGCGAGGCACCGGGATAGGCAACTTAGCGGGCAGCCTCGCCCCTTGACTACCAGTTTGGAAGGATATCTCCATCTGGAATTAACCTTCAGGATACCTCATATCTCCTGACTGGTTGCAGGGTCGGGGTCGCTGTGCGGTCCTCTCCCTTATTTTTTCATTTTTCATTTATTAACCATTTTTTAAAATACAGCTTTGTATAAAATCCAGCCAAGCCTAAGGCTTACCTGCTGGAGATTATGATAGGGTGACTTTCAGTGCAACTTTAGTGGCCATTTTGACCATTTAATAATATATCTGCTGCATTATCTGCTATATTGATAAGGATTAGTCGGCACAGAAAGCCACCCCCTTAATAATATTTACATAAAAAATTATGAAGCGGTGATACGGTGTCTACCGAATCTATCGCATACCACGGCATTCTTTGCCAGGCTTATTCATCCGGGATCGGGTGGCCGAATGGTCGTTTCAAGAGCAGTTGCCATAAAGTTAACAACCACTCCCATTCCCACTCTATAGGAAATATTACTGTTCCCAGACTCCCCCGGCTGTAGGTGTGCACAATCGATTGGCTGATGCCGCATGGTGAGCAAATCGTCCAAGATCGCCGGAAGGTTGGCTCCTAGGAGAGACTGGCCCTCAGGCCAATGTCCTAATCTGGCTATCCCTTCTGCGCATACATCCCGAAACCGTGGCGGGCGCAGGTGAAAACCGCTACTTGAGTTCTAAGCCTGACGGCATCGCAGCGATAATCCATCGCACTAGTTGCATATTACAATATAAAATAACTATGTGGGGGTAGAATTATTAGAGGAATACCTAGGTAAGAAACGGCAGTGGTTTAAAAGACAGAGATAGATGTGTGTATGATTAAAAGCAGCTAGGGCACTATAGGGTTGAAGCCGTTAATGCCATCAGTGATTTAGGCGCATGACAATCGTATGCAAACGAAGGGCGCGATGTCGAGATGAGATATACCAGGCATTAATACGGAGGGCTTATTATGTACAGTATTCGAGATGATTTTGAAATATTCTTTTTGAATCGCTACGAAAACAGGCAAATGATCTTTAATTCGATGAAATCAGTCTGACGGCATGTATCCTAAAACAATGAACAAGTAAATATATATAAACACAACTGCTGTTACACGAAGTGAACTATTGTATTTATAATTATTTGTTTAACGTTTTTTTTATGAAAAATTTGTGGTTTATATATTTATCCATATAGATGCTACATACTTGATATTTGGACAGTTAAGGTACCCTGTGTCAGTCGAGATGCCATAAAGATTATAATTCCACACAATTCGAAATTGGTTCAAGCGTTTAGAAGTTATGTGGAAATAAAGAAATGGAAAACATACATAGTCAACCTGAAAACATTACACTCCTTTTTTGTTGGGCAGTCGCGTAAAAAGATGATACGCCTACGTGTAGGATAAGAAAACGCCGCATACTTCTATTAAGACACTAGGAATTAAAATGCTGCTCAATGTGCTTTTTTGGTTATAAAAACTTTCAGCAGGCGCAATTTTGAAATGGAAAATTATTAGCAGAAATAGCATTTTAAGCATTTAAATCTGTATACTATGCCTCGACTACTTCGGAAACACACGTATAGTAGATTTTTTTGTTTAGACGTAACACATTTGTTTCAATGATATGACGGTATTACCGTAGCACTGCATCTCACGTCGTAACGCCATTATGAATGGCCCCACTGCAAGGTGAAGTGTATGCGTTGTTTGCCAGTGGCCCAGAAAGAATAATGAAATGTATTTAAGATATTTCCAATGCGTTAAAATGCAACTTTTAGGTTTTCGCGAAACAACTGTGGCTGGTAGTAAGCTTCTCTAAAAGCTAACGACTTCTATATGAGGGTAGTTTTGAAGTGCCTTAATAAATGGCGAGGTCATCTATTTAAAGCGTAATGTCAACAGACCAAACGCGTAAAATATAGTTATTTTAGTATCGTTCTTGAAAGTATTCCAAGATAGTCATCTCAGTTAGCTAACATCTTAGTTATTCAATGAAGTTTATTGCTCTTGGAGGTACTGAAAATGACTAATATTACATTACTAGATACAAGTACTTGCATAAATCATAGCATGCTGATTACCTGGCAATATTGAGTTATCGCAATGGTACTACACGCTGTTTTGATGGGCTAAACGTTAATACGACCTTGTAAAATAAGCGTCTGACTAAACACTCCGTAATTTTGATTTAAATATTAGGGAATATTTTGCATCCCTAATATTTAGATTGAGTTAGTTAAAGATAATCGCCCCATTTGTATACACCGACTGGTCGACCGGCACCAATATTTGAATTGAACTTCACATCGTTAAGGCGACATGAGACCTCAGAAAAATTTATTTTGTAGGGTTCAGCCAATAAAATCCAGCGTTGACGAAGCGTCAGGCACGATTCCACGTCCGCTCGCCCCGCGACCGGAGGCATACTAAACTTTCTATCGCAGCGCTAGTACAGAATAACTATCTCTGCGCAGTGGTAATATAAGGGTGTTAATGGCAAAGCATATTAAGCATAAGCTCTCAGAGCGTTCTCATGTCTTAAATAATTGTAATTAATTTAGGGCCTAAATAAAAAATCTGGCTAAGCTCGGCACTAGAAAATTAACCTTCAATTAAATTAAATTTAATGAAATTTAAATAAAACACAATTACCGCTTACATTGTAGGAGTAATCGGGCCTGAAATATTTCGAAATCAGATTAAAGTCTTAATGTCCAAGGCAATGAGTAACTTTTATGAGTCCAAATTGTAAATTAATTCCTTATCGACGAATTCACTTAGAAACTTTTTTTAAATTAATGCTTACATTTAAAAAAAAAAAAACTAAAATTCTTCAGATATGGCCGTTCCTAGGTATCATGTCCCCTTAAGAAAATAAAACTGAACTAGTGGGGAACCAATGTGGGAATTATTTAATTTTGTATTTGTATCATATCTCAATCGTTGTATTTGTATGATTAGCCTGGTAGTCGTTTTAAGCTCGGGGTTGTACGGCCATTATCTGCACAGGATAACGCTGTTATTATGGAGAAATTACGCCTCTGAGATTTGGAGCGAGGAATTATTTCTCTAGTCTAAGTGCTGGCAGACTCTTTAGTTCATCATTTTTTATTCACCGCTAGTAAATCACAGCAGTAAATCACAATCGCATACTGTTAGTTATATCTAATGATTGATATTGTAATTTTCGTTAAAAAAAATAAACAAAACTGTGCTTAAAACTTTTTGATTGTTTGTTTCTACTATTTATTATGAAATTTTACAATGAACTCTACTATAAAGTATTTATCTGTATGTGTGCGTGTAACATGCGCGTTTCTTTGTGTCTTGTTATTGCATACGATCGACAGAATCGTCATACATCATATATAATTATTACACTTCTGGGAGGTGAACGGTGGATTCCGGACTAACGACCGGCTGTGGTAGGTTTAGGACAGCTGTCTTGCCACATGTGAGCGTTCACCTTACCACCCATTCACTCCCCCTTCGAAGCCATAGAATTTGAGATGCGGAAATCGCGGTTTTAGATATTTTTTCTTGAAAGTAGTTGATTATTTTCCTGGAGAGACCAAGATCTTTAAAAATGTGAAACAAAGATTTAGCTGGCAGGCCAAGAGCGCCTACTTCCACCGCGTGAAGGTGAACAGTGAAGCCGTTCCGGGTGATGGCATTTGAGAGGTCATGGTTTTTATTTAATTTGTACTCGTGGTCTTTTGGGATATTTGATTCCCATGGAACAGTTAATTCTACGATAAGGACCATCTTCCGAGATAGAGAGTAAAGAGTTATATCTGGACGCAGGGCTGTGCATCCGAGACTTTCAGGGAATTTATACTGTTAAGAGACCGAATCGACCTCCATAATCCAATCTGAAGCTTTCTCGATTATTGAGAAAGGTTTTGCAGTGAGATGTGTTTTGCCTTTATAGCCAACCCGCACAAACTGTATTGGGGGTTTGGAGGATACTGTGGAACCCTTGTTGGCACGAGCCACTGAGAGGCTAATTACCTCGCGAATAACAGCAAGGATTTTGTCGTGGCGGTAAGTCTACCGTCCTTGATCCAAGGCCACCTTGCGGCCAGCTAAAATATGTCTAGCTGTGCAAGGGGTGTTGCTACAAAGGGGACATGAACTATCCTCGGCATAGCTCCAACGAGCGAGGTTACTGGGTCCTGGAAGTGTATGCTGAAAGGCATTTAAATAAAATTTCAGCATCTCTGGTGTCCAGTCATACAACATTACTTTCCAGTGCATTGGAGGAGGAATGCAAAAGTCTCCAATTGTTGTCCAATCATTCTGGCATTGAAGGCCAATAGCGTGAGCCAATAGACCTCGACCGGTTCTACGACTATTGTGTTAGGAATAAGTTAACATTAAATATTTCAAAATGTCAAAAAATCACTTTCACAAGGAAAAACAATAAAATAAATTTCATTTATAAAATTAATCATATCCCCCTAAGTGAAAAGAGTGAGGTGCGCGATCTGGGTTTAGTATTAGATAATAAACTGCTGTTTGATAAACACATCGACTATGCTACCGGAAAAGCTCATAAAATGTTAGGATTCATCCAGCGAGTGTGTAAACCGTTTAGCGATGTAAGAACCCTTAAGATTTTATACTTCTCCTATGTACGCAGCATTCTCGAATACGGATCTATCATTTGGTCGCCTCAATATACAGTCTATAAAAATAGAGTTGAGAGACTCCAGAAGTACTTCATGAGACATCTTGATTTTAAATCGTTTCAAACCTCCGAAAGTTACTCAGAGAGACTTAACCGTCATAACATGGACTCACTCGAGGATAGGCGCCTCCAATATGATATACGTTTTCTGTACAATATTATTAATAATAAAATAGACAGTCCCTATTCTGTTGGCAGAATCTCCTACCGAATCCCCAACAATAAGACCAGGGCTCGAGATTTATTTTATCTACCGAGAGTCAATACCAATTATGGTCAAAATATGTATTTTTATAGAGCACTTCGATCATATAACCTCAACTTTCAATGTGTGGATATTTTTAATTTATCTTCAAATACTTGCTTCGAAGAAATTAGAAATACGATAAACAGCCTTCGGGTTTGATTGGTATTTCTTCGTCCGTTGGGTACGTAGGCTGTGGCAATCGCCACTACACTATAACAATGCTTTCTAGTCAGTATAATATTCTCTATAAAAGTTCATATGTATATTAACATTATAAATACATACATTGTGATGTATATTTTATATATATATATATATATATATATATATAGAAATATTTGATAGTTAGAAATATACCTATATATATATATATATATATATATATAAATATATATATATATATATATATATATATATATATATATAGGTATATATATATATATATATATATATATATATATATATATATATATATATATATATATATATATATATATATATATATATATATATATATATATATATATATATATATATATATATATATATATATATATATATATATATATATATATATATATATATATATATATATATATATATATATATATATATATATATATATATATATATATATATATATATATATATATATATATATATATATATATATATATATATATATATATATATATATATATATATATATATATATATATATGTATATATGTATATACGTTATATATCATCATATATCATACATCTACATAACTCATAATATGGCTTATCTTACTTACTTACTTAGCTTACCCTATCCCTTTCCCCTTACTTGAACCTACATTGGTTTCATTTCTCATTGCGCTGTAACAATAGATTTAATTTCATTGTGAAAACTTTTAATTGGCCTTAGATGTATATATTATGTGTTAGTATTAAGTATAAAACGCTGTAGGTTTTCTGAAAAATAAAAATAAAATAAAAATAAATAAAATAAAAAAAGAAAAAAAATGTTTGAAATTACGTAATTTCCAGAAATGTTATGGCCAAACATTATTTTTTTTCTATTTATAATAGATACTTTTGAGTGATATAAAAAATAACACAGTGATCTTAAGTTATTTTATTATTGTTTAATCCAATTTTTACTTTATAAAAAACTATTCATTTGATAATTTATTATATTATAATTGAAAAGCCAAATCGACTATATTACACGACGCGTCAATCCGAAATCGTCATTCGTAATTGGCCACTGCCAACGGTGGGACGTATTCTCTTGTTGCCGCGGTATACCTATACATCTTTATATATATATCGAAAGCGCGCGGGCGCGTGACATTACAAAAATACCTAAATTTTTAGTTGCGTCAACTCGGAATGGAGCCTTAAGCTGTTTTTAAAGTTCTGCAAAAGAAATTTTACTTTTAATTTTAGATGGACTGGGTTTAAGAGTGCCACCTTAAATATTCGACGCTTAACGCCAATCTATGAAGTTAACACGATTTTTAAGTAAGAAGAAAAAAACCCTTAAAGTTGACTATTATGCTCAACTCTTTTATCGCGTCACTCATAAGAATAAGATACCGACGCGTTGCATATCAAATAGCTAGAGCCAATAAAAAAAAAACTACATTCATAAATGTGGTTGACTGTGGCACACCTCTTTGGTAAATAGTGTAACATAGTTTCTACACAGTTAGCCAAATTCCAGTTTTTTCAAAGTTATTTTCCTCGAAAACCATTATTAAGGTAAACATATTTTTTAAATGCAAATAAGTGGTTAACAGTTAACAGATTAGTTACTAATCTATGTCTTAACCATTTCAAAAAATATATATTTAGAATGAAAATTTAAGCGTTATGATGGCTAGAAATTTAGGTGGTTAACTGTTGAACAGGTTAATCTATAAGTATCATATATTCAAATGCAATGTTGTGTCAAAATTTTCAAGTCAATCGACCGACTACTGTTAAATATTTTGATTTTGATTATTGAATTGAATTAGGTTATTTTCTTTTAACATCATTTGATGTTATATATTTTGATTTTAATTATTTCGACTTATGTATTTATTTGATTATGATTATTTAGATTTTTTATTTTAAGATTTGGTTATTTTATTTTAAAATCATATATCTACCAATAATTAATAGGTGTGTCATGAAAAACAGGATAAGAGATATCCTGAGGAATTTGCAACGTTTGTAGCTTTATTACATAGTCCTTGTCTATTTACAGTTTTAATTTTTAAAGTTTGTTTTTTTGTTTTTTTTTGTATATGGTTTTTATAACAACAGCTGCAAATAAATATTTTTCATTTCATTTCTACTTTTCGAGTTTTGCGAGCACAAACTTCCGCAGGCGGAATTTTTATGTATAAAGTTGACTCCGATAGTCTTCGATTGCAATTACTGGTCCTCTTCTTACGCGTCACTCGCTAAGCGCTTACTTGCCAAATTTTACTAAAACACAGTCTGGATTTCGACACCGTGTTATGTCACATTTTGTCATCCGTCAATGTACGAGTGACTCGCGTGTGGCTGTTGCAGCAATTGCATTATAGTCGTATATCTCAGTACGCGGAGCTCGAGAGCAAATACGTGCTCTATAACTCGCGCCTGCAATTTCGTTGATTTAGCGTTGGCTCCGTTCCAAGAAACGTTGAAGCAGTCTAAGCTATATAGCATTAGCGCGTCCCTCCGTTGCTCGGAAATCTCGTGAAAACTTCATCTCCACTTCATATTATATTATTTCCATTAGACGTAGCAGTCATCTTTATTATTATATAAAATAATAGTCGTGGCTGTGGCCAAGCAAACTCAATTTCGTGCAAGCAAACGCAAACTCAAAATGATAGTTACGGATGCACACAAAAGATAATGTGATTTGAAATTCAATTCCACTATGCATAAAATAATGGCTACAGGTTGTGGCAATCCGTGTATTATAAGGTATGAACATATATAATGATAGACAGTTAAATGGCCTAATTACATAAAATAAAATAAAAATATTTTTATTTATTTCTCAAGAAAACTTACAACGTGGCATTAGACAATTTTAAACTTGCAATAATAACAATAAATATACGATTATGTATTGTTTTCAACTTTTGACAATAAACGTTTAGTAATTTTGATTGAATTAAATTAATTTAGGTCATCTAAAAGTGGAGGATCGGAAGAAGTAGGGATATAAAGGGGATGGTATTTATTTAAAAGGATACAAATATATAAGTAGGTACATCATGTACATATAAGCAAAATACATGCATAAACACATAGATATATAAATAAATATATACATAAATAAATTTCCAAAAAAACACTATGTGTACATTTCCTATGGTTCTAGGTAATTCTGTTATACACATAAGCCGTTCGATTAAATGAATTATTATTTATATATTGAAACTTAGTAATATATATTTCAATTTCAATTTCAATTTCAATTTATTTCTGCTCCAGTAGGTAGGCTTTCCTACACTTGGATGCGTCTTTGTCTCTAAAATTTTAAATAATGTAATTAATTAAAGAATATTAACTATCATTATATAGTTGTGGCAATATAAATTAATTTTAGTAAATTATAATTGGTTTGAAAACCATTGATAAATAGAAAATAATCTAATAATCAGAATTGCTGATCAAAAAAAGAGCTCAATGTCTGTAGTCATAATTATCAAGGCAATAATATGATGGTCAAGAAAATAGATGAGGGTATATTAAAAATATCTAAATTTAAGTTAATTGTCAAATCTAGCAATACAGCCGTCGTCGATAAAAATAAAAATAAAAATTACGTTCTTTGGCAAAGTTGATTATCATGAATTATCCGTTATTTTACATTAGGATGCTCTGGAATAAGAAATCAGCATTATCCAAATCTCTTAAGTCATATACAGGATTCTTGACTAGGCCATTAAATAAGACTTTTTTAAATTGGTTCTCTCCAAGACTTCTGATATGTGTTGGGACCTTGTTATAATAACACAGGCTTTGATGAAGGAAACTGTTGCGCACTTTACTAAGCCTGTGCCGATTTAGATGTAGATCAAATTTATTTCTTGTATTGTGTTGATGGAAATCGCTATTCGCCGGGACATCCGATATGTGCTTACGAGCGAACATAATATTTTGTTGGATATAGCACGAGTACATCGTCATGATTCCCGACTTGATGAAAAACGGCTTACACGAAGTTCTTGGAGAAGCTCTGTAAAGACTGCGTAAAGCCCTTTTCTGAAGGATAAGAATCCTCTTCGAATTTGCTGCCATTCCCCAAAACATTAGACCATATGTCATCAAAGAATGAAAATAAGCAAAATATACAGATTTAGCAGCCTCAAAGCCGCATAAATTTCTAATCTTTTTTATTGCGTAAACAGCCCTACACAGCTTTTTACTAAGCTCTTCTAAATGATCGGACCATTGCAATTTTTGGTCGATCTGCAAACCTAGAAATTTAGTAGAAGAGACATTTTCCAATTCATCTGTTCCAAAGAATAAGGCTATATTATTAGAGTCGGACGGCCGTAAAGAAAAACACACTGTTTTAGATTTTGAAACATTCAACGAGAGTTTATTAACTTGGAGCCAGACAGCAAGTCTATTTATCGTTTCATTAATCCTTATTTCAAGCTCGTCTCTATTTTTATCGCTAAAAAGAAGGGATGTGTCATCGGCGAATAGGATAATCTCATCATCCACTGACCTAATGCAATCAGGGATGTCGTTTATATAAACAAGAAAAAGAAAGGGGCCAAGTATAGAGCCTTGAGGGACACCTTTGGAGATACTTTGTGGGGTACTTTTGCTACTTCCCACTTGCGTAATCTGGGTACGACCTTGTAAGTAGGACTGTATGAGCGCTAGTTCCCTATTCCTAATCCCGTAGTGTTCTAGTTTCTCTAGTAGAACTGAATGTTCTACACAATCAAAAGCCTTAGAGAGATCACAGAAAATGCCAACTGTTTTTTTGCTATTGTCAAGGCTTAGTAGTGTTTTCTTTATGAGATTAGCAATGGCATCTTGGGTTGAAAGATTTTTTTGGAAACCAAATTGCTTAATGCTGAGAATATTATTTTCTGAAAAGAAATTGGTCAATCTCGTGAGAATAATTTTTTCAAGAATCTTGCTAAAAACTGGCAAAAGCGATATAGGGCGATAATTAGTCATGTTGTCACAACATCCCTTTTTGTAAATGGGTATCACTTTTGCCAGTTTCAATTCCGTGGGAAAGAATCCATATTCCAAACAATGATTAAAAATAACCGACAATTCGTCTGCGATGCTAGTGACAGAACTCTTAAGGATTTTTGTGGAGATATTCCACAGATCAGTTGAATTTTTACATTTTATATCTTTGGCAACTTTGACTATTTCCTCGGAAGTGGTAGGAGAAAACCCTAATGATATTGGGTTTCTATTGCAGTAGCTATAAAGTAAGCTTGAAGCTGTGCAGTGTGCTGTATTTAAATTACTTAAATTTCTAGGTACATTAACAAAATAATCATTAAAGTGTTCTATCATATAGGGTCATAAGTAGTAAAACTTAGTAATATATAGGGCATTTTGTGCATAATTCGTATTTGCGAGTTGCAATGCGAGGTACTCCAAGCGCACGAAACGAAAATTATCAAGTTTTTCACGAAATTTACAATAAAATGAAATTAAATGAAAAATATATTTATTGCACAATAAAAAACAAGGTAAGTACAATAGCGGACTTATTGCTGCATAACAATATCTTCAAGTCAACCAACTAGAAGTCTTAAAAATTTTATACAGAAAACCATATCCGCAACCATGCGCCTGTACTCCAGCGAGTGAGATGGATGTGTTTCAGTCTGCTATCATATGACTGAAGTTCTAGGTATTGCCGAAAGTTAAGATGCCTCAAGAATCTCTTCTGAAATCTCTCAATTCTCATGTTGTAGACGCTGTATTGCGGGTTCCAAAGAGTAACCGCAAATTCTAAAACACTACTAACGTAAGGAAAATATAGCAAAAGAATAGGTTTAGAATTTGCAAGCGGACAGGAACGCTGGAGGAATGATAATAAGGATGACACCGAACCTACTCTACAACCATTACAAATTTAATATTATGTTCCTAATGAAAATACCGCGAGCACAGAACCAGCCGATAAAACACTCTTTTGTTTGAGCAACAATAGCGTCCGGTTCTTTTGGTCCGTTATATTTGCTTCGTTTCTTCGTGGAAGAGAGCCGGCCCGTGGACGCGCTCTGTGTGGGCAATTAATTGTTGAGATTGGATCAGAAAGGCGTTCGGGCTGATTTATCGCAAGTAACTAAATCTTTGTCGGGTGAGAAAAATCGGCAGGCGGAATCAGTTAGGCCCCAGCGCGGACGTCGATGCTATCCCCAAGCTATATTGGGAAACATCCATCAAAGGTTTATTGGGGAGGGTCGTAAATGTTTACGCCTTTTAGCGATGTCATCGGGACATCTTTTCTGTATTGTTTTAATGGCCGTTTTGCGAATAGACGAGTCTGTCAGCAGTGGCGGCTGATTTTTATGGGCGCTGGATTAGTGAACAACCACAAAATATTATAAATTAAACAAAGTTTAATTCATAGCGATCGGTTGAACGGTATAGAAGTTAATGTGCAGCAGCGCCCTCTAATGGCGAGTTACAACAAAGCGGATAACATAAAAACCTTTTCCATTAAAAAATACATATATGTATGTGCTTACTTTTGTGGTGATCGGTCAAACGGTGTCAAAGTCTATTCAGCTCAGACAAATATATCAACGTCCATTTTTGTATATCTATATACATATATAAAACAAATCGGGTTTGTTCGAACACTTATAACTCGAGAACGGCTGGACCGATTTTCATGGTATTTTATTTGTAGAATTTGTCCGTCCCAAATAGCAGAATAAACATTAAAAATAAAAATTTGAAAATTGACGAAAAATTAAAATAAAATAAAAAACATTTTCTTTTACAAAATGTAAATTTGTGTTTTTCTCATGGTCATTTGTACGTGGCATGTTCACGTGTCGGCAAATCATCCGCTTTATTTGTTCTTGCGCCTGATAAAAATACAAAAAATGTCGTATATCACAAGGTGCTTCGATGAAGAGAATTAAACCGAGTGCATCCCATGCTGTACAATATGTAAATAGTAATTCAATCATGCCTTGCTGACACGCGATTGATATACTTATTTTTTGTAATTTTATATTTCTTTTTATGTTATTATCTTAATAAAGTAGTGAAGTTATTATTTATTTTGTATTCAATGTATTACTTTCATATTTACATTATATTACATTTTCGTCGTGTCCAATTGACGACTAAAGACCGCTCTTGGACGGACTCAAAATAGAAGCCTAATATTTGAAGTAGTTAGTAATTCGAAAAGATACGTAGTAAAATTATTCATCGTAATATTCAAATTGTCAGTAAAATGTTAAATAATCAAATTAAATCTACGTTATGCATTTTAAATTAAAAGTACAGATATAAGACCAGATAAAATAATCAGACAATAAGGCTCTACTTTTTTAAGTAATTTAAATGGGCGCCATATTTGAAAAATCATGGCCCTCAAATTCGGCCAGATTATAGAAACGGAGGCCTATCAGCATCTCCTTGATGTTTTTTTTAAATTTTTTTATGTCCTCCAGCTGTTTAAATTTTGTAGGGAGTAGATTATAGAATTTAATGCTATATTTTAATGCATAAAATCATAAAATAAGTTCAGCTAATCTCTAACACGACATTCATTGACTGTTAGGCGGTACAACTATATAGATATATATATTAGAAATAGATCCATCTATGTGGTTTTCTTGAATACAACCGAAAAATATCAATACATTCGCAACGCAACCAAAACCGCCCACAAAAACCGAATTACCAGAAACCGTTCCCATTGCTGCAAATGAAGCGGATGACCTGGAATATAATCAAGTGGGCGTAGCCTTTCCATTGTTTTCGCTTGAAACTATAAAATAAAGGCAACAAAATGCGGAATGCAAATTATGTATATTCCGATGGCGCAGCAATCAAGTAATAATTTATACAGATTGTGTTTTGACACGAAATGGCGCGAGGGCCGTTTAAAATTCACACCGAATACATTACAATTAATTCGGCCCTGTTAATAATTGTTCAATTCCACGGAAACTTCAGCCGTTTCAATATGAATTCGTAACAGGTATGTTGATTGTAAAATAAAACTTATGAGACTGGTGTTTTGTGAAAAAAATTCCCATTGCTTAAAGACGGCAGAGAAAATTGATTTGGACACCTGAGCATTTTGATGTTTAAGTTGTTTTACTTACCCGGACAAGCAGCGGTTAGGTAAAGAATTGTGAACGCGCTAAAAAAATATTTTGGGATGGCGACGGAAATATTCATTTTGACCCGCCCCCCCCCCTCCCCCCCTCCGAGACAACTAGAGCTGTCAACTACAATGGACAAACCCGTCACCTCAGAAAGTTTTAACGATTGGTCGTTCTATCTGCCGTGAAGTGAACGCAGAATACTTAGGACAAAACAGTCCGCCGTTAAGCTACGCCACATGCCTGTAAGAGGCATTAGCTCCCCATACTATAGTGTTAACTAGGGTTGTCGACTACAGCTACAGTCGGGGGAGTCTGGAAGCTGTATTGTTTCCTATAGAGCGGGGGTGGTTGTGTACCTTACGGCAACTGCTCTTGAAATGACCATTGGCCATCCGATCCCGGGTAAGAGGCGGGCAAAGGACGCCATGGTCCGCGATAGATTCGGTATTCACCGTTTCACCGCTTCGTAAGGGAGAGGACCGCGCAAGCGACCTCGAACTCCGAACCAATCGAGAGACCGGTGAAATCTGGTCACAATTGGTAGTAAGGTCGCGAGTGTCGCCAGCCAGGTAGCATTCCTGACTATTTCGCGGTAAGGCGTTGGTCTCTTACGGGTTGTGGCGTAGCTAGACTCTGGATTGTTTTGTCCAAAGTCTTCTACGCTCACTGCAGGGAGATAGAACGACTAATCGTTAAAACTTCCTGTGGTGACGGGCTCGCCCGATGTAGTCGACAACCCAAGTTGTTAGTCAGAGTGCACAGTCGATTGGCTCACGCCGCACGGTGCGCAGACCGTCCAGGAGCGCCAGAAGGTTGATTCCTAGGGGAAACTGACCATAAGGCCAGAGTCCTACCCAGGCTCGCAATTCATGCGTGGAGGCCGTCGAATAGGTGTTGACCCGTGAGTGTGACCAACCCTGAACAGAATGGGTCTTCGTGGCCAACTCAGCAAGGGCCCGGTAACTCTATAGTGTTAATGTTATGAGCTGAAAAATATAGCCAAAACGCTTTATTCTGTCGTTTCGGGTCGCTTGAAACGAATAACCGCATTTCCAGTTCCGGCCGATGGGTGTGGGTTGGCGGGGGAGGGGAGGGAGGGGGGGGGGGGGTAAAAAGCGGCGCGGGAGGGGGAGTTCAGGTGGAGGGGCGGGATAGTGGGGTCGTTTTCTATCCCTCAGGGGGGCTTTATGACCTGATTTCGTGAACGCGCGCGTGTGATTTTTATCGTTTTCACCATTACGGTGCATTGTGAACGACAATTTTGTATACTTAGCTAAAACTACCGAGTTCGGTAAAGTCAATACTTAGATTTAGTTCCAATGTAATTATACGAAGTAAGCATACGAAATGAATATTTTGTGTGCTTGGTACAAAATTCTCACTTTGTATAGACAGCCATCTGTACAGGACGATATAATATATTTTAGGTCGTTAAAGTCCCATTTTTTCACATTGGCCAATTATACCATGATTAAAACCCTTCAAGCCCCGTGACTTCGATATCGAAGTCAACTGAACGCGTCCAGGAAAAGTGATTTGATTGGGTTTTTCGTGTCATTCCGTATGCAGTTGTATTTTATTTAAATGCACGATGATACAAATATCATTCGGTTTGAGTTCATATCTTATATTCAAATAAATGTTACTTTAAATCAATGTAATTCCTCTTGAAAATACGTTATTTGTTTGCCTTTTTGTCATTCGTCTGTCTTTGTTGTTGTTTAGATATTTTCGTATGTGCAACCATGGAATTATTGAAAAATTATGTTATTTTCGAATACAAATTACGCCGCACACAAAACGCATTGATTTCCACTTTTTTCGAAATTTGGATATTTGTTTAAGACGGGAATAATATATCGGGAATGGCAGTGCAAAACGCCTTCACAGCATTCATTAATTCCTGTTCAAGAGAGCTCTATATCATTCGCGTTAAAAGGTAACTCCGAGGGAGTTCAATATTTCGATTAATTAAATATTTATTTTTACTTTATCGACCCGTAAACCGATGAGGAGGTAAAGTTATTGTGAACGCAGTAAATTTTTTGTTCGAGATGAAGACGGATATATTCATTCTGACCCTAACCCCCCCCCCCCCCCCCCCCTTCCCCCCTCCCCGAGACGATTATGATGTTTTCCAGACTGAAGTCTGTCTGTCCGTCTGTGAGTGTGTCTGTTCCTGTGTCTTGGATTGTGTGTGAATTCCTTCACGATAGCGTCCAAATGCATCAGCCGATTGTACTGAACTTGCCATGCAGGCATCATTTGGTCATCATTAGCGGGCGTTAGTCATTCGGTTGTCTAGTTGGGCCGAAATCACATTGTATAATTTTGGATGGAATATCTCCTTATACAAGTGATACGAATAGTATTTAAAGTCCGCCATACATTAATTATATAGAAATAGAAAGAGAAATAGAAATATATTTACTGTCCGAAATTGTGGTGGTACATATATGGTGATAATGCGTAAAATTATGTCTGTCACAATTACCTGTTATTATAACAGATTGACAAATTTACTTATCTGCTAATTTTGTAATTTATTATCAAAAAATATCATTATTTCACTTTTTTGCCTATAATATCTAATTCAAATCAATAATAATTCGTAATGTTCATTGAATGGCCTGAAATAAATAATAAAAAGGAATATAACATGAAAAAAAAAATAAACAAACCGGATAGGTAGCACTAAC
The DNA here is from genome assembly GCA_944548615.1 of Micropterix aruncella. NCBI lineage: Eukaryota > Metazoa > Arthropoda > Insecta > Lepidoptera > Micropterigidae > Micropterix > Micropterix aruncella. The sequence continues at coordinate 7,056,974 of OX155958.1, forward strand.
AGTAGAAGACAATTAATACAAATAATTCTAATAATTCAAAAAGAATATAAAAATAAAGAAAAAATCAAAAATCAAGGAATAATCAAAAATCCGCCTACAAATACGAAATTTATATAATTTAACATATGTAATCTTGCAAAAAATGCATGCCTACAATATAATATTATGAGAAATATTCGTTTAACGTGTAAAAGCGTGTATAGTTAAGCCCTTAGAAGCGGCGATGCTTGCGATGCAAATTCGAATTCGAGGGCTCAGGGCAACCCGCGTTTTTATTTTTAAATTTAATGATATGACGCGCGTTTAAAATTCAAATTCATTACTTTACGTGGCATAATACCATAAATTTTCGTTAACTGCTTATCGGTTTTTTTATGAAATAAATATTAGGATAAAATAAGTTCCTGGGAAAGTCCTGGGGCGACACAACCGATTTTTCATACTTTTTTATTTTATTTTATAGTATATTTTATTAATTTTTATGGTGCATTTGCTCGTTGATGTTATTTTTTTAAATCGCAGTAGGTTCATGTGTCTTATATAGCTACTTATATTTTTAAAAACCCCATTAGATGGTTTGATGCAATATGCACTGTGAAGTAAGGCATTGGAGTACGAAACAAATCCTCTAGCACGATTCTTAATATAGCCATCTCCATCCTTAGAAAATTCTAGGCTTGCAAGCCACGAGTCTATCTGCTTAAAATCAACACGCATGCACGAAAATACATAGCATCGTATCTACCCATTTATCTAATGCATATTATTTATCGGAAATTGTTTTGTTGTAAACTGTTATGATATAGTCTTTGTTTTCGTAAATTGGTAAGTTTAAAGTTATATATTTTATCATCTCTTGACTAAATTGAGTTACTAGTTTAAGATTACTTAATGTCATTCCTACACAATTGAGGACACCAGGGGAAGAACGATGAGGGTTATGTTTTTGTGTAACTGGGAAAAACGACTTTAAAGATTTGAGGCAAGGATACAAAGTTGTTCATGGTCAAGAGTCATATGTTATTTTACAATTATTTAACGTCATATTAGTTAGGGTTGATATTATTACTCAGATTTAATACTTTATTCATTTATTTGTTTGTACATTTAGCCCCATTGTTACCAATGTTATAAGTAACTCGGAAAAATTGAACACCGAAATGCAGCTAATGCTCAGTGCCCACCTAACTAGGACTTAAATGTCCCGTATCTAGGCGGGTCAGAGTAAATAATTAAAATAAGTAAAACAACTTACGTAACAATTAGCCTAATTAAAGTAAAAAAAACCTTTTTATTTTTATATTCAATGAATGTGCTTAATTAAGATTGAATAATATATCAGAATAAATAAATAACATAGGTAATACAATATGGCAAATACACATATACGTAAATACGATTTTAATAAATAATAGATGCTATATGGTATAAACATATTTATAATTAATTAAAATATATAAATACAATTTTAAAAGCAGTATTTAAAAAAACTTGAAATAACATAAATAAAAATATGATACTATTAATATATGCATAATAATGTATATAAATATACAATATTATTTTTAAATTAACCGTTATACATACGCTTTACAAACCAAGTTTTCAGATTTAGACCTCCCTAATTCAAATAACCATTTATTAATTTTGTCTTTAAACTCTTGATTGTTCTTTATGTGTTTCCATTTTTCCTCTATGTCATTATATAGTTTGGGACCAATGAAACAAGCTTGTCGTTGTGCAAATGTTGTTTGCACTCGAGGAATAAGGAAATTTTGTTTCCGTGAACTCCGAGTATTGAAGTTTTGCTGACTTTGATCATATCTATCTTTGTGTTTATGAAAAAATATTATCACATATTTAATAAACAATTGCTTGACGTCCAGAACTTTAGACTCTTTGAAAAGACGCTCTGACGGGTAGTCATTAGGTTTCCTATAAATTATCCGTAGCAGCAGTTTTTGCGTCTTTATTAGTGGATCCAGGGCCTGTTTCGTGCAAGCACTCCACCCTACAATTCCATAAATCATAAGACTTTGGCATAGAGACATGTAGGTGATTTTAATTATTTTCCGAGATAATACATTGCGCAGTTCACAAAAAACATATATTAGTTTCCGTAATCGATCCGAGAGTTGAATTATGTGCTTAGACCAATTCAGCTTAGAATCCACATTTATTCCCAGATATTTTATATTATCTACAACACTTAGTCGTTCACATGAGCATGTGCAGTCTTTAAGGCAATTGTGAGAGTGGATTTTAAAGAAGCTGGAGATATGAACTGATCGTAAGCTAAAGTTCATTACTTTGGTTTTCGACGAATTAATTGTTAAAATATGTTTATTTAGCCACTCACTAACGGTATCCAGAGTATTTTGTAATTTAAGTGCGACTTCTGCCGAATTAGTCGCTTCTGTTAATAAGACCGTATCGTCTGCGAATGAGATGACTTTCGCATTAAGTTGGAGTTCACATAATTCATTAATATATATTAGAAACAGGAGTGGCCCTAGCACACTTCCTTGTGGAACGCCATATCTTATATTTAGTTTCTCACTGATCTGTCCATTTATTGCTGTTACCTGAGATCTGTCATCCAAGTAGCTTCTAAACCATTCCATGGATACCCCTTTAACTCCAAAGCTCTCCAGTTTTTTAAAGAGAATCGGGTGAGACACCGTGTCAAATGCTTTCGATAGGTCGAGGAACATTGTTAAGAACATTATAATATGTGTATATAATACATCAATATTCCCCACAATCGATTCGATTCTCATCGTTTTTCCCCAACATGCTATTTCAAAAATGTCCATTTTTGACGGTTCCATCATCGATATTTCCTATTCGATTTTGCCATAATTTTCTTATCGGTACAACGCACATTTCCTCATACTCACTTTAAAAAGAAGAAAAATGGCACATTCATCGTTCTTCCTCTGGTGTCCTTGTTATAGTTGTATTGGAAATAAATACTTTTATCTCTCTTATCTCTTAGCGGGTTTTAGGTTGTATCGTGAAAATATCGTTACGTTTCGTATAATCAATTTTGATTGGCGTTGATTCTATCTGGTTTCTCCCGTACAAGATGGCTGTAGCGGATATCCGGTCCGGCTGCTTCGGCAATCGAAATGGCATCCTTCCGGTAACCTGTCACACTGCACAATTAATATGATTAATATGACTTCACCGGTCGAAGAAGAACCTTCGTGACCGGCGATTAATAACGAACCCATATAAATAAAATAGATATTGCCTTTTAATATAGTAATGGCTAATTTATTTTTGGCCACCCACTTTTTATTGTACTGATGATTTTATTGGTAGCGAACGGTTTCGTGCAGCTTGGGACACTAGATCCATTTTGTTCTCGGATCGGCTCAACTCACGATTCAGCTCCTATTAGAAGCAACCACGCGCGGAAGGCTACCCCGGATAAGACTCTCGCGCCTCAGGCATCACAGCTGGTGGACCGGTTTCTCCTGCGAGATTGTATCCCGGCGCTACTGGACGGTTTGCGACACAAATCGGTTGTGCACACTGACTAATTGCTGAGGGAGTCTGGAGACTATGGAAATATACTGTCTCCTAAGCAGCGGGGGTGGATTTTGACCTGTTCTTATGCCACTCTTGAAATGACCTTGAGCCACCCGATCCCGTGTGGCACTACGGGCAAAGGACGCCCAGGTCCGTGATAAATTCAAATTGAATTAACGCTGTAATACAACAGGTAGAGCCGCATAAGCGAAGCATATTTTCTAACAAAAAAGTATAACAAAATAGTAACGACACAATTCGTAGTAAAATGAGCCACTTCAACGAAGTTTTCAGGATCCACATTAAACAACAAAATTCTTAAAATATACATATTGATTTCTTAAAATCAAGGTTATCTTGATTTTAAGAAATCTTGCTTTTTTATTTAAGTTCTATTTAAAAAAAACTATTACAATCAAACAAAAAAAAAGAGCAAAACAACTAAAATTAATATGTATAAATCAATAACCACAATCACGAATTATAGAAAAAATCAAAAAATACTAAAAATAAAAGGAATTCAACTAATAAAACTAGGTACTAATATTTAAAAAATGAAATCACAAATTATAAAAGAAAAATTACTAAAATATTAAAAAGAGGGTTAAACGACTAAAAATACATTACTTAAGATTACATTTATTAAAATTGTATTTTTTATTAAGATTTATGTAGGTTATTTTAGTTTACTAGTTACATGATTTTTATGTTTGTATTTTCTACACCTTAAACGTGTTTTTTTTTAATAAAAATATATGATGACAAATACAAACGATATGACAAATACAGTCTCATATATATATTTTTTTCAGGCAAAGAGAATATTCCAGTTCATAGTGTGGGCATTTTGATGCAGATCAAAGAGAAAATCTGCCTTTGACCGTCTAACGTTCATGAATATTGCTGAATTAGGTCGAAATTTCAATCGTCAGTCAAATATAGCTGCCTTGGGTTTGGAATTTTTCGAGACAAGTGCTGATAAACGATCACTATAATTCATTTTATTATATTATATGAATAAGGAATGCCTCGTTTATTGATTTACCGATTACAATTAAGGCGACATGAGACCTCAAAAATTATCCGAAATTGGCGGACACGCGAAGAAATAGGCGGGGTCAATTTTGTTGGGTTTGACCAATAAAAATCCAGCGTTGACGGAACGTCAGGCACGATTCCACGTCCGCTCGCGCCGGCGACCCAGCGCATACTAAACATTCTATTCATCGCAGCGCTAGCAAAGAAAACTATCTTTGCGGTGGTATAAGAGTGTTAATGGCAAAGCAAATTTAGCGTAACTCTCAAAGCGCTCTAGCGTTTTAATTAATTATATTTAATTTAGGGCCTAAATAAAAAAATGAATACGCGCGACGCTAGACAATTAACCAGTCAATATAATGAAATTAAAATATAACACACTTACCACTTACATTGTAGGAGTATTTGCGTCTAAAAGTTTTCGAAATCATTTTAAAGCCCTAATGTCCAAGACAATGAGCAACTTTTTAAAGCCCTAATTGTAAATTAGTTTCTTATCGAGGGATTCGCTTAGAAACTTTTTTGAATTCATTTTTGCAAAAAAATCATAAATCTAAAATTATTCAGATATGCTCGTTCCCAGGTATAATGTCACCCTGATTACCAAATTCGATTTTGATTATTTCGAGAAGTAATAGCTGATTACGATTGCGATTCCGATTATTCATAATTCTGATATGATTTACAGTAAATAGCTTCATTATCATATTATTCATACCTACATAAGGAATCTAATTATATGTATGTGTGGTATTAACTTTCTGATCGTTTCAAAATAGAACTGGTCTATGTATTCAAGTGTTATTATGTACTTCCTTAAAATTTAAAATAATTCGATACGAAAAGGTCAAAAAAAACATTTTTCTTTGGGCACCATTACAGTATAATTCGAAATCCCATATAAATACTATATTAAATATGCTTCAAACATTTTACATGGAGACAGAAAAAACAAACAAACAATGATTACGATTTTAAAATACAGGCTGGTATTAAATGAAGTCCCTAAATCCGCCGATGACGATGTTTATTATTCGTTGCAATGTGGTTTATATTCTACACCGTCAGCAATATTTGAAATCTATAAGTTTAATATTGACGAAACGTTACTAATTGGCAAACAAAAAGAGGATCGATGAGCGAAAGCGAATAATTAAAATCCTCCAATTTCACAAGCGATGTTCCGCATATATATATATATATATATATATATATATATATATATATATATATATATATATATATATATATATATATATATATATATATATATATATATATATATATATATATATATATATATATATATATATATATATATATATATATATATATATATATATATATATATATATATATATATATATATATATATATATATATATATATATATATATATATGTATATATATATATATATATATATATATATATATATATATATATATATATATATATATATATATATATATATATATATATATATATATATATATATATATATATATATATATATATATATATATATATATATATATATATATATATATATATATATATATATATATATATATATATATATATATATATATATATATAAATAAATATGGTCATCAGTGATCACTTTACACAAGTTATTTTTGGGTAAATATTTTTTTAAATCGAAAATTGGTGCTATTTATACCAGCGGGTTAAAAATCGGATTCAAGGTAAATTTCAACTGTTACCAAATCACATTAGTGTTTACAAAACACACGAACAGGGTATTCTCCAATATCTGTTTCTTTACATTTTCAGTTTACTGGTCGTGCTGAATCATCGCATTCGACAGACTAAAACTTTTCGCTCTTCTCCCTGAAACTGAAACTGTGCAAAATATTTCATAATTAAATTACTGTGTGCAATTTCTTCAATCAATTAGCCGAGTATTAATAAAGCAATAAAAGAGTGATATTAGTAATTAAGCCCCTCGATATTAGTATAAAAAAGTGATAGTTGTTGATAATCAACCAAGTTAAAAAAACCAATCTTTGAGTAGTGTTAAAAGCCCAGAGAATCATTTAATAATTGTTAGTTGATCGTTGTTTTTATACACGATATAAAAATATATTGTTAGGTGTGTATTTCATTTTTAAAAAACAAATTGTTTAGGGTTAGTTAGTTGTTGACCTAGTAGTAATTTAAAAAAATCTGTTTTCGTCCTCACATTTTTTTTCAAACTCGAGTTTTAATTAGTGAAAAGTGTACGAATCGGTAAGAAAATGGCATTTGCTGCGGCTCGTATGATCCTCAAGGACAAACGGAGGAAACCTTCGAAGGAGGACTTCAGGGACCCGAGGAACCGAAGCAAGGTATTAATTACTTTTCAATACGTTTTAAGGGTTTATTTTTGAAAAGCGATTTTTTTCAAAAACTTTTAATAAAAGATTATTAACTAAAAAAAGAAAACATGACGAAGCAAATGAAAGGCTGCTATATAATATACTATGTAATATTAAAATTGATAAAAGTAGCGGCGCCGGGTGGTACTCGTAGTTATAACCTACAATGTTAAAATTTAATATGAAGATAAAGAAGAATCAAAAAGAAAAGACGATGAAAAATTACTGCTATAAACCCCTTCAGTAAACATTAAATAAATAAATAAAATAAATAAATTAAGGAAATAAAAAAACATATTTTTTAATGAATGAATTTTATTTACTGAACACATATCCTTCATAAAGGCCATTTCAGGCCCAAAATGGGATTGAAAGTTAATATTATTGTGCATAGTATAGGCTTAGATATAAAGGAAATAAAAATATATCAATTTTTTTCATCATAAATAATAATTATGCCTTATTAATGCAAAGATGAAATTTAAAGAAATATATAAAAAACATCATGATAATTGTTTAGTGTGGTAATCTTTGGTGAGGTAAATTGTAAAACGAGCTTTTAAAACACACAACCTCACTGCTCAAAACACTAGGCAGTACTAACATCGCGTGATGTCACCCGATTTGTAGAGATTGGGAGATAGTGGGGAAAGGGGGGTGATTCCTCGTTTGAATCATCGTAGCTGTCTTTTATCTCGCTTCCACATACCATGAATCGTATTTATTTTCGCCCGAAACGTTCGGGAGAGATCGTTTCTGCAGTTAAAGCTTGTCCGAGTTATCTCGGGCGTGGGAATTTTCGCACAAAATAGCCGCCCGAGTATTCTCGGTCATAGTCCTTAAGTGGTTAATAGTTTAAGGTATGATGCCTAATGAAATATATTCATTAAATAATAGTTAAATGAATTAAGGCAAGAATAAAACTAAAAGAAAAATGATTAAAGGGACTCTATGTTTTCATTGACAGTATATATACATACGTACATGTACAATGCATTGCAATCCATATAAGGATACCGAAATGTATAGAGTGGGATGTATTTGGTGGCAACTCTATTGACTGATTGAAATATGCCAAATAGTATATTTTGACTAATCATGATACGGATAATGTCAGTCGCTAATGGTAATTCTCGATAAATGATTTGCAACGTAAAAGTCCAACATTTGGAGATAAAATAACGGATTCAGAAAATGTTTAAACTGGAAATGTTGATTCGTAGTGTATATTGTCGGACTCTCTTTTTGAATATTATTATGTCTTCAACGATGTTTGAATTTGAATTGATATTTCATCATATTATTGAATTCGTTTCCATTACAGGAGTCTAAGCTTCTGAACCCAGGTAGGGTACACTGCTACCTTAGTAATATTTTGTATCTTCGTTTGCTTATAGTTGCTTATGCTTCTTACAGTTTTTATTATCTTGAAGGAACGGTTTCTTCAATTCATTTATACTCTGATTGAACTCAAATTCACAGAGAAAGTAGAGAGTTGTCTATGTTTCTTTAAAGCAACAATCTGCGCAAATCAGTCCCTGATAATCTCATCCGATGCAGATGCTTATTTAATTACCAGTGACATGTCAAAAGTCTTGTTAGTAAGCTTAGATGGAAGCCTGTTTATTTTGATTAACTTGATTGGTTAGTTTTCTGAAATTAGTGCATTTTTTAAGTCATTTTTATATCAGTCATTGGCAATTTAATTGTCACTACTCTTCTTTAACCTTTGGATTGCTGTGGCTTTCGATACTCCACATAATGGTTGTGGGAATAGTATTTCTCGCAGAAGCGGCGCAAGGCGTAAACGACATAGGCCAGTGCCTACGGCCTAGCGGCCCTAGCCGCCTCGCGCGTCGAAAGTTTATTCAGCTTTGAGATTTGATTTAAAATTTACCATACACTAGTCCATGAGATTTAGGTCAGGCGAGTAGGTTGACCCTTGTTGAGGGCTGATAAATCAGGAAAATGGTCTTTGCACCACTGTTGAATACTTCAGGTTCTGTGAGCTGGAGTAGTCTCATTGAAATACCCTTAGCTGATAACAGAAATGCTCATATCTCCAAGAAACAACCACAGCTTCAAGAACTCGACGGTATACTTCTTGATTTATTTTTACACAATTTTTAACAAGCATAAGGGGAGTTCACTTGTAATGCAAATGCCACCCCAAACCATAACAGATTTAGCGTTTTAGCGATGAGTACTAAAAGAGATTGTGAAATATTAGCCTATATTTTACCATTTTAGTGATTATGGATTTGTTTAATTGAAAAAGAAACGTCTGTATTTTTTTTCCAATTCTCAACAAAGTCGTTTATGAAAACGACATTTTCCGAGTCCACCTATTTTATCCTTGTCCCAAATAGTTAATTATCATCTCTTTTTATAATGGTTTTGTGAAAAGTTGTTGTTCCCTAGGTATCTTTAGTTGAAATAACGGTGGAGTAACGGTGTCTTTAGTTGCTATTGTCTGTAAAAGTGACGGGACAATTGTCTCGCATCTTTGACATCTATGCAGGCAAAGGGGCCTCCGATATGCGACGTTTCAATATCCGGTGGCCTCTCCATGACCTGACAACTTCCTGCTTGACTGTTTGCCAGGACAATTGGCCCGGAAAAAGAGAGATGTGCAGAGAGGCGGCTGCGACCTCGTATGTCGCGAAAACAACGCCGGTGTAACTGATTTGTTGCCTCGAATTCGTGTTTAATGCAGTTTCACTAAATTTGTTAACAAACTGACGGGTGAATATGAATTTAAAGACAGACTTATTATTGGTAAATGTAGGAAGTAACGATCTGAGCCAGATCTAAGTTTAGCAAAAAATGCTCAAAATTATTTTTAGTCTTGACTACATGACATGTAGTCAAGACTACAATACATTGTATTAGATCATTATCTATGAAGTTTTCGTTCTTTGATAAAAATGTGAGTTCAAGAATTTCGTTTAAAAATATGTATTCATTAAATCGAGTTATTAACGCCTATTATTATGCAGTTTTGTTATTTTAATGGAGGTTGGTTAAGGTTAAGCGGTATCTACTGTAGAACCTCCGAGGACAGGAATCTATTTATGACTAAAGATTGTTTTCCCTCCCTTTTTGAAGCTCATTTTTTCTATTTAAAAATTTACCCAAATTTCTAATCTTATCAAAGAACTAGATATTTTATGCTTTTTATATAATGAAGAATTAAAAAACAAAGATATATTTTTTAACAATGCTTGAAGTCAAGTATATATTTTATAATGTTCGGTTTCTTTTCAATTTATAACAATAAAATAACTGTCTTCTACAATAAAATTATCGTGCAAAACTACTATGTTTACATTAAAAAGATTGAATAGGCCTCATAGAAGAATAAACATTCTCTAAATTGCTCGATTGTCCAAATCCATCTAATGACAGTTCGTAAAATGTTATCATCTGATTTTTAATTCAAAAATATTTCTCCATCATCATGTCACGATTCGCTTGCCAGACTATTTATAAGTATTAAAACGACTGATAACTATTCAGTATATTAATATAAAGATATACAAAACCACACTAAAGAAACAGACTTCTGTGGACATACAATGTTGTTAAAGTACTTCCAGCAAACTACAGCTAACTTTCGGACTTTTTTGTTCTATCCGGCCAACTTCTGCACTAAAATAGTGCAAGATTCGTGCAAGCAGAAAATCCACACCGCCTGAGCTTACCACCGAACTATCTTTGGCCATAAAACTTGTGTAATCACGTCCAAACCGCTTTTTATAGCGGCAATTTCAGACCCTTTTGTGAGATTTCAAGCGTGTTTCGTTTCTGTTCTTTATGGCCTATATGTTAGAGACCGTCTAAAAATTCTATCCTTTATAGATGTTCAGTTGTTGTTTGTATATGTAGTGTTTGTGTTAGTAGATATCAGAGTTTTTCTAAATTTTGAGCAACTGAATTTAACCGCCCTACTATACGATCGTACGTGATACGGCCACTATATTATCGCCCAAACAACCCACATCACGTACGTTCGAGTACGCCCGAGTACGCCTGAGTATAAAAACAAACAAAAAAAAAACCCGAATCCCACAAAGCACACGTGATTCGTAAAATTGTTCCTACTATTCTAAATACAAAAAAGGATAATAAATGGTTCTGTTGTTTAAAAAAAAAAATCTGGTATATTGTAAACAAATATCGTTATTAAGAAACCCAATGATTTTTTAACTACTTTTGGAATAGTAACCCAAAGGTAGGGCCGTTAAAATTGCTCGTTTAAGCTTGGTTGGTGATGGACGTTCGGATGGTAATAATAATAATTTATAACTCTACTGATAACATCGAAAACATTTATTAAATGTTACTGGATTACTATTGAATCAATATGACAGCGGAATTTTGATAGATCAAGTTTAACGATCGACCTGTGCTTGAGTAATGATTTAGTATCCCTTTTCATTCTATAGTCGAGTCAATAAAGCAGAGACTCAAGCCATTGATCCAAGGTCCATCCCATGGACGATGCTGAACGATATCAAACATACCACTATGCTCTAGTTCGTTATGTTTACGGATTGTTTTGCTTAATATATTGCCCCTTGCACAGCTAGACATATTCTAGCTGGCTGCAAGGTGGCCTTGGATCAAGGACGGTACACTTACCGCCACGACAAAGTCCTTGCTGTTATTCGCGAGGTACTTAGCCTCTCAGTGGCTCGTGCCAACAAGGGTTCGACAGTATCCTTCAAACCCCCAATACAGTTTGTGCGGGTTGGCTCTAAAGGCAAAAAACATCTCACTGCAAAACCTTTCTCAATAATCGATAAAGCTTCAGATTGGATTATGGAGGTCGATTCGGTCTCTAAGCAGTATAAATTCCCTGAAAGTCTGGGATGCACAGCCCTGCGTCCAGATATAACTCTTTACTCTCTATCTCGGATGATGGTCCTTATCGTAGAATTAACTGTTCAATGGGAATCAAATATCCCAAAAGACCACGAGTACAAATTAAATAAATACCATGACCTCGCAAATGCCGTCACCCGGAACGGCTTCACTGCTCATCTTACGCGGTGGAAGTAGGCGCTCGTGGCCTGCCAGCTAATCTTTGTTTCACCTTTTAAAAGATCTCGGTCTCTCCAGGAAAATAATCAACTCCTTTCTAGAAAAAATATCTAAAACCGCGATCTCTGCATCTCAAATTCTATGGCTTCGAAGGGGGAGTGAATGGGTGGTAAGGTGAACGCTCACATGTGGCAAGACAGCTGTCCTAAGCCTACCACCGCCGGTCGTTAGTCCGGAATCCACCCTTCACCTCCCAGAGTGTAAAAATTATATATGATGGGCCCGATTTTTGATCGGTGAATTCCATGGCAGCTCCGTTTGTATTTTATTTATCTTCTGACGTGTTGACGTCGCAGGAGAAATGAAAATCTTCCGCCTTTGACTTTTGACTTTCGTTGGTTTTGCATTCGTATTACAAATATTTCAGGATATTTAAAGTCTTATTCGACAACCATTTGTCTTCTGTCCTGTCATAACTACTCTGTGCATTCACCTCTTTGTGCATTTGGTTCTTCAATATGAGCGATTCTTTAGCTACATTTTATCAACTCAAAGAGAATTAAAGGTCCAAAAAGCAGTGAATATGGAAATTATTATTATATCAGGGTTTCCCAAAATTTTGGCCAATTGAATTTAAACTTTGTCGTTCAAGCTTGGTTGATGATGAACGTTCGGGATGGTAATTAATTTCTAACTCCACTGATAACATCGAAACATTTATTAAATGGTACTGGATTATTTTTTAATCTAAAATATAAAACACAGAGCAAAATGGTGGCCTGGTTGGGCGACGTATTTTTCTTTAATATCAAGCAATGAGTTTAGTAATTTATTTAAAATATTTTACGAATGAGAAATATTTCGTGTTTTACGGCTATACTTTCTTTTACGTGCCTTTCCAGGAGAAATGAAAATTATCCCGGCTGATTGATCATTGCCTAGGGATTCCTAATTACCAACCATTGCTCGAGCAATATTTTGGTAAGAAGTGCTCTGGCACTCGAATATAGATTTGGGTGTTAAGAGACTCTGATTATTAAATAATTATTTTCAAATTGGATTATTATTATTATTATTGATTTATTTATTTGCGAGATCATTCAATGGATTTGCCTTTCTATTATTTTTTTATTTTTTGGATTTGGTGTTTCTATTTTTGATATTTCTTAGTGCTCTTTTTAATATTTAGATAATGTAATGGTTGATTTTGTATAGTTTATTGACTTTTAGATTTCTAACGTGATTTAATTTTATTTTTGCCAGATATATGATATGCTTAAAATATGAATATTATAAAAAATGTATTTATTAATTGTAAGTTCTATACCCTCGCCGGGTTTTTTTGGAATAAATAAACTTTGAACTTTGATGAAACGAAATGTGGGTGCATCGAAATAAATAAATCAAATCATGTATCACTTATGTACCACACATTTACATCAGGTGTATTGTCGAGTTGAAGGCGTACGACTCCTCCCTCGAAAGTTGTCTGCTTAATATTTGTTGTCTGCAGCTAGTGTCAGCTTCTGTCTTTTAAGACTGCCACATTAAAACGTTTTAACCACCTTATGTGTTAGCCACTCCCCCACCTAAACGAGTGTGACGAAATTTTACAACCCTCACCATAATGCCAACGTCACCGCGTAACACCATACACAGGTCTTTGTCGTGACGTATCCCTGTGGTCACGTATCCCTCGTACCCTATCCCCGCAACGCCTTGCCACTCGACAGTTCGCTTACTGTTTTAAATCGGTATAATATTGAATCGCTAAAATGTAGTGAGTAGGTTATTGGAAGTATGGTGGTTGATCATATTTATTTAGTTGTAACTTATTAGTTCTATATAAGTGCCTGGTACCGCTACATGACGCAGCGGTGCGCGTAGAACATGCGTGTAGCAGACGCTAGTGGTTACGAACTGTCTGAAGTTCGATGTGTGATAATTAAAACGAAGTATGCAGTACGGAGGTGTGGAAATAGCAGGAGTCGTACAGTGGCGTAGGTTGTAGGGATGTGCAATGTCTATTAATTCTATAAAATCGATCCTTCCCATTGTCTAATCGTTTTAAACTATTTATTAGTCTGCGTATTGCTATCTTGCCTCTTAAAATCGACCTCTCATTTATGTTAAATCTAAAGTAAGACCTGATTTAAATAATCAATATCACCTACCTAAATGAAATTATATAATTTTGGTTTCTTCGTTTTGCTTCCACTTTAATTCAGGAGCGGCTTGGATAAGAAATTACAGGGTTAATAATGCAAAATGAAACGGGAAAATGTTCAAGATATTAATTATTCGGCGCTGAGGCATGATTCCGCCCACTTCAGCCAGCGCTGCCTGAAACAGGTAGAAACACGAGGAGGTTTTGTATTTCTACTTCTTGTGTTGACTTAGGTTATTTGTGTGTGTAAGTATGGAAGAGGAGCTAGCGGGAAATTTCGCTCCCTTACTACCAGATTTTAAGTGAATTTCTCCATCGTTCAGTCTAATCACAGATCCAGTTTGCTTGCGCAGCCTCTAACTGACGTTAGCGGTAATTCAGGTCGATTTTTCGGGGACCGAGGCACCCTTTGCCCTTCAAGGTCACATGGGTCAGATGGCCAACGTATCGTTTCTAAGGATAGAGAGCTTCAGGTCGACAACTCCCCTGCTGATTAGGAAACGTTTTCCAGACTCACCCGGTTACTCACCGGAGTGTACAGTCGATTGGCTAACGCTGCACGGTGCGCAAAACTCTTAGTTCAATCCGAGATGTTCCCCCGAATTGAAACCACCGATCTGAACTGTCTTCGACTGCAGATTACAGCCGCAGTCAGAGTTCACAGAGGCCCTTCCATGTTAGGCCTTCTTCGAGAAGGCTACCAGATAGGAGCTGAACCGTGAGTTGGGTCCACCTTGGAAAACACAGGCAGGGCATCAGGCCCAAGTTACACAGTCCCGCTAGGTTCCTAACCAATTAATTGATATGCACAAAACGCAAAACTTCTTTATTCTAACCGTCTCCTATTCTAACCGTTGTAAAGAAGGTGTTACTAAATATAGGATGTTTGCTATAGGCCGACATATATTTCACGAGCTAATTCTATACATAAAACTAAACAACAAAATAGTTTTTTTTACTATTTTAGATTTTGGCTTTTCTCTGAAAAAACATGTTTTGGGATGTCACAAGATTTATTTGTATATGAGATTAAGTTTTACATACAGAGATACCTCGTCATAAGAATGCCGGCCTATCGCCAACAGCCTGTATAATACCGGATATACGAATAGAAGGAATAGGAGGAGTAGAATGAAATAGGATGCTTTGACACCGTAAAAGTTTGTGCGATCGAGAAAGCCATAATAAATTGTTGGCACGACGAGCGTTACATTTGCTTGATCAAACATTAACAAGAGAATGCTGCAGCCTGCATGAGTCAGATGTATTTTGTTAGAAGATAGATATATTTTAACTGCCAAGATAAGTATTGTAGGAAAAAGCAATACAAAGGATTTACAAGATTAAGCCACAGCCTGCCTGAGTCAGATACTTGATAAGAAGACAGATATATTTGGTGAAATCGAAGACTATCGCGGTTGTTTGATAAATAAAAAGGAATTTACCTCGTGAATTTTGTAGCACCCGACGTTTCGGCGACGTTGCAATCGTCGTTGTCCAGGGTAGACTAAAGTACTGTCAATCGTCATTCGTTGTTCTGCGGGTAGGCGGCAAACTGCTGCTGTTACTCCGCAAATTATAACGGGGTTGGACCGCAGGGTCGGTGCTACAAACTACAAAGATCAAGTGCTACAGACTTCACGCTGTAAATTCGTTTTATCCTATACTGGTTAGATAAATACTAACTGTAACTGAAAACATAGAACCGAAACGGACGCCTTTCACATCTTATGAGGAGTACGTCTAGGAAGCATACTATCGCTGTTTGGTAGTTAATGGGCCCTTGCTGAGTTGGCCACGAAGACCCATTCTGTTCAGGGTTGGTCACACTCACGGGTCAACACCTATACGACGGCCTCCATACATGAAGTGCGAGCCTGGGTAGGACTCTGGCCTTATGGTCAGTTTCCCCTAGGAATCAACCTTCAGGCGCTCCTGGACGGTCTACGCACCGTGTGGCGTAAGCCAATCGACTGTGCACTCTGACTCTGACTAACATCTTGCGGTGTCAACTACAACGGGCGAGCCCGTCACCACAGGACGTTTTAACGATTTTTCGTTCTGTCGCCCTGCAGTGAGCGTAGAAGACTTGGGACAAAACAGTCCACCATCTAGCTACGCCACAACCCGTAAGAGACCAACGCCTCAACCGCGAGATAGCCAGTAATGTTACCTGGCGGGCCGACCCTTGCGCCCTTGCTTCCAATTGTGACCAGATTTCTCCGGTCTCTCGATTGGTTCCGAGTTCGAGGTCGCTTGCGCGGCCCTCTCCCTTACGAAGCGGTGAAACGGTGTATACCGAATCTATCGCGGACCAAGGCGTCCTTTGCCCGGCTCTGAACCGGGATCGGATGGCCAATGGTCATTTCAAGAGCAGTCGCCGTAAGGTACGCAACCACCCCCGCTCTATAGGAAACAATACAGTTTCCAATACAGTTCCGGCGACTGCTCTTGAAATGACCATCGGCCATCCGATACTGAACAGCCGGGCAAAGGACGCTGTGGTCCGTGATAGATTCGGTAAACACCGTTTCACCGCTTCGTAAGGGAGAGGACCGCGCAAGCGACCTCGAACTCGTAACCAATCGTGAGACCGGAGTAATCTGGTCACAATTCGAAGTAAGGGCGTGAGTGTCGGCCCGCCGGGTAACATTCCTGGCTATCTCTTACGGGCTTGTGGCGTAGCTAGACGGTGGACTGTTTTGTCCTCAAGTTTTCTGCGCTCACTCCAGGGAGATAGAACGACTCACCGTTAAAACTTCCTGAGGTGACGGGCTCGCCCACTGTAGTCGACAACCGAAGTTTATCGCTGTTCTACTATTCTGCGTTTAATATATACACAGATATGAAACATCTTCAGGGAATCATTAAGCGATCTAAACCACGTCAGGAAATTTTAATTATATTGATCGTTTTGTCTCCCGTGAGGTGAGCGCAGAATACTTAGGACAAAACAGTCCACAGTCAAGTTCCGCCACAATTAAAACCATAATTTTAATTGTGGCTGCCGAAAAGGTACTAAACGTAATTTTTAATAATTCAACTAATAATACATTTTTTTTATCCTCACCCCTTAAATTCTATTTGAAATTTCTTTAAAGTCTTTTAAGAAGTGTCATCGCAGGGAGTACTATGTATGTATACCAATATAGAAACTATTTCTTTTTCGAGTCTTGCTATTCATTTTTCTCCGTATATTTAAAAATGTATACAGATGTTCGGGGCCTTTAAACAGGTTATAGTTGACGAGAAGGATACAATGAAGGTGAACAAGAGAATAAAAAATCAGTTGGTTGACCCCAGGACTTTCCCGGCAAGTAGACATCCCCCCCTTCCTCGCCCTATCCACGCCCCCTAACAAACCCCCCTCCCCTCGCCCTAATTAACTCTCTCCCCCACCACAACTCCCACTCCTCGCCGGGAAAGTATAAAAAAATCTTCCCTTGGTTTTTTAAACATACGGGTATTTTAACATTATTTTGTACAGACCACTGGGTAGAAGATCATTAACAACTTTTTAGATTTAGGCCTTCATTACGGAATTAAAATTAGTGAATAATAATATTTTAAGGTAGAAAATGATTGATGGTTAATGTAAAATGAAATCTTCCAGTATTCAATATAACAACATCAGGAAAAAAGATAAAAAAGGAAAAAATATATGATGTATGCGATCACTCTTTAATAAAAGCATTTTTAGTCCCGGAGATCTGTCCCGGATAACTTCGAAGCAAAAACTGGAATTTCAGGGATTCTTCAAAATTAAAACGCAATTTATAATTGGAATAATTGCGTTTTTAAAATTGTTGACTCTCAATAATTGTAGGTATTCCTTAATATGTATTGATAAAACCTTCTGTATGAAGTAGAGTGACGTCATAAACAACCCGACAGTCAGCGTATGCATAATGAGTAAAGTGAGCTCTCTTAGCTAACTCTTCAATTAACTTTGTATGCGATTGTTCACCGTTTTGAGTGGGAGTAAAGCTTCGTGGAAACATTGCTGAAATTTTCATCGCGCTCGCGCATATTTATTTGAGCGGCAAACACTGAAGCCAGTGTATTTCAGTGTAGTGAAATCTGTACAAACAAACCACTCCATTTTCAGGCCTTAGCGATGCATGCGCTTTACGAGATATGCATACATACAAACGTGTACGTAGTTGAGTATTCCCTGAATAGCTCGCTCATTTAGAACAATGGGTTGGATCTATTGCGTCATTTTTAGGGTTTAAAAACTAAATCGTTTTAAAAAGTTTTCGGAAAAAAATCGCTTTTCCAAAAGTATCGATGAATTATCTATAAAACTCTCTACGCTTTATTTGTCGCTTATTGGTGTCGATAATACTAAGGAAAATCAAATTTCAGGACGTTGATTTAAAAAACTACTAATATCTTTTATTTTTCAGTTAGTTCTAATGCTTGCTCTAATTATAAGATTTTAATGCTGATTTTATAAATATATATGTATATCTAAGCTTTAAATGTTTTACTGAATTTCGAAAGGATTGAACAATTTAAGTGTCAATGCACAAACAAAAAATGTTCAACCCTTGACAGGCAGAATATATTATTACGTAAATGTCTCCCTTACATTTGAGATGGGTTATCACGGGCCGAAACTGTGCATGTTTCGTTGACACTTTGACAAAGAAAAGGGTGTGAAATGTCATGCATAAGTCAGGCGGTTGGATTGTGTTTGCTTCTGCGAAGAGTCGCAAATACAGATCTGACAGGCCGATTTCGTGGAGTTTGAAACCGTGACCACTCATCTCGTCTCTCTGTGGCTTCTCTGTGAAAGTAAAAAAAACTCGAATGACCTACATCTCTTTCTCTCTCTCTCACACACACTCTCGCGCAACTCTTGAATGTCATGCCTTGAAGTGTTTATTCTCTTTGTATACTATACTATCTGTTGTCTTTTGTGTGGTTGCTATCAGTGGGTATTCTTCTTTGCAGGCCCGCAGCGCGAGCACAAGTAGCTTTAGGAGCGTTAGCCAGGTAAAATCATGGCCGACAACTGCTGAAAATGCACGCGCTAGTCCCACAATGCATGCTCTTTCGCTCACTATTTCATCTAACGAGCACACTAGTATTCATGTTTTATTTTAGTAATGTCGTTACCATTTCAAGCGCATGCCATTTGGATTAACGGATTCTACGGTGCAAAGAACTACGAAAAGTAAGTAATTTATTAATTTAGAATTTATTATATATATTTAGATAGCTAAATTAATCAAATCTTCAGAACTATACATAAAACCATAATACGCCATCAATCAACCTAATTTTTGATCCATAGTTTTTCATAGATCATTAGGTGTAGACTCTTTTTGATGACTGTAGAATATATATAGTAACATGTTGATGATTTTAGATTTCAATCAATTTAATTTTATTTAAGACCATTAAAAATCTAATCATTAGGATATTTCAAAAATATGACACGAGACGGTAGTATGTCGTTATTTGCAATGAATGTAATATATTCTGCGTCTGAGATTTGAAAAAAAATTAGGTCGATTAATATATCTCTTTATCACTCAGATGTATTTCGTAACACTGTATAGGTATATGTTTAAAACTAGAATACTCGATGTAGCCATTTTGACTCCTGGTACACTTTTGAGTTTAGTTTATTATCAGATTGTTTGAATTAGCAGTAGTTTACAACCTGTTCTTGGTGACGGCACACTTTTAGTCAAGTCGGCTTACTCCGACCATAAAATTCGTCTCTCAATATCACTAAAGCTAATTTATGGTATTTATTTTAGTAAACAAATACTGTCTGTTACTGTAATATATTCCAAATATATAGAAAAAGTAAAGTAAGATAATAGTAAAAACAAGCATTTTATTAAAATGCTTTGTCTCGAGCCAACCCTAAGTGCAGCAGCTGTGTCATAGTGAAACTTAGAACGACCTACCATAATTAAATGCTATAGAGAATTTCGTATTTGTGCTGTTGATCGTTAAGGAATCCCCTCATTGGAAGCCAACCCTGGATGCAGCAGCCCTGTCATGGGGAAATTTAGAACGGGCTTTAGATCGGGCACAGACACACAAAATTGTGTGTCTGTTCTGTTGACCGTGGAAGAGTATCCTCGTCGGGAGCCGATTCTGGGTGTAGAATCAGGTCATGCTTACCATAAAAATGCATTGTCATCGGAACTGAACCAACCTGTACAATTTCAACTTCATAAGATAAGAGGAAGTGGTTCTAATTTAGCTGGCAAGATTTGACCTAAACATACATAGATATGTAACCTAACCTAACAAACATTGCAAGGTAAATAAAAGCTTGTAAAAATGAGTAGATATGATAGCCCGCCCTACTTATATCATTTTCTAGCCCCTCACGTTGCGAGGTAAAAACTCACCTATCACTTTTGCGCGCGACATATTCGCGCAAAAAATCGACGCGAGTCAACGGCCTTGAGAAAAACAATCATAACTTATAAACCACTAAACGGATTAAAAAAAGATAAAGAGAAAAATGATCGCATTGAAATTTGACATATAAAACATTATAACCTTATCTCGTAAAACAATTAAGATAATAATGAATAAATATTACAAAATTGGCAAACTGAAAAAACTCGCCTATTATATCATTTCGATTTTTTTGTAAATACAGTTTTTGTAAATATCAAAAATTGTAAATACAGTTATGTTCTTTATTAAATGCTTTACCAAAACGATATTTTTTTTTTACTTATTTGCATACAAAAATACGGAAAAAATATTTATATATTCAGCCAAGAAAAATTGTATGTAATCTCGTAAAAAAAATTTTTTTAAATTTTTAATTTGTGACTACTTATGGTATTTTTTTATATGAAATTCTTTCAAAATAACTTTATTACTACATCACTTCTTCTTAGAAATCACACCAGAACTTTGAGCTTTGTCTGATATTATAGAAAAATCTAAAGTTTTGAGAGTTTCCGCGTCCGAACCTAATAATAAACTTTGAATGCCCATAATATAAAATTCGTTAGATTTTTTCAATTATATTGTCTTATCATAGACTTATTATATGTCTAATAACTAATTACTATACTCCAAAGAGTCACATTTCATCGAAAAACTATGGAAAATCGCACTTTTTTCTCTCATAGTAATTATCAAAACAAGTTTCATTTTCGCGAGCCATATTAGGAAACAACATATAATGTTCAAAATACGCCTAATTATGTGATAACTTAGGATGTAAATGAAGCAATACCTATTTTATTAGTAAATTAAAGCGATATTATGTCATGTTTCGCGATATATCGGAATATTTCACAAACATTACAAAATAAAAACGGCCATTTTTTCGCGAGCCGTTTGTTGTTGCCAAAGTGTTTTCTTCGAAAATTCGTGAAAAACAGCAAATGGACTGTCTAAATTGACTAATCCTAATGCCTAAACTACTTAAAAATGGAAATTACTCACTTTTTATCCGGTATACACTGCACTTATATCCACAAAACACTTCACAAAACACTTCACAAAACAAACATTTCGCGGAACTACGCGGCCGCCGCGCGTTGGCCGATCGACTGCCGTCTGACGTTTATGCTGGCTTTTTAATTCGCCCATCGATATTATCGCCGCTGGCCGCCGGATTAAAGATTATTCGGCCATGTATTTCAGCCGTCAGAAAGCATAAAGTACGACGATTCGAATCGTAAATTGCATTTTTCGCAGCGGCGAGCGCGATATCCCGTATGGGATGTTTCGGAAGTTAGGCGGCCGCCATACATATCCCGAAAGGGATGTTAAGTGGCTACCGGGCTAGTCTACATTTATGTCAGCATATTCTCATTTCGCCCCTGCATACTTGGATTGAAATTAATAAGATTCTCAAAGAAATCCGTTACGAATGCCAATGTTATGCACCATGTTTCATTGCTAAGTAAGTCCACAAGTGTAAAAGTTGTTTTCCTTACCTGATGAAGAATAAGTGAAAAACGTGGCGGCTCACCAGGAGGATACTCACGGTACACCATTGTGCCACGACACACCGGTTAAAACCACCGATTTATTAGACTAAAGACTTACCGTGGCTTTAAACCATTTTAGTATACAATAGTTCGAATGGAATTATTATAATTTTATTACAAGTCTTAATAATTTTTATTTTATATTAGATGCCCAAAAATATTGCCATTGAAGTTGCTAATCGCCACCAGAATAATATTACCTTCCCGGCAGAGTAAAAGTATTTCGAACTCACTTCTTTTTGCGTATGTGTCTGTGTCTGTGTGTGTGTATTCCTTCGCGATAGCGCCCAAACGCTTCATCCGATTGGGCTGAAATTTTGCATGCTGGTATAATTTCATCATGGCAAGGGTTCAATAGATTGTGGTTAAAATCGGGGGCGCGCTAGTCATGCTTCAATCTCGAAATATTGGACGTAAAGACTGAAAATTCGGTCCGCAGATGCGTCGTCGGGCCGATACCATATTGTGAAATTATGATTGGAATATCTCTTATACAAGCGACTCAAATAATTTTCAAATTCCGCCGTATTTGAATAAATACTACATTATGTTGCAAAATAGCCATTTTAATACCATTAAAATACTTTTAAAAAACTACAAATATATTACATGTGCGATCATAATCACTTGACACAATCGGAAGGGGTAGGGGGGCTTGTCTGCTTGTCGGAAAAGACTTGGGTGATAAAACCGTTTTTTAAGATATTTATTAATTGTTCTACATATATGAAACAAGTTGCATATAGGAAAAAGTATTTGTATAGTGTAGGGAGGAGAAGGACGTTTATATATGTGAGCGTGGCATTTTCCGCTCAATAAGCCAGCTGTTCAGTAGGCACTAGCTAGTGCACTTCCGAAATTCATTCATGAAAAATACGGTGAAAAATTCTGTTTTTTATTTGTAGTAAATGTCCTTTCATTTATCTTTTCATTTAGTAAGAATCAATTGAGTTCATGAAATATACAATTATACTATCGAGTCAAAACGACTTCAGTAAGAATCCAAGGTTGAAAAATTGCAGAGCATTCTAGTGTTAATCCAAGCGGTAAAGTAGGTTCTCAGCCACTCTGGTGCCGCAAGATGCGGTGAATTCATTGTAATAGTGCATTATCGCAGTAGAGAGGCATTTTATTCGAGTGAATTATGCAGTGGCAGCGCCTCGTATGCAGATTATATCCTCCCGACACGCCGCTGAGGGCGGAAAATCTCCCAAGATAAATGGGGCTGCCCGATCCGGCCCTGGAGAATGGACCGATTTATGCTGATGCATATTTCCCTATGCAGACCTGTACTATTTTAGAAAGGGGATGTTGATTATGATGAGGTGGAGGAATAGAACCTGGTCCTAATGTTAAGACCATTCTGGTTTATATCCACCTGTGTATCGATTTGCCACCGTTCATACTATAGTCGTAAAATCCAGTCACGACCAGTCGTAAAATCCACCATTGGTCGAAGCCGCATATCGCCCAGACCAGATATGTACTCTATTCGGAAAGGGTTGACGTTGACAATGAAATATGCGATCATCTGATCACACGGCTACCTAACCTAAGGTCTAATTTAGGCCAATTGTGGCTAACCTCGCTTATTTGCATTGGCCAAATGTCCATAAAATAAATATAAATATAAATAATCAAAGTAGAAAACTAATATTTGAAATAGTCAATATTTCGAAAAGATACGTAGTAAAATTTTTCGTCGTAATATTGAAATTGCCAGTAAAATGTTAAATAATGAAATTAAATCTCTGCCATGCATTTAAAACCCTGAAAGTAAAAATATAAGACCAAATTAAATAACCAGACATTAAGGGTCTACTTTTATGGGCACAATATTTGAAAAGTTATGGCCCTGAAATTCGGCCATATCATAGAAAAGGTGGCCTATCAGCATCTCCTTGATGTTTTTATAATTATATTTTAAGTACTCCAGCTGTTTAACAGTGGTAGGGAGTAGATTATATAACTTAATGATAAGTCTCATCAAAGTAATCATCTTCAATAACTATAACTTAGCAAACTCAATTACCTTCAAATCGCGTACAATAGATATTGTATACGAGTAGCTATCAGTTTTCAGCAAAAACGTATATTGGCTCCGAAATAGGAAGAATAGGAAGGTGTATATTTCCGATATCTGATAGTATATACTATGAATTCTCCTGTCTCCTTAAGTATCAATTTCTAGAGATTGACCAACCATAACTTTACCTTACATTGACGCTAGGTAGACCCTCAAATTATCGCATTGCATTCCATAGATGATCTTGGCGTTTTCATTTCTGCTCTGTCGACGTTCACATTCTAAAAGTAAGTTTATAAATACTTTTTTTTCGAAATTTCAATTTATAGCTCTTTCCGGTGTTTCCGTGTTGATGTCTCGACCCTAGCTTATTCAATACCCTCTTTTTGTGTCAAAGCAAAAATAATATTTCTCAGATCAGTCTGTGAACCTCAGGTTATGTTAGGGTGTTAATGTGCCTAGTGCAATGGGGCATTATGACCCATTGTATTTAGGATTGGTCCAATTCACGGGTCAACCATCACATACGGTAGCCACCTGGTAAAAGTTTGAACCCTGGCAGGACTCTGTGCCCGGCGGGCCAGTTTTCCATGGGAATCGTTCTTCGGGCGCTCCTCGACGGCTTGCGAACTATGCGGCGTTAGCTAATCGAGTGTGAACTTCGACAAAAACCCGGGGGTCTGGAAACTTTGTATCCTAAGCAGCGGAGGTGGCTGTTGACCTGTCGTCTTCCATTCTTGATTACCATTTATGTAGCTAGCTGATCCTGATTTCAGTGTCGGGCAAAAGATGCCACGGTCTGCGATAGATTCAAACTGAATCACCGCTTAACATAGGGCACGCATAGGATCGCGCAAGCGACCTCGAACCCATAACCAGTCGGAAGTACAAAGGTATCCTGATGGTTAAATCCAGATGGAGATATTCTGCTAAAACTGATAGTCAGGGGGCGAGATTGCCCACTGAATTATCTTCCCAGTGCCTCGCCGTGAGTCGTTGGCCTCTGACGGGCATGTTGGCTTTGATGGATGGTAGGTTTGTACTCGTTCTGAAATATTCTACGTTCACCTCACGGGTGGCAAAAAGATCATTATCGTTAAAGCATCCTGGGGTGGCGGATTTACCAGTTGTATTCGACACTTTCTACTGTGTGCCTTAGCTACAGATTATGAGCGTTCCCAATAATTAAAATTTTTGTAGTCATATAAGACATTATGCAACGTTTCTCGAGGAGTTTCTACTGTGATTTCCCACTATTTATGTATTCGACGAGAATTGCTAACTGCAGGCAGCATCAAGCGGCAGAAGGACGTGAGTTGAATATTAGCCATCTCATTACAACGTAATTTCCCTATGAGGAATACTGCTAAGCAGGCGGCGCGTTGCCAAGACTTAAAAACGACGTATACGTTCAGTATTATTAGTTTTAGTGTTTTTCCTGATAAAAGCGGAAATACGTGTAATAAGCGACATAAAGCATAGCAGCTATGTAGATAATAGTTGAGGCATTTTGCTGATAGTTTTTTCTGAATTCTTGTAACAAGCTGTATTTGACACATATCAAACAAACACCTTTTTACGATTTTTTTTAGTGACTAATTATTTTACTCTATTTTTTAGCAATTAGGATTATGTAAATACTGTCCATTTGTACACCATGACTATGGTTAAAAAAATATCTTTTCAATTTTACTTGATTCAAATGTTTTTTTTAACTCAGATTTTATATAGCTTCTATAGATATTTATACAAATACAAATGTCTCGACATAGAACAAGCTGTAGACTAGTTAGGAAAATAGAAAAAAATTATCACAAAAATGTTGACAGTTTTTAGATACTGGATTTTTGTCTATGACATTTTAATTGAATGTTTTGAACTGTAAACTATAAAATAGAATAGAATAGAATACTTTTATTGTGCTATGTAAACATTACATATTGAATATTACAGTGGTTTTAAAAAAAATACAATTTATGCACAAATGGCGGACTTATCGCAACAGCGATAACTTACAGTCAACCATTTGATATAATAATTCCTAATTTTCGCCATACAATACACCCAGGAACAGTAAAGTTAAATTTAAAATATACTTATACAAATTTACGTCAATAACTTATGCTAAGGTTGCCCAGGGATGGATAAAGTAGGGGGCAAGGTGAGGTATTTGGTTAGTGGCTGTGTAAAAATAAATGTTTCTTCAGCAATTTTTTGAAAGTATGCGACGAAGGTGCGTGCCTGATAGAGTGAGGGAGCAGATTCCATAAACGAGCAGAATGGATCGTAAAAAAGTGCGTGTAAACAGAAGAATGATGTATCGGAATGGCGAATGTGTTATCCCGGCTTGATCGAAATTCGAAGATCGAAATTCCGGCTTGGTGGAAATTCTCCTTGAGATGGAGGAGCGTGAAGTGGGGGTTATTGAGTATGTTGTAGAGTAGCAACAAGGTATGTAAATTTCTTCGATCGCGAAATATTATTGTTAATTACGAATTAAATTAAAATTAATTCCGATGCGCGATCGTACGTTTTAACGTCATGCTCAATTTCTACCATATACAAAATAAAAAGGTATAAGTACATGTCTCAACTATATGCAGTTTTACCGATAGTATTATAGATAAAGGCCTAAAGTTCATGTCATTAAAGTTTTATTCATTTTAATATGATCAATACGCAGAGAAATATTGCTGAAAACAAGCCAAGATGGCTTCAGGATTTTTAGACAATTAACTATCTTTAAAAAAAATATATCCCTGTGTCAATTTCTAAGTCAGTAAGTTGACAAAAACTCTAAACGAGTTAGAAGAATTAATTGCATTTTCATTTAAATCGTGTTTGTCGCCTAAGTTATCATGTTCATAAATAATTATTAGGAGGCTCTAAAGCGTACTACAAACACTATACAACCTCTTGCCTAATTAAGTGATGTCCAACACGATGTCACATCGCGGAGTTTTGTTTCGTTTTACAATAACGTAAATTTTTTATTGACTTGTATTTATGAATTAATATTGTATTTATTTAATAATAATATTGTAGTCACCTATTGGGAAGCTAATGGGCCATGTTGGAGTTGGCCACGAGGCCCATTCGTTCAGGGTCGGTCATACTCACGGGTCAACACCAATCCGGCGTCCTCCATGCAGAAGGAAGAGCCAGGGTAGGACGCTGGCCTGTAGGCCAGTCTCCTCTAGGAGTCTACCTCTAGGTACTCCTGGATGGTTTGCGCACCGTGCGGCGTCAGTCAATCGATTGTGCACTCCGACTAACAGCCGGGAGAGTCTGGGAATAGTAATGTTTCCTATGGGGCGAGGGTGGATGTTAACCTTATGGAAACTGCTCTAGAAACGACCGTTCGGCCACCCAATCCCGAGTCAATAAGCCGGGCAAAGGATGCCGTGGTCCGCGATAGATTCGGTTGACACCGTATCACCGCTTCATAAGGGAGAGGACCGCGCAAGCGACCTCGATCCTGTAACCATTCTGGAGGCAGGAGGTATTCTGAAGGTTAATTCCAAACGGAGATATCCTTCCAAACTGGTAGTCAGGTAGCGTGGCTGCCCGCTGGTTCTGACGGGCAAATGGCGGAGCTAGACTGTAGATCTTTTTTCGTCCCAAATCTTCTCGTTGGATTTTTGACAATGCCTTTTTTTTTAAATATTACCATAATTTCGTATTTATACCCATCGTCTGTCATTTAAAGAAAGTACGCCGTGACCGACATCCATTTTGCTTTGTCATTTTGACGCCTCGCCTGGAAACTTGCAATATTAAACCCGTAAGCTTTCGGTAAATAGAACGCGAGCAGCGAGACAATTACCCACCACATGAACGCAGTTGCTCCTCCTATGGGTAAACTCATTTTATTTCATGGGAACGAACGCTCCTTCGCCCTGAAAAACGACCGAATGTAAGGGCCTCCGCTGCGCTGTAAATGGCAAAGGAATTTATGAAAACGCCCGCTTGAATTGTTTGCACGCGTGAGTGCTCCACTCATAGGGCGACTTGCACCAACGTAGTTTAGGAAAGATAACCGCGTTTATCAAACCTTTAACTGAGTTTAACCGCCCTAAGTCTGCTATATTATCATTCAAACCCAACAAAACGGCAAATTTCTAAGGCATTAATTTTTACGTTAAATACGGTTGGTGTCATTCCTAGGGCATTGTCGAATTTGAATATTCTAAATACACCTGTCCCTGTCTGCAATCATAGTTATCTCGCTTTCGTAAAATCATAGTTATCTCGCTTTCGTAGGTACCCAGCGTTTAGATACATCTCTAAGCGATCATGTTAAATACCATTCGCACTACCTATCTCATTTTTCACTTCTGTAGCAATTAAACGATCCATGACACGACGATCCACCAAAATGTTTTTTCCACTTTTTTAACAATTTCTTCAGTGATTGACATCGTAGGGCTACCCGAGCGCGTATCATCGTCAGGCATTACACTCACCAAGTATTTACAATATTTTCATATCTGAGGTTGGGGGAAATGCATTTACATCAACATCGACAACCGTGCTGAAGAAAATGGTGATGCGTTGGCTACTAGACAAAGGGAGAAGGGAAAGTGAAAAGTTACTATAAATTGTTGCCTAAAAAAAAAAAAAAAATTAATAAATTCTCTACATTAATTCAAGAGGCTTATGTATTGGTAAATAAATAATTATTGCTATCTATATTATATCATTCTAATTTTTATTTTACTATGGTTATGTAACTTATTGACATGTCACCCCTTATGTATTTATTATCATTAATATTATTATTATTGCTGTTGTTATTTTTGATATTTAATTTAACTGAATTTATTATTTTATTAGATTTATTATAACTATATATGCAGTAATACGTTAGTATAATGCTATTTCATTTTTATTATCATATCTATAAGACCTATATATTTACGTTATAATTATCATTAAGTTAAAAATATCTATTAATAATAATATTACTCTTATATTACTATTATATTAACTATGTTATATATTTTTTAAGACACAGCTGCTATTGGACAAACTTTACTAGACAACTGCCTCGACACAGGCCTAAGCCTAGTGAGGCAGTATAATCCACATGAGCCTATACCTTTTTTAAAATTAATCATTAGTTAAGCAATCAACCTATTTCTGCTCCACTAGAGGAAAGTAACCAAATATGGAATACCATTTTGTTTTCTTGGTATAATTAAAAAACTAATACGAATTAAATGCTTTTCATTATAGCAAGGATCAGTCATACATTTTGGCGTATTTTGATTACAACCATGGATTTTTAAGATTAACACAAATATTTATTTATTTATTTATTTATTTTATTTTATTAACTAAATGTATACAGCATATTCTTTATATAAAAAAAACATTTTATAAATTAACATCAATATAGCCATTAATACATTTTAAATTAGCAAAAAATATAAAGTACCCATTTAAAAGATAATAATTTTATAACCTTCTTTTTAAGAAAAAAGGAAAAAGAAGCATTTCTAAATATAAATGTATAAGTACAATAGGATGGGAATGGAAATAGAAGGGAGGGATTGTTATAACACATACATACGTATACTATTGACATATATATACATATAGACATACATACACACATAAATATATTGTATATAATAAAGTAATAAGTAAATTTAAATTAATTATCGTTCCTGAGCTTTTCTTCGACTGCGTGAAGAAAAGGCTTCCTGTCCAGAGAAAAAAATTATTATCAATTAAAAAACAAAAGGCAAAATGAGTAGCTATTTATGGAATAGGTATCTAAATTTGGAATATAGATATAATACTATAGGTTTCGGTAAAAAACATAACGGAAACATTGAAATCTATTTTTAAGGGATCTCTAAACTTTGGTCAAAACTAAGAAGAACACATTCTGTTTAATCTAACAAACTACTTCCAAAAATCACATATCCAACTGTTATATTCTGGACCAGCGCATTCATTGTGTGCCCAGATTTCATACATCATTTGATCCATGTTTCCCTTAGAAAGTCTTCAGAAAACAGTTGCATCAGGTTCTCATGTCTGCTGGATTTCGCCTTCATCGGAATTCTCAGGCTCTGTCCTGATGTTATTTTTTCCTTTCTTTTTGTTTCCTGGTTTTTTAATACTCTGTTTCTTTGTCAATTTTTTTCCTTTGCTCAATAAGGTCCTTTTTTATACCATGTTTATAGCTTCAGCCATTTTGTATTTATTCAAATCTTTACGTTTTACTTTTGACAGTGTAGACGGCATTCTGGAAAAACAAGTTATTGAAAGACCACCACCACCAAAGTTGGTCAACCCAACTACCAAATGTTGACAGCCCAATTATGGAATATTCCATATTTAGGCACCTAGTGGGTGTCCATATTTGGAACTTTAGACCGGCTCAAACTAGTTGTCGTATAAAATAAATAGCAGCATTTGCGCAATAAAACTTATCGAAACTATCAAGAAAAACATCACAGCAATACGTTAAATAAGTAACAATCCCATTTTCACAATGTAATTATCAAGAAACCAATATTTTATTGCACACCTTGTAAAGTTTTGAGTCGCCGACAAAACAAAACACACTCTACTAGTTTTAATCAATAGTTAGTAATTAATCAATTATTATTATGTATGTTATGGATAAACAAAAAAAATAATAAGAAAAGAGCGAATTGATTTTCAAACAGATTATTTATTAAAAATAAATATTAACCCTAATTAAAATTAAATTTCCATGGCACGTACCTATCTAACATAACTGACATTATATTTAAATTCACATGACATATTTATGCGGTTTCGTTTTCTTAACAACCATATTTAAATAGGACAACAGCATTAAGTGTTTTCTATAATGAAGGAAATATAAGGAATAAAATTGATAACTACATTCTGAAACTAATCAAGCTGATGATTAAACTGGAGGAGAACATGAAATCTATCAGCCAATAGAAAGAAATATATTCTCAAAATTATCGCAGTCGCAATTATTAAGGCTTTTCTTTGAGATTATACAAACTTTATGAATAATGAAGTATCAGAATGACTACCAAAATTATAATAAAAACATCTTTATAATTTAACTAGTGTCATTTTAATGGATATATAAGATCACAGATAATTTCATAATGTAGTGATAGAAAAATAGTTTCTTTTTGTTAAAATGTTAATTAATGGCTTATTAGTCTCCAGTCATCATTTCCATGAACTCTGAAACAAAATTTTTAGGGATTACCGCAGGTTCAAAAAAATATAATAAAAGGTCGCCTTAATATATTTCTTTAAAACCACAACTTACCGTCAAAATCAACAGTGCCTGATGAATCAGCATCAATTTCATCGATCATTTCGTTTAATTGGTCCGGGGTCAATTGATCATCCAATGCCATAAGGATCTCCCGTAGACTTGACGTTGGGATATAGCCTTGGCCTGAGAAAATATATTAGTATTTATTATTATTATTAATTCCGTAGCCGGCGATTGAGGAGAGGGTCGCCCTTGCAGCCAATACGCTGCTGTCGGTGCCGCTGGATCTCATACTCCATTCACGATTCGCTTCCATTCTTGATGATTTTTGGCGACGTCTCGATAATATAAATATAAATAATATTTTATTAAGTCGTTAGTTTGTTCTCATTAATCGGGGCTATTTTTAACAACTGGATTATCTCGCCGAGGCTAACGTGATTTTTTTCTGATTTCCCCTTTTCCTTTGTCTTCTTGGTTCTCTAAGAATTTAATTGTTACTGGCTTGTATTCTTATTGGATTTTTAAATGATTATATTAGTATCCCCAATACGGTAGAAGCTCATGAATTTATAAGGGCTCTATATACCTATAAGAACTCCTAAGGGCTCTAAGGGAACCTATAAGGGCTCTAATACCTCCCTTATAGACCCTAATAACCATTTCAAATTCCTCGGCAGGAAAATCACCCATAAGGGAAAGTAATTGAACATTTTAGTAGTTGCCTGGCAAAGATAGATGCCTTGCTAATTTCTGGCCTTCGTAAAGAATCGATCATGACAGTTATCTTTACATTTTACATTTGTCATGTCCCTTTATTATTTACGATTTCACTAAAACTCAACTGTCTAATCTGGATTCACCGGCGACAGCTAGTTTAAAATCCTGGTTGTCCTTAGCCAAACCAGCTGACCCCTCGACTCTCTTCAGGTCCAAACACAATTATGGGCTAGCTCTAAAACTGCCCTATCTACTCCAACTCCAGAATAACCAAAAATTCGATTCTAAAGAATTCCAAGGATCCGGCAATATCGAAGCATATAATACATAAAAATTTCATGGCAGCTTCGTTTGTATTATATTTTATTAAAATAAGTTATTTATTATTGTATACACATTCGGACTGTCAAATCTTATCAGACAGATTATCTTACAGTCAGCCAATCGATTGTGCATTCCGACTTGGGTGAGTCTGGAAACAGTGATGTTACGTATAAAGTGGGGGTAGTCCTTACGGCAACTGCACTTGAAACGACCATTCGGCCACCCGATCCCGGGTAAACAGCCGGGCAAAGGATGCCGTGGTCCGCGATAGATTCGGTAAACACCGTATCACCGCTACGTAGAGAACTGCGCAAGCGATCTCGATCATGTAACCAGGCAGGAGATAGGAGGTATCCTGATGGTTAATTCCAGATGGAGATATCTTTCCAAACCGGTAGTCAGGGGGCGAGGCTGCTTGCTGTTTACCTTTCCCGGTGGCTCGCCGTAAGGCGTTGGCCTCTGACGGGCGAGTGGCGTAACTAAATGGTGGACTGTTTTCGTCCCAAATCTTCTACGCTCGCCTCACGGGAGACAGAATGATCTAATATCGTTAAAACTTCCTGAGGTGACAGGTTCGCCCGTTGTAGTTGACAGCTCTAGTTGCCAGTCTAACCTTCATGCGTTGCAGTTTGAAAATATACAGGATGCATACATAATTTTGCGTAAGCAGAGTTGCCTGACGGATATCTTCTGTCTCTCGAGCCTTTTGGTATGAACGTTATGTTGCAGCGACCATATCTGCGATGCAAACTCCAACGTACCTCGCACGTAGGCGTTGTACAAGGAGTTTTGCACTTACCGAAAGTCTTGCACGTTCTCAGAACAAATGACTGTGCTCTACACGCTTTATACGTAATGTATTCAATGTGCTTGTCAAACAAAAGTTTGCTATCGAGAACTACTCTCAGATGCCGCATTGCGCTTTCTCACCGCTTCTCTTTTGATCTCTTCGCCCACGTCGTACTGTATCCATTTTACGTATTTTACGTATCATTTTACGTATCTACGCAAATTGAACCGTATCATTTTACGCGTGAATTATTACTATTATGTCGTTTTATTTCATTTATTTAATTAATTAAAAAGCTCCCTTTAATGCGTATCTCGATTACGACTGGCAAAAGTACAGAAAAGCTACTTGGCATTACCTTAGCATTAAATTCTATAATCTACTCCCTACAAAATTTAAACAGCCGGAGAACATAAAATTAAAAAAAGACATCAAGGAGATGCTGATAGGCCACCCTTTCTATAATCTGGCCAAATTTGAACGAAAATAAAAAATATAGATAAAGTCTTTATTTATCTTTTAAGTCAATATTATTCGGGAAGGGCACTCTTTACAAGACAAGAAATACAGAACAGTACAAGACAATACAGTACAGTACAAAGCAGTACAGTACAATACAGTACAAGACAAGTACAGTACAATACAGTACAGTACAAGACAAGAAATACAGTACAGTAGCTATTTGTATCACGGAGTTTCATTGGGAATTAGAATTTAGATATTTTAAACAATCTTTCCTCAAAAAAAATATTATCCTCTGACTCTCCATCCGTCTCTTTTTAGAATTTAGAAAAGCACTTACGTTTCTACCTCGTTCGTGCTCGTTTTTAGGGTCGCTCGGTAAAGATCGCGTCGTTTAAATGATTGAAACTAATTATAGCTGCAGGTTTTTAGCAGGAAATTATGTACCCATAGTGAAGAAAAAAAATATCCAATTTCGTGCCAAACAAATAGGCAGAGGAAGCCTTTTTAAACCTTTGAGGACCATAAGCTTTGCGGTAGATTATGGAATTTTTTTATACACACAACTATTAAATGGCGATGTAAATGACATGTGTGCCAAGTTTTGTGAAAATCGGTTCAATAAATTTTGTATAAATTGAGGGGACATGAGCGTCCCTGTAGTCTACAAAGATGCAAAATTACAACATTTTCCGAAATTTGATTATTTTATTATTTAAATCAGAAATTATATCCACTAAAAAATGCACTAAACGGAAAAAATCCATTTAAAAAAATTGCAATAAATATTTTTTTCATTTATTTAAAATCCCCAGAGTTCGTTAGTCATTTGCGATATTTTTAAAAAAAAAATACGGTATATTTTTACACGAGTTTTTAAATTTTTAAATTTTTTATTTTGACACCATTATAATGTTTCAATAATATGGAAATAATACAGTATATAAATTATTCGTTTTCGATAATTTATAAAATTATTTTTGATTTTATGTGACACATATGTTCCATGGTCCTTAAAATGTTAATGTATTTCATGTAAAGGTCGATGCAATGCATCAAATAGTTTCCAGAATATTTTCAAAGAATAAAAATATGTAATGATTACCTTCTTTGTCGTAGAGCCTGAAAGCTTCTTTTAATTCTTTCTGTAAGGCTTCCTCGTCTTCGTCTAGGAAGTGTGTGACAACGCGGCAAAACGAATCAAAATTCAGGTCTCCAAGTCCTGAAATTAAAAAAAAACAATAAAAATTAAATTGTAAGTTTTTATTCTTCAAAGGTGAAGCTGTTTAAACCCAATTCATATTGAGGGCATAAATGACATGCGTTTGTCATATATTTTTTTTCCGAGCAGTATTTTCCAAGGACTTAAAATCAATAGTTTCCTTGTGTGTATATAATGCTAACTTCTTTAAAATTATGATATTCAGAGACTTCATTTTATTTTTCTTTTAATCATTATAAATCGCGATATATAAATAGATAGATACGTAGACATTCTTAGTTGCATATTAGATTTCATAGAAAACATACAACTGGCTGACTTGGCCTGGCGGCTTAATGGTTAGATAACCTGATCTTACATTGTAAGGTTCCGGGTTCGATTCCCGGCTGGGTCACCATTTTCCATTAGGTTAAAATTAACGGAATTGAATTTCAATTCTGTCGATCGAATGCAATAACAAGACACACACTTACACACATGCTACGCGCACACATATGTATATATAAACACTTCACAAAAGGGTTGGTTGAAAGAGATTGTCGTATGACAGTATACCCGCCCATTGTGAAATTTCACAATAAAGAGTATAAACAAACAATCAAACTTGGAACTTAAATTGCAATCTCATACATCTTAACTACGTGGTACATCTTATCTACTTACAACATGGTCCGGTGGCATAGTGGTTAAGTCGCCTGATCTTTGAAAGGACATGATCGCATTGTAAAGTCCAGGGTTCAATTCCCGGCTGGGTCACCATGTTTCATATAATAATATAATCCAAACCCAATTTGTTAAACACATTCGTAAAGTACTCGTACCCGTAGTCCGTAGTCAATTGGCATATTTGCGAATTAAATAAGAGTTCGATTCGGGTCTATATACCCAACCGTACTCGTGGATTCGTTTCGCATTATTCACGAATGGGACAATGGATACCCATTCAGGCTGGACGTCAATGGCATTGAATTTGCTTATCGGATAATGGAAATGTCCCATTTGAAGCCTGTGCGCCATGGCGACATGGCGTTCAGTGCGAAACCGACTAGGCTGGCTCGGTGGTCTATTAAAGAGTGGTTTAGTGGGCTTAGGGCTTAAAGACTTAGTATATTTTAGACTTTAAATTGTTTTCAAAACAAAAAATGGCATGTGGCAAGCATGCATACTCTCGTACGTCCTCTTGAATATTTACGAATACTCATCCGCAAGTTCTAGAGAACTGGGAGGGAAGTGTCGCCATCGCGTACATGGATGGCAAGAAGATTGCCAACCTACGTTGTGATTGCCAACCTATCAACATCCCCAGTTCATTTTTCCTGAGACCAGGGTCAGTTTATTTTATTTTATTTTATTTTATTTGGTACCCAAACGGAATATTGACAACACATACAGTGACATATATATACTACAGTTACATTACTACATCAATATCCTTTTTATATGAGTACACAATTAGCACAATGCATGAACAATGGTAGAATTTTTAAAGAAATATGTGTAAAAAAAGAAAAAAAAAAAACTAAAATTACCACAATTACAGTATTTGAAAGAGGGACGCTTTGAAGGAGCATAAACTATCATGAAATATATCGATGCGATTGTCAAGATGAAATTTGTTATACAGACGACATATACGTGGGATTAAAGTTTGTCCTGGAACCCTGCTTGAGCGAAGTCGGATAGTCTTCAGGTTATAACATCTATAAATAGATCTAGCTACGCCACTGCCCAGCAGAGACTTATCTCAAACAACGAAGGTGCTGGCATTGATTATGTATGGGAGTAGATTGCTCATCGCCATAGTACGATTTGGCAACTGTTCTGCGTCGGCGAAATGCAGGTGGTGCTGATAGCATTGTCGGCGAAACTTATATCAATTTATCTGAGCATTCTGTTATTATAATAACATTGATAATGTTTTTTTTTATATAAACGACAGGTTGATTATAAAAACCTAATAATAACAATAATTATCCATGGCGTTTGATTCGGCTGATGATGACATTCTACTATCTTGCAAGCTTCTATTATACTTCGGCAGCTATAACGGGACTTCAATATAACAAGATGTGTCATGTCATGGATTATTCCATTCATCGCGCTTCCCTAATAATTCTGGAATATCCCGAAGGGTTACCTGGCGCCGTTGATGTCTTCCCGATTTCGGCTTAGAACTCACGGAGCGGTATTTACACGCGCCCGCCGCGGTTGCGGGCCCGCGACCTCCGTAGAATGCAGATACGTATGTAAAATTCAGTAGCATATTTCACGACGCGAATTACGCTTCGGACGGGCGCGGTTGCTCGCGGCGGCCGCAGCGTCTGCGGGTTACTAGTAGAACCACGCGGCACGCGATCAGCCTTAGCGTTTTTCACCCGCGCCCGCGGCGGTTGCGGGCCCGCGGCCTTCGTAAAATGCAAATATGTATTTAAAATTGAGTAGCACATTTCACGACGCGATATACGCCCGTGGCGGTTGTCCCTCAACCACGACGGGCGCGGGTGAAAACCGCTCCATGAGTTCTAAGCCTTCTATTATTCGTAGATGATAATGAATATGTACGACCAGAAAATATGAATATGTACTATGAAAATAGTAGCGACCATTTGCAATCTTATTTCAATGCAATTACAAATTAAGCAATACAAAACTAGTTATCCCCCAATACCTCCAAATACTTTGCCACGTCATTTACACGAGCAACGCGTACCAACTGCTGGCGGTACAAAATTAGCCCGAATCCCATAAAGATTATAAACATCATGTTTAAGGTTGTATCTGCCTTAACCCTTGGAGCCTCAGAGGAACCGATCGGACTCAAACGTAAAAGCACAGTTGCGCCTCGTTGGGACCGATCGGACTCAGACTATTGGTGTAAATCCTATCGGTGTAAAATTTGATTGTGAATAAAAAAATATATTTAGTGTTGTCAACAATTAAGTTCTAATTTAATTGTCGCAACAACGGTTTGGGAGAAATTAATATTTTGGTCGGCCGCCATAATAAATCTAAAATTTCCATAATTATACATAGTCTTTCAAAGACATGCGTCGCGAAATCTCGGCAGTCACTATAATGTGATTTTGGTAAGTCCAACAGTCAAGGGGGTAAAGGGGTCAACGTCAACACGCATCATAATGTTGAACAGTTGAAATGAAATTAGGTCGATTCGGAGATAGTAGAGTATTCAGTATATAATGGCGATTGGCCGTAATGATGTTTGCAGAATTAGCGTTACTATAACCTGATTCTAGATTCTTTCCGACAGGGCAACGTCAGCACTGCAATCATGAATTAGATGGGCTTATAATTCGATTAGTGCCCTTGTTGCATTACTCCGCTTGCGCGAATCCTCTGTTTGGCCAATTTACTCATTGGGAGTCTAATTCAATTGTTACGCGATGTTTGGATGACGGATCGCACTCTTGATTGGTAATTTATTTTAAATAGATTTTCAGCGAATTGGGGGCAATCGATATATCTTATCGCTTTTGTTACCCCGGACACGTTGTTATTGAGACCAGGATCGCAATACGGAAATGCGTGCGAGGATTGCCCGTTCAACAACTAGCTTCGACAGTACTTATAGAAATAAAAAGCTTGATATCAGAATTAATATCCCGTACTCCCACATGCACTCACATGCCCATACACCCTACAAACACAGTATACCAGACAGTAGCTTCTCTTAGAACAAAATTGAAATCGAAACAAGTGACGTCAGGAATCTTAAGGGCTACCACAAATCGTAATATGATTACTCGTCTTCTTCTTCAAGCATCGTCCTTGTCACATTTACGGTGCCCCGGCGACACAGATGCTATTATGCTACCGATTTGTTCTGAGAATACCATATGGCGTCGACTCGTAAATCTCCACAAAAAAGTAATAGTCAGAGCGGACACAGACTACGGCCACAGTGCGTCAGCTCATAGCGCCGTAACTATGGGCCTAAGGACGCGGCATGACTTACCCCTGGCCCCACTTCCGTCGCACCCTCTTCTCGCATTGCCGTGTAGCTCTTGAGTGAACTTACTGGGTGTTATTATACTGTGATACAGATAAACACACGCACACACACACATATACTCTCCACCACTCAACTATACACCAATAACCATAAGCCAACCCCCTCATACACACACTCATAGCGAACTTACTTCTAAAGAAGGACAGGCGTTTTTGGCCTAGAGACCAATAACGATGAGTGATGCGTCATCGGAAAGGTTTTTATATTTATTTCTTTATTTTTATTTATTTTTTTTAGTAAGTAACACATCTAGTAAAAAATTTATGTCATATTTGATTAAGATGTTAGCAAGAAATTGATGTTAGCGACACAGTCGCCTAACTAGGCCTAGGCCTGCTCTAAGGCAGACTTTTAATGACGATATTAAGTGTGCACTGTCAACTTAAACTATAGTTAGTACTTATTTGTAAATCGACAAATATAAAACTACAAATATTTACGCATATACAAATATGGATAGATACTTATATACATCTATAGATAAAATATATATCCATATAGTCACACATACACATACATATATTTATACGAAAATAATAATAAAACCAAAATAAATAAAAATAAAAACTAAAATAATATACATATATAAATCAATTACATATTGATATAATGCTCACATACCTATAATAGTCATTTAAAATTATCATGGAAAAACTAAATACTAAGTACTAAATACTATCATTCAAAATACAACAGTCAACATATTCCCTAAATCGTCCCTACCCACCTCCAACAACCAATCGGTTACAGATTTTTTTAAAGTGGATGTGTTCTCACTACTTTTAATTGCGTCGGGAAGATTGTTATACATTCTAGGGCCAATGAACGTGAAATGGCGCTGGCCAAATGTTGGGTAAGATCTTGGCACCATCATATCACCAGTTCTTGTTGCTCTCGTCTTTCCAACTCGTTGATTATAAGGTGTCATTTTATTTTTAGTATACATATATTAGGGCCATGCGAACATAAAGCTGTCTTACATCCAAAACCTCGGACTGGATGTAAAGAGTGTCTGACGGAAATCGATACGGTTTACGTGCGATTATTTTTTAAATACATTTTTGCGATACTTCTAGAGGGTGTAGAGTGGACCTTGTACAACCGCCCCATCCTATAATACCATAGCATAGTATTTACTGACACAATGCATAGTAGGTGTTTTTCAGTGTTCCCGGGTCCACAATATCTCTTATTTCCCTGAATATACATGCGAGTTTACGCACCTTCATCGCCAGCTTATCAATATGTGGTTGCCAACGCATCTTATTGTCGATCGTTATACCCAGGTATTGTACCTGTTGTGCTCTTTCTAGAGTAGTGCAGTTGCAATGCTGAGTATTTCTGTCGCAGTCATGAATGGTCAGTCTATGGTTTAAATGTGGTTGGCCTTTACTATTGTTGCTGAACGTAAGGTACTTAGTTTTATGTATGTTCAGGCTAAGTAGAGAATTGTCTAACCATTCATGTACTTCATTAATACCCTCATTGGCTACGGAGAATGTTTCATTCCAGTTATAGCCCTCAAAAATAGCGACCGTATCATTGGCTAAGGAAATTGTTTTGCCTACTAGATCCGAGAGTTTGTTGATGTAAATAAGAAATAAAATGGGCCAGAGAACAGTGCCTCGAGCGACACAATACTGGAGGTATTCTGGCTTACTGTGTGTATTATTAACGGTAATAATTTGTTTCCTATTTGTCAAATAGCTTGTAAACCAGTCCAGAGTGATACCCCTAAATCCCACATTCCCTAACCTCTGAAGCAGTTTGTCGTGGGAAACAGTATCGAATGCCTTCGCTAGATATAGGAAAACAGCTAAACATTTTTTCCTCTTATCCACATTATCATAAATTACACTTGTTACCTCTGCAATAGCATCAGTAGTGCCCATACCCTCTCTAAATCCAAATTGATTTTTTGATAGAATATTGTTTTCTTGCAGGTATTTCGAAAGACGCTTTTCAACCACTTTCTTTATGATTTTAGATAGGGTGTTTAGTAGGGATATGGATCTATAGTTGTCAATGTTTAATTTATCGCCGTTTTTGTAAATAGGGATGACTTTTGCACATTTAAGTATGTCGGGGAAAATGCCTGATTTAAAACTAGAATTCACAATATGAGAAATGGGACAACTTAGTTCTCTTTTTGAAAGCTTGAATATTCTTGAATTAAGATTGTCAATACCCGGAGCCGAGTCTAATTTTAGGGATCCTATTGTTTGCATAATTTCATATGGCGTTGTTGGAGTCAGGAAAAGAGACACAGGAAAATCTATCGACGGGGGCAAATGTCTCGAGAGAGTAATTCTTTTTTGTATTTTTTGCGCTAAGTTGTGCCCAACATTTGTGAAATGTTTATTTATATCATCTGCAAGTCTCTGCGGTGCGGTATCCCTACTGATTGTTTCATTTCCATCGATTAATTGGTCAATTGTATGTTTGGCGGGTATTCTATTAGCAATCTCGTTAATAATTTTCCATGTTTTTTTTGGATCTCCGTTAACTTTCTCTAATTCGTTTTTGTAATATCTAACTTTGGTATTATGGATTAATTTATTGCACAAGTTGCGATATTGCTTGGACCGATTTTTCAAATCGAGGTTATCAGGGTTACGTCGAGATGCCGAGTGGAGTTTATCTCTTCTATGTATGCAGAAGATAAGCCCTTTCGTAATCCATGGTTTGTATATTTTTTCTTTATGTCTTAGTTTAATAAGTTTAACCGTACAATTAGTATTTATCACCTTTTGGATTTGCTGCATTAGTGATTCGGTGGCAATATTAACATCCTTTTCCTTGTAGACAATCGACTAGTCCATGTCAGATATTTCTTTCTGTATTTTCTTATAGTCATATGTTTGTTTTGAAATATTTTCAGTATCCTTTTGTTTTGGATAGTCAGCATTATAGTTCATTTTTAATAAAAGAACGTGATGGTCAGTGATTGTAGTTTGATACACTAAGGAGATTGTCGGATTGGGCGATACATGTTTTCGAGTTATTGGCTTCTCGGGTCGGTGTGTCAACTAGACAGTGGAGCCCATGTAGCGAAAGGAGCTCTAGATATTCGTTAGCCTATTTGCTTTTGTTCCCATGTATGTCTATGTTTAAATCCCCTGTTAGGATTAAATTTTTGATGCTGGAATTCTGTGTTAGTAAGCGATCGAGGCTCTTTAGGAAATTGTTAATATTAAGAACCGAAGGACTTCTGTAAATAGCTATTATGCAAGTTCTTTTGTTTAATGTAATATGTAAGCAATTTGCTCCAAATAAATTAATCTCATTGATAATTATGTCTGTGAATTTAGCACTTACATAAATACCCACTCCATCATTTTGAAGGTGGTTGTTTTTAGTATGAAAGAAACTGTACCCTGGTATACATATATAAGAAAAATGTTTTCCTATCCAAGCTTCCGTTAAAATCAGAATGTCGAATTCAATTTTTAAATCATACAACTTACAACTTACTTACAACTTACTTATGTTCTACAACTTTTTCTACTGAGGGAAGTCTCAAATCGCTGTGGGAAAAAAATATGAACAAAAAATAAAAAAATAAATATTTTTATCGCCTTTGGGTGTTATACATGATATACAATATTTTTTTAAGGGATAAGGAAAAGTTATGAAGGTCTTAATAATACCTACTTGAATACTCTTCTAAAAACAATTATCTTGATTTTATATGAACAAAACTTTTTACTTTTTAACTCTGGTTCATTATTAAGAATATCCATTATGTGCAGAACCATTATGTTCAAAATGAAATGAAAACCATTATGTGCAAAATCGTTATTTGCAAAACCATTATGTGTAAAATGCATAGAATATCCATTATGGTCAAAATGGATAATATCATTGATGAACCATAGTTCTAAAAACAGATTGTTTTTTCACAATAAATCGTGCTTTTATTTTTATAAAATTGTTTATTATTAAGAACCTTGAAAACTATTATTCATCCTTGTAAAAAAATCATGTAAACACCCATCAAAGGCGATAAAAATATATCTTTTTTATTTTTTATCCATAACTTTTTTCACACGGCGATTTGAGATTTTCCGCCATAAAAAAAGTTGTAAAACATAAAAATACCTTTCTAATGACGTATCACTCATCATTACTTGTCTCTAGGCCAGGGTCCATACATTTTTGCCCATCGTCCTTTAAATTCATTTTTGTTTTCTTTATCTTGTAGCATAATATTTTTTCCTCATTAATACATTGCAAATAATTTAAAACATCATTGGTTTTGATATTATGTTGATGTTAGTTGGTATGTTTATATTTTATCGATTATTATGTTTATATTTTAAATACATTAGAAAAAAAACAAAATAAGGAATTCTCTCAGCGACAGAGTCAGATCCTAGCAGATGACGCATTCAACATCTCGACATTGAACTGAACTGTAGTGATTATGTCTACTGCCAGTGTCTTTATATAGAAAAACTGGGCAAACTGGAAAGACTTCAAAATGACTGTGCTTTTTGTTTCGCTATACATCTTTACTAAGTAAATGAGGCAGCGGAGAAAAATCCACCTTGCCTCTTGCGTCTTGAAGAATGGTATTCAAAGAACTACACTACGTTTACTCAAGGATGAACTGGTTTAGTTATGTGCAATCATATTTTACAAGAGCACGTAGTAATCTTTCCCCCGTAGAACATGTTGGAGACTCGGTCCAACATACCCATAACAAAAAAGTAATTTCTATAGAATCGAAATCGCAAACACGCTCGAATATACACGAGTCAGCTGCAATTAATTTCCAACTAAATTCGGCATTTTATGCACAGTCAAACGATGACTAATGTCATTTCTTCTGATCGATACGAATTGACACACTTATTTCTCACCCCACTCATAACTATTGCATCACTACACACCATATAAAAAGCAGTACATTCGACACATATTTTATCATTCCCTGGCGGACAGTAACAGCGCATTAACAAGTACTCGCGCTCTTCATTACCTTCGAGCCGACCAAACTACGCATAGTATCCGCGATCTACAAGCTTCACACTTCGGCTACACAACACGACTTCACCTCGCGCCCACACTACCTACACCCCGGCGAAATATCAAACAAGGCGTTACGAACTGGCAACCTACTACAGACTTTCTGAATAAATACTTCAACTTCAACTACAACGACTTTCAATAACGGAGAAAACTTCTTGATGAGAACCACCCTTCGCTCACAAACGATTGGAGTCTAGTGAAGGG
Source organism: Micropterix aruncella (assembly GCA_944548615.1). NCBI lineage: Eukaryota > Metazoa > Arthropoda > Insecta > Lepidoptera > Micropterigidae > Micropterix > Micropterix aruncella. Next base: position 7,101,191 of record OX155958.1, read on the forward strand.
TGGCCACTTTCACAAACACGACGTTTAACATCCTGGGAACTGTCTCTTGCTGTTCAGCAGTCACATGTAATCAATTTGAGGCAGATTTATCTTTACCTACCTTATTTATTTATTTCACAAACAAATCAACATTACAGTCGCGAGCAAACCGTTGAAATGTAATAAAAACATAAACATGTTTGGAAAGAAACCTTAACTATGGTTCTAATTCGTTATTGCCGCGCGTTATGCATGCATACAATGTATGCTTTAACGATATTGACATATTTAACCATCAAAATAGTCGATACTTTGTTTAAGGAGTTACGTGAAAAGCTGATTATCAGATCGGATTGAATTAGCATGCACATACAAGCACTCACAATCAAATTCGCACTACAGATACACACACCCACACACATACATACACGCACACACATACATACACACACACACACATACACACCCACACATACACGCTCTCCATCACACAAACACACACCAACACCCATACACTCGCACATAGCGATTTTAACTGTTAGTTTTAAATTCTTTTTGGTTTTCTTTGTATTGTATTTATTGTTTAGCACATTTTGTAACCCTTATATAGCAAATAATTTTAAACATCATTGGCTTTACTACTGGTACATATTATGCTTATACTTTATTTTTTTATGCTGTATGTTTTTAACAAAAATAAAATAACAAAATAGGTACATCCATAGTGGGCTCGATTGCGTTTGTTTGTGAACTAAAATCGGAAATTAGTCAGTGTAAACGACACAGGGCAAAACGCTAGAGCGGAATGTGAAAAGAACGGTTATCACTTTTTCGCATTTCAACTACTCACCAAAGATAAAGCGTCTGAATCTAGCACTACACGAAATGTGTTCAAATTTATTCGGACGAGTATAAGTTTGACAGGTAGTTTTTATCGACGATCGTTCGTTTCATATTCCTCTCTAACGTATTGCTCTATCTCGTTCGCTTGAAGTAATTTCAGTTTTAGTTCACAAATTCAAAAAAAAAATCAAAATTATTTATTGATTTCAAATTATGAGTAGGTACATTCAATTTACAAAAGTCTTAACCTAACTAGGCTGCCGCCTGTTCCAAGGTAGACAATTTATTTTAATTATCCTAAGAAATCTATTATATTATATTTATATAAATAAACAAAATCATACATAATGTAACAGAAATATCTTAATTACCTTATAAAAATTCGTAGGAAAATGTCATGAAAATTGTCAATATTATTTTATTTTAAAACATGATAAAAATTAATATATATTCATATATGTATTAATATGTATTATTAATATACAAAATAAATTCAGAAAAATTAAAATAAAATTACATTTAGAAATAATCAATTTATATTAGTAGTAGTAGATGGAGTGGGGGGCTTGTTTCCAGCCCTTGATGTCACCTAGATCTGTAAGGTCTTTTGTAACTACCCACTGGAATTTATATTACTACATATACTATTATGTTTTTATTATAAAGTTTCAATTATTTAATAAGGTGTTCAATGTCTGCATTTGTTCAATTTAAGAGGTAGGCACTTAAACTATTTTTAAATTTATATGATATTTTAATGTCTTTAATGTCTGGTGGTAGGCAATTATAAAGTTTGGGGTCAAGATAAGAGAAACTGGATTGGCCAAAAGCGGATCTCCTGAGTGGTATTGCAAAATTTGTTTGTGTCGATCTTCTTGTTACACGAGATTGCTGGCTTTTTTCCTGTTCTCCTAACTCGCTCTGGAATTTAGTGAGAGTTACCAGCACACACATTTTTCTCACACTCAACACTCTATACTCTCAGAAAAGGTCATCGGAAGAATATGTGTGGGGTTTTTTATTGATCACCCTCAGTATAGCCTTTTGCGCTTTGTAAAGGGTGGCCAGAACCGTTTTTGCCGCGCAGCCCCAAGTTACGATGCCATATCGAATAACCGATTCGCAGACAGCAAAGTAGACACTTCTTAGCGTATTGAAATCTAAGATGTTCCGCAAAACTCCTAAAGTAATACACAAGTTTTCTCAGTCTTGCCGCAACCTTCGTTAAATAACAAAGAAAAGCAATTGGGTTCAATAAGTAGTTAATAAGCAATTACACAGGTATGTACCTAAAGAATAAAATATGCGATCTCATTTAGATATTAATAAATAGCGCGATTCCCACATCTTGAAGAGAAATGCGTGATCACGCTGTAAAAATATCCAGATCGACGCTGTCGAACATAGCTCAATTATGTGCCGTAAAACTCGCTTAAGGAGACTGCACTGACTTCGCGAGGAGGGCACCGCAAATAGATTAGAATCTTTTGAAAAAGTTCTTTTAAATGACGACAATAATTATTATTTAAATTATTCAATACTATTTACCAAACACATTAATGTATTTCACTATCTTTTAATAAAGTAGATATTTATTAATTGGGTATTACTTATGTAATTATTATTTTAATTGTTTACATTTTACATCTCACTGATGAGGTGACTCTTTCATACCCAGGGTTTCCATCTGAGGATTCACTGACTGACTAACAGTTAAAAGTTTCAAGGCGATAGGTGAGGGCAGCAAACCCCGCCCACCGCCCGGGCAGTTATAACGACGAGGGTCGTCTTGTCTGCCCGGGATGTCGTGCTACGACAACGCTGCGCGTACCAGAAGGGTAAAACGCGCAGGGGGTGAAATAGGGTAACCCCCCCCCCCCACCCGTACCGCCCCGAGAACCCATTTATTCATAATAATATTTACAAAAAGAAAAATTTACAAAATATTACAAAATTTAACATATTCACAAATAGAAAAAAAAAGAATCAACAAATAGCGTAAATTTAGGAGCCGGTAAGCGGGGTAGAGGGCGCTAACAGTCGGGGGAGTCTGGAAGCGGTACTGTTTCCTATAGAGCGGGGGTGGTTGCGGACCTTACGGCGACTGCTCTTGAAATGACCATCGGCCATCCGATCCTGGGTGAAGAGCCGGGCAAAGGACGCCGTGGTCCGCGATAGATTCGGTATACACCGTTTCACCGCTTCGTAAGGGAGAGGACCGCGCAAGCGACCTCGAACTCGGAACCAATCGAGAGACCGGAGAAATGTGGTCACAATTGGAAGTAAGGGCGCGAGTGTCGGCCCGCCAGGTAACATTACTGGCTATCTCGCGGTTGAGGCGTTGGTCTCTTACGGGTTGTGGCGTAGCTAGATGGTGGACTGTTTTGTCCCAAGTCTTCTACGCTCACTGCAGGGAGATAGAACGACTAATCGTTAAAACTTCCTGTGGTGACTGGCTCGCCCGCTGTAGTCGACAACCCAAGTTGAGGATTCACTTTGTTTTTGTGTTTACTAATGGCAACATTTTTCTAGAATTTCCATTTTATTCTTGACATCCAATAAACGATATTAATAATAATAATAATAATATTTAACGTTACCTTCACTATCTTCCGTATCGATCAGGCTTTCGAATTCTCTGACATCGTAGTGGTATACTATTGTGTTTAATATCGCCCTTATCTTTTCCTTATCTATGACGCCCTTTTTACCGGAATCGAACATGGTGAATGCTCGTTGCAACACTACATAAAAAAATACTTTAATTAATTACCTAAAAATAAATATATAAATAGATATTTTGAATGGAATCAAAATGTATATGCGTACTTATCATCTGTTCGTCACTGGCCTGTAAGAAAACAAAAAACAATCAATGTCAGTACAACATTAAAGAGAGTATTGCTAATAATTTCCAAGTCAATACTTGAAAAATAGCATCTGCTTGTGACCAAATCTAAATAACATGAGACAAGCATGCATCTTCATCAACAAGCATCAAAGGAGTTTATTATAATGAGGACATTTATTTATTTATTTATTTATTTCCCAAAACATAATTAACCTTACAGATGATTCCAAATCGTTAATTATTTTTCTAGGCTATTATTCTAGATTATAACTATTATTCTACTATAGACTATTATTATATTTCTACTGTTAATAATATTATTTTTACTCTACTCCATTACTATTCCTATCATTATTATTCTAATATATAAATTATTATTCTAGACTATAGCAAACGAGACGGAGACATCCGTTAGATCGTAATATTAAACGATTATACTTACCTAGGTATCTCTAATGTTTATCTAACCTTTCTTATTATACTAGTTACTCCTTTTTAACAATTTTAATACTACATACTACATATTTATCTAACTCTACTACTTGATTGCTAAGAAATGCCATAACCGTACATTGCAGTTGTCCTAAGTTCACCGTCCAAATATCGAATTCTGGCTCAGTCGAACAGAGTGCATTTAGGGTACGAAGCTTCCGCACTGTGAAGCAGTGTTGAACGATGTTAGTTCTAGCTCGCGGTAACGCGAACAATACGTGAGTCCTAGCACGGTAGTAATTGGCGGGTACAAATAGACCGATTCTTCTAAGGATGGTCGGATTATCAACGAACCCCCTAAGCAGTTTATATATGTGGCAGATTGGCAGCCAATCTCTTCTTACGCTTAGTGAGTTGTACCCAACCATCCCCAGAATAAATGCCGTAGGATATAGAAAGGGATGCAAAAACAGGTGAAATCCTACATAAAAAGCTGCGACACTTGTAAGGCCTATAAACATGGATATTAAGCGTACCGAATTTAACGACCTTTTGCTAGAAGCGCTTTGTTTAGTAATTTTTAGTTTGTTTATTTTTCTTAATTTCTATTTCATATTCACAAACATTTATGGGTAAAATCAATTTAATCATTTTTATGTCCATGTCCATGTTTCATGTTCAAGATTTTTTATTTCTGTGTGATTTTATTTCTTTAACGTATTTATTGGTAATCATATAATTGTAACAGCAAATAAAACATGTTTATTTTAAAAATACTGGGTGATTGCAATTGCTAAACTGCTGATAATGAATTAAGGAACTACTCACAATAACCTTATTTACTTTGTTGACATTTTGTAATTATTTTCAAATAAGTTTTATTGCGGGCAGTTCATTAAATATTGAGATATAGTCACTTGACAGATACACATTGTTACTCTCTATTAATAAATAAATAAATTATTAAATAAATAGATCATATGGCGTGGTAGTTTTTTACGCACACGCAAAAACTGATAGGGTTTACTAAAAAAATGATTCAGTCCTGATGGCTCTTGATACACGTGAAGTCTGTTACGACAAAACGATGCAACCTTTACGGTGCCGGCACACTAGTCCTACGTACGCAACTTACGCAACGCATTGTGACATCTGGCCTTTGAATTAGCATGAAAGCGGACACACTTATCCCACGCAACGTTGCGTGGGATAAGTGTGTCCGCTTTTATGCTAATTCAAAAGCCAGATGTCTTAATGCGTTGCGTACGTTGCGTAGGACCAATATGCCTGTTTAGACGAAACGTCCGCTCACTTACTAGCGTGCCCTTGGCGGGGCTCCGTATAAAAATTTCTTTGGGGGCCCTTAGGAAGGGTAAAGATTTCTCACAAAAGAAAAAAAAATGTTTGCATAGAATTAAAAGAAAAAAAATATTCATCATAATTATCTATCTGTCACTTTTTCCAAAATTTTAACAAACAATTCAAATTGAATATACACTCTCCTTGCCTTTTTTTCGGCAAAGTGATTTATTAAATCATTTATAGCTGATGATGACTTTAGTTTTTCTAAATTTTCTGCCTCTATGGACAATAGTGATAGGTCTGACAGGCGTTCATATCCCATCGAAGTTCTTAGGTATTTTTTTATCAGTTTTAATTTTAAAAACTTCTTTCAGCAGTAGCAGTTGTAACTGGAAGGGTCAAGAATAAAAAGCATGCTGTTATAACCTCCGGAAAACTGGATGCAATGCTATTGAATTTTATCAGCAGTAATTCAATGAGTTAATTAATGGAATGAATTTTTTGAATTTCAGATTTTAGGCATGTTTTTAAAGCCTTTAAATGGTCATAACGAATAACTGAGATGTCTTTACTGTATATAGCCGACAGTTTTCCGGAAGCGTTTAATATCTCTTCGTTTGAAGAAGACAGGAGTTTCTCCGGTTGTAATATTTCGAACATACTACTCAGGTCGCCAGGTCGTCAGGTCAGGTCAGGTTGGGGTCCCCCGTGACCCGGGGGCCCCGTATAATTGATACGGCAGATACAGCGGTAGCTACGCCCCTACTTACTAGCCTGTTGGCGCGTGGCTACTAGCACCAGGGCGAGACCTTGGACCAAGACAACGCGCTGATTTGCTACGACGAATCGTTATAACCCTAGTTGGTCGCATTAAAAAAACACACCTGGTATATACATATTTTTTAAACGACTACCGCACAAAAAAGGAGTGTAATGTGTTCAGGGCTTCTTTCTTTCGTTTGTTTACTCCACCATAATTTCTAAACTCTTAAACCGATTGAAAAGTGTGTGTTATTGTTAGACTCGTTATGTCGTCCTGATTGTCATAGCGTAAGGTGAGTGTCCTAATAAGTAGTTGTATAATTTATTTATTATACATCTATTCATTTAAAAATAGTTTCATATAATTTATTATACATCTATTCATTTAAAAAAAATACGAAGGCATATTGCTGGATTGACAATAAAATATATATTTTTTGATTATTCTACATAAAATTTGCATTTCTATATTAATATATTACTCTCCCTGACTCTTAAATCACATTAGTATATTTTGATTATTTGTATGTAGATAATATTGAATATAATATTACTGCCATGAGAACTATCACGATAGTTATGTTTTTAAATATTAAATTTATAACATTTAATTTTGTGACGCATCCAAGTGTAGGAATGCCTATCTACTGGAGTAGTTGATTGTATTGTATTGTATTGTATAAATGTCCGTGTCAATAAATTAACATCAATATATCGTGTTTAGTATCAAATAAAAGGTCTTATTGCGTACATTTCTGAAATATACATCAATATATATATATATATATATATATATATATATATATATATATATATATATATATATATATATATATATATATATATATATATATATATATATATATATATATATATATATATATATATATATATATATATATATATATATATATATATATATATATATATATATATATATATATATATATATATATATATATATATATATATATATATATATATATATATATATATATATATATATATATATATATATATATATATATATATATATATATATATATATATATATATATATATATATATATATATATATATATATATATATATATATATATATATATATATATATATATATATATATATATATATATATATATATATATATATATATATATATACATATATAGGATCATGTTTTTATTTAAAATAAAATTAGTAAAAGCTACTTAAAAAGTAGCGAAGGAAATCCCAGGTTGTATTGGGAAATGCTTATGTTTGAATGAGATATACTTACGGATGTGCACGACTTTCGACAGGTGCAATGTAAGTTTAAAGGTCCTTTTGCAGTCGACTAACGATCACTATTCATCCATATAACGATCACTATTCATCCATATCAAAATGCCTTCAAATGAGACGAATTAAGCGAAAAAATTAAAAATTAAACTATTGATCATTTCGGCAAGGCCGTTTTATAAATGAAAGTGACATTACCTTATGAAATATAACAATATTATACTGTTTTCTACAATGTTTCTTTACAATTTTTTAATATTATACAATTTTATATAGGTTTACCCTATTTTGATAACATTATACAATCTTTTTTATAAACTTCTCTGCCAGAAATAAAGATTTAAGTTTCTTCTTTCATTTCATTGAGCATATGGAGTTTTTTCATTTATTTTTAATTCGATTTAATGGCTCGTTGATAACAAACTCAGCCAATAGTATCATATTTTAAATGTTAGTAGCATTCGAAATTTGAATTATTTCGTAATGTCACTTTCATTTATAAAACGGTCTTGCCGAAATGATCAATAGTTTAATTTTTAATTTTTTCGCTTAATTCGTCTCATTTGAAGGCATTTTGTGTTGCATAAGGATAAGCCCTATTTATGAGATATATGGATGAATAGTGATCGTTAGTCGACTGCAAAAGGACCTTTAAACTTACATTGCACCTGTCGAAAGTCGTGCACATCCGTAAGTATATCTCATTCAAACATAAGCATTTCCCAATACAACCTGGGATTTCCTTCGCTACTTTTTAAGTAGCTTTTACTAATTTTATTTTAAATAAAAACATGATCCTATATACATATATATATATATATACATATATATATATATATATATATATATATATATATATATATATATATATATATATATATATATATCTATATATATATATATATATATATATATATATATATATATATATATATATATATATATATATATATATATATATATATATATATATATATATATATATATATATATATATATATATATATGTATATGTATATATATATATATATATATATATATATATATATATATATATATATATATATATATATATATATATATATATATATATATATATATATATATATATATATATATATATATATATATATATATATATATATATATATATATATATATATATATATATATATATATATATATATATATATATATATATATATATATATATATATATATATATATATATATATATATATATATATATATATATATATATATATATATATATATATATATATATATATATATATATATATATATATATATATATATATATATATATATATATAAATATATATATATATATATATATATATATATATATATATATATATATATATATATATATATATATATATATATATATATATATATATATATATATATATATATATATATATATATATATATATATATATATATATATATATATATATATATATATATATATATATATATATATATATATATATATATATATATATATATATATATATATATATATATATATATATATATATATATATATATATATATATATATATATATATATATATATAGATAAATACATAAACCATAAATATTTCATTAAAAAACCGTAATATAGGTAATTATAAATACAATAGTTCACTATCTGTAACGACAGTCGTGTTTTTGTTATTCTTTTTAATACATTTACTTTTTAGATCACGTTTCGGCAAAATGATTTTTCATCTGTTATAATCAAAAATAGCTTACGCAGTTTCAATGTTTGTGTCATTTGAGGGCAGACTTAATCGTTTCCATAAGGGTCCCGTAACCCTTATAAGCGAACTAAATAGAATGCGAACTGAATAGAAGTAAGCGAACAAAATAAGCGAACTAAATAGAAAGCAGCACTTACCATATTGACTGATATTATCTGTACGTAGCTAATAGTATCACTTCATTAAATGGCACCGATAGCAAACGATTAAAGTTAATAGCGCGCCGCGCGGAGTCCAATGTTCGACTGGTGCCAAAATTCCCGATGGAATTTCGTGATATCCCCCCACTCCCTCTGGAGGGCGATCGGCGCGGCGCGGCGACATTGGAAATTACCCGGCGCCCGAGAGGTGTCTATATCCGTACGATATGGAAATGAGGCGGAATCCGCAACGCCGCATCGCTTATAATTTATTTCCGCGGATCGGATCTAACGTTGGGTGCGCGTATTTTTAACCGAATTCCAAAACGAAGGAAGGTGATAGGAGGAAGCGCAGTCCGGGCCACTAAGGGGCTATCGATCACAGAACGGAAGAAAGAGGGCAACGCTGGAAATCGTATTTACTGACCATTTCTACAGCTACCTTCCCCAGCCTTTGAATATGATTATATCTGTGGCAATTAGGCCAAACTACATAAGTCAGAAATCTTAGGAGAGCATTTTGAAATTAATTACAACTTCAAATCTGTTAATCTATGTTATTTTTTTATACAACATGACTAAAATTGGCACATGAAATAAAATATGTGTGCTCTCTTAAGCTATATGTGTAATTTTAAAATAATATGTATCAATAAAAAGATAATTAACGTATGCTACTATGACCACCTATCAATAGCTGAGAAAAAGTACATAAGTTACACATATGTAGTTTTGCTCATCTCAACAATATATAACTAGTGAGAAAGTAGGTGCTATAACTTCTTTTATATTGTGCTTCGAGTTATGTAGTTTTGCCCAATGAAAGAGTAGAAAAAACCGCTGTTAAATGGTCATTATAACTCATTTTGGCCAAAAAGCAAATTATGTAGTTTTGCCTAAATGCCACAGATATAATGTATCAGGAAAAAATCAAGATATGTAATTTCACTTCAAAAACCTAATTTATTTTCTAATTCTACCAATCGCATAACTGTTTTCCTCCTTCCATTTCTTTTCTTTTTTATTGAAAATTATCGAAAATGGGTTTCAAATTCCAGGTTGAAGGTTCAGAGTTGTTATTTTATGTTGTCCTCAAACCTCGGGATGTATACAAAGGAGAAAAACACAATATGAACATTTGGCCCGTTTTAATGATGTAGAAAGTAGACAGCGACTTACCAATTTATTCTACGTAGACCATATCGCCATCCCAATAATGAACTTTATAAAGAACCTAAAGTCATTGATTGTAGGCAACTTTTTCTGAAAACTTCCCTCTTGAGGCTATTTTTGGACAATAACTCAAATTTAGGAATAATACAAAACCGAATACCAACGAGACAAGTTATAGAAAATAACTTAATAATACCCAGAATAAAAACATCATTTGGACAAAGACATTACTCTTTCATTGCGCCGAGATTTTACAATCTGATCAATATGGAAATAAAAATGAATTTGACATTTAGGGAATTCAAAAATAAAATAAAGAAATGGTTATCGAATCATGACAGACTAACCATACATCAAATGTTAGAAATAATAGTTTACTAAAGCTTAGGTGCGCAAATTATTATCATATGTTTAAACATGTAGGTTGAGTATATTTTAACATTGAATTAACTACCAAAAATTATTTGACTTTGTTGTTACCTAATTATTAGTTTGACAATGAATTGTACTTTTTTTGACTAGATATTTTTATATTAAATCCTATATTACTTAACATATATTAAATATTAATGACTGTTTCTTTCTTTCCTCACATATAACTTTATTTATATTATTTAATCGAATTTTATGTTATTCCCGATTATATAATGGAATAGCATTTTATTTATTATATTATCTTTTAATATTTATTATTATTATTATTATTATTTTGAAGACCACATTTTATGGCAATTTAGTGTTATTAGCTTTTTACTAAAAGTTGTATATTTGTAAGCAATCAAGCATTCAAGCAAACTTGATTGTAATATTAGAGTCCTGTCCACCCTAGAACGGGCTAAACCCAGTTGGGTGATAGAATTAAATAAGCAAAAGGTTATGGTTTTGCTATTCGGCTTTGTTATTTTTGTATGCCTATAAGAGTCTGCAATATCGATACCGTGTAAAGAAATTTAATTTACGTCAATAAAATACTGTAAATTATAATTGTCATTTCCAGTGTGAAAACACATTTGTTATTCATACTAAAAATTATTGTCATTTAATGTTATTTGAAGCGTTGCTAAGTGATATTTCCATACACTTTCACCAGAGTAATAACCTTCAGTGTGACCTAACAATATGGTCTTTAATGAAGATCGGTGGCCACGAGCTCGGTTCACAACCCTGCTATTCCTATAGTTTCACTTAGTTACCAGGATGTGGATTACCCCCCGCTGGGCATGTTGTTGCAAAATGGAGCTCGGGTGAAAATTAACAACGGCCGCATAAAGTACAGTGGCATTACTCTCCGTTTTAACTCGAACGCTTGGTAAGCTGTTGCAAACAATGTAGTGACATAATTTACCGCGTCGCTACAAAATCACGAATATAATAAAGTTTCAGTGAAATGAGTCGTTAAGCTCACCGTCACGCCATTTAGTAATTTGGGAAAACAATTTATTTTCCTTGTTGATTACGGGCATCGAATCCCATTATGAATCAGCGGTTGACCGCCTAAATAATCCACAATTATTTTTAAAACATCTTGATACTTTTTTCCATAAAGCAGCACCTGTTAAGCGCAAGGGACACACTGAATTGATCGGAAATAGGAAAAACCACAAACGGAAAATAACTGAAAAATATTTTGTTGACATTTTTCGACGTTTCCTCAATTATAATCAATATATTTATTATTCGCCCGAGCCTCAATTAAAACAGTTATAATAATTCCAATCCAATTTGAATTATCAAAATGGCAGGACAGCTTTCTTAAGGTCCTGAAACCGCTCACCACGCAACTTGTCTTTGATTTCCGGGGTTTTAATATAATAATTGGTACTGGTTTTAGGCTCAGTAGTGAGGATGGTCTTTGCACTAGATATCTTCTCGTTCTAAAAACTCTTAATTTTTTAGAGATAATTGAGATCACACATCATCCTGGTGGAGGTTATGTCACAGTTCGGTTACTTCTACGGAGTTCGGTTATACATTCTCAAAAACGGACAGTTGTATATCAATCGGTGATCATCGTTCCCTCTTATTTTAAAATAATTTTGGATACGTCCTTCATTTTGAGAAGAGCGAATCGTCCATTTTCTTGGACGCTTTTCAAAAATGGACAACTTTGTAGGATTGAGCCCATTTTCGACAATCCTGATTAACAATTGAATTGCTCTCCAGAGTAAATGTAACATCCCTTCCGCTTTTAAAACTGAACGATATTACCATACAATTGTTGCAAAAAGTGAAAGATCTTGGTTTAATTATCGATGAACATTTGTCCTGGCAACCACACGTAGACGAGGTAAGTCGTAAAATATTTGCTAGTTTTCACCCTCTGCAAACACTCGGAAGATTTCTCCCTATGGACACAAAAAAATCTCTTGCACAGTCTCTCCTCTTACCTTTCCTTGACTATGCAGATGTGGCTTATCTCGATTTATCAGAGGAACTGCTCAACAAACTTGAACGTTTGCAAAATGTATGCATACGATTCATCTTCGGTTTACGTAAGTATAATCACGTGTCCAACTATAGGGCATAGTTAAAGTGGTTGCCAGTACGCCAAAGAAGAAATGTTCATATACTTGCTCTCCTATATCGTGTACTCTCCCAATTAACACCATCCTATCTCCACGAGCTTTTTGAACCACTAAGTTCCCACGGTCTCGTACTTCGGTCAGCCTCTGACAGTTTATTAAAAAATCCGAGTCATAATAGTGATTTCTATTCCTATTTTTTCTGTGTCCATGGTGCAAGACTCTGGAACGATCTCCCAGCAAATATACGAAACTCGCCTTCTTTACCATCGTTTAAGACTTACCTTAAGGATTACTACCTTTCTAAGACGTAACCACTTCTTCCCTTTCTCTCCTCTTTCTCTCCCAATTTCCTCTCCTCGGGTATTATTAGTTTTAAATTCTTCCACTTGTCTTTATGTTATGTAATAATCTTTATCTTCACAATGCGCGCATGTACCACTATGTTTAGGTTAGTTGTAAGACATTGCCATGTGGCAATAAGCTCGCCTTTTCGTATACTCATTAAGTGCAAATAAAGAGTTATTATTATTATTATTATAACAGCTGATTAAAACTTTCTTTCTGGCTCATACGAGTTTATCCGCGATTAGGATGACACTGTCTAAGATCCACTTGAGACAATGATAAAAAGAGCGGCCTTTTGTTCTTCAGTCAAATTATATAATATCTAAATATCTTTCTAACGCATGCACCCGTGGTTGACTATAGAAGTACCTGTTCTCTTTCCAATGCACAGAACAGTACCTTTGTCATTATTCAGACTCAATGGCTAATTTTTAAAATCCATTTTGAACTATAGATCAATCAATGAATATGGCGAATACTAGGAGATAGTGAATAATAGTGATGATGATAGATAATAATCATGGTAGATGATAGTGCCTCCCATCACTGCGATCAGTCATGACCTTTTGTGATATACCACGTTTCTAACCCAGTCCAACCAGAGGCTTCTTATCAATCTCCTCATTCTTCTGGGTGTGATGTTGCCGACTTCCTCACCTTTCATTATCAGCGATTCCCATATTTTTAAAATGGTAGTTCACTGGACAGTGACCGGTGGGAGGTCCCGTTATAATCCTTAGTTTACTTTGGCTGAGAGTTTAATGTTTTTTTTTGCTGTTCCTTGTACTGGAATTTCATCCCAGTCTTTCGACTTTGTTCTTCTATCCGAGAAACGAATTTGTTCCACTATGTGGCTTCTAAATACACCACTGAATGGTTCAGATCTATGAAGGGCATATTAGGTCTCTTCTTTGCAAGGTTGTCAGCGGTTTCGTTGCCTTGCACACTTCGTGCCCTGGTATCCACATCGGGGTTAATTTGTTCTCTTTTGCCAGTTGATCTAGGGTTAAGCAGCTCTCGAAGCTTTTCAGAGCTTTGAGAGCTGCTTAACTATTCGTCACAGAACAATCATTTTGGATCGATTTCTCTGCTGCAAGTTTCTGTAGCATGAATTTCTGGCTGAAAGATCGGTGTCATTCCCAATGTAAGTTTGAAGTTCAAATACACCTATCCATATTTCCCGGGACACCGGTCTGTATACCAGACCAGTAAACCGTTTTCGAAGTCATTTTGTTGCTCATTCCAAGATTAGCGGTTCACAATACCACTTCAAATGATTGGTGAAATTGTGTTTTGACAGCATGATGTCTGAAATTGTATCAGTGGTCATTATATACTAGTAATACAAGGGGTGTCATTTACTATGGGCGTACCTGTCACCCCAGGCAGTTTTAACGACATCAGGTTAATCTGTCTACTATGTTGAACGTCAAGACTTTGCTGACAACACAATCTACAGTCAAGCTACGCCAACGCCTGTAAGAGTCCAGCGACATACCGCGTAGTACTGGAAGTGCTACCCAGCTGCCCAACCTAGTGCCCTTAGTACCAGATTTAGACAAATTTCTCTGTCCTCCAGTCTGGTCACGGATTCGAAGTCGCTTGAGCGGCCTCTACCAGACGTTAGCGGTAATTAATATCGAATTTGCCGCGGATCCGAGGCGCCAAATGGGACGTAGTCCCATTTGGCGTAGGCCATTAAAGGCCGTAGGCCTTTAAGATTACTGGCGATCGGGTGGCCAACGGATCGTTTTTAAGTATAAATGACTTCAGGTCGACCAATATCCATGCTGCTTAGGAAACGTCTCCACCCTGGTTATTCACCGGAGTGCGCATGCTAGATTGCCACTGCCCGGTGCGTAAACCGCCCAGTATCGCCCGAGGTATCCCCGGATACCCGATTTTGATCCCAACCGTCTTCGACTGCAGGCTACAGCCGCAGGCAGAGTTCACGGTGGCTCTCTTTTGTTAAGGTCTTCTTTTAGCAGGCAACCGGATAGGACCTGAAACAGGAAGAGAAAGACAGGTTATCAGGCCTGTCTTTCTCTTCATCCGCTCGCAACTATTAGGAACTACCTACTAGAAATACTAGTAACACTAGTAATTAGCGAATACTATTGATTATTTTGTCAATATTTGTCGCCTCTCCGCTATAACGTCGTGACTATGTTGCTACTCTCCTTGTTTCCCTCTCCTGCTTCGTTATGCGAACGATGACGACTCCCTGTTTATAGTGGGTTGCATTTGTTTTGCTGGTGGGGAATTTTTAGATGACCGGCGATGACACATTGTCGATCATGAATCTTCCCCTTAGTGGCTGTCTGGAATGTTACGCGTCCAGCTAATGGCCCCGGCGTGACGTCATAGCTCAAAAAGAACTGAATGGGAATTTTTCAAATGCCAGTGCTTCGGTCATGGAAAATTTGTTATTTTCTTGAAAAATTGTCGGGTAAAGCCAGACAACCACGACACAACATTATAAAATAACTTTACACTCTCAATCGACAAACCCATGTTCCCTAAATCAACTCAACACTTTCTCGTAAATGGTATGCGTCTATGGAATGACCTTCCGGTAGACATAAAAAAGGCAAACTCGCTGAAGGCCTGCTCTACTTATTTGTTTGATTCTTCAACTGCGGGTCAAGCCACGTACCATTTCGGTATAATTAGTTGTACCGATACCAACATTGTTTATGTTCAAAACGTTATTTTTTGTACAAGCTTTTGTTTAAAACTATATAGTCGAACAAACAGCGACAAAAAAGTGCAAGGGTTTTGGAAAGCTGATACTTTCAGATCAGACAGTATTTTGGCCATAGATTTCCGGGGTACAGTCAGTAACTTGGGTTGTCGACTACAGCGGGCGAGCCCGTCACCTCAGGAAGTTTTAACGATTAGTCGTTCTATCTCCCTGGAAGTGAGCGCAGAAGACTTGGGGACAAAACAATCCACCGTCTAGCTACGCCACGAGCCCGTAAGAGACCAACGCCTTAACCGCGAGATAGCCAGGAATGTTACCCGGCGGGCAGACACTCGCGCCCTTACTTCCAATTGTGACCAGATTACTCCGGTCTCTCGATTGGTTATGAGTTCGAGGTCGCTTGCGCGGTCCTCTCCCTTACGAAGCGTAGCTAGACGTCGGATTTGTAATGTCCAAAGTCTTCTACGCTCACTGCACGGTCGATAGAACGATTAATCGTTAAAACGTCCTGCGGTGACGGGTTCGCCCGTTGTGGTTGACATCTCAATATGTTAGTCAGAGTGCACAGTCGATTGGCTTACGCCGCACGGTGCGCAGACCGTCCAGTAGCGCCAGAAGGTTGATTCCCAGGGGAAACTGACCATAAGGCCAGAGTCCTACCCAGGCTCGCACTTCATGCGTGGAGGCCGTCGGATAGGTGTTGACCCGTGAGTGTGACCAACCCTGAACAGAATGGGTCTTCGTGGCCAACTTAGCAACCCATTAACTTACTAAAGGCCAGTAGCAGGCCAGATTCCGGGATACCTGGCGCTGGCGTACTAAGAAAGTTATAACATGTCACTCATTGGTCTCTGAAGCATCGGTCAACTTTGCCACGCAATATAATGGTCGCAATGGCGCTATTCTAATGAATGAAAATCTCTCTATTGGATAATAAATACAAGGTACAATGGCGAACATATCGCTACATTACAATATCTTCCAGTCAACCAACATGCTGATGCGCTTGACGCTTCATCAACGCTGTATTTTTATTGGTCAAACCCTACAAAATTGACCCCGCCTATTTTTTCGCGTGAACGTCCATTTCGGATATTTTTCTGAGGTCTCATGTCGCCTTAATCGTCGAGAAGTGCCAAAGAAGCGACGCTTTATTCCGAAGCCGCCAATGTTTCGCACATAATTTGGCTTTCGCGTCGGCCACGGGGCAAAAACAGGTTGCTTCAAAATGGACAACCATCCATCTTGCGACAATGTCGGCGATTTGTTCATCATTATCAGTCCTCTGATTGATGATCTCTGCGACTGTCTGTATTTATAATTTTTAAGTCTCGGAGGTGTCGGGCGAGCGATAATGGCTTCACTGCAGGAGGCCTTGTCGGCCGGTTTTTCGGCTTAAGTAAAAATAAAGTAAAATTGGTCTAGCAATACTTCACCGATTATATTTTAGAGATAAGATTTTAGTTTCATTTTTTTATATGAAACTAGCTGACCTTCGTTAACTAGACTACTTCGTTGGGCGGTAAAACTTTTTACCTGTGACGAAATTATGAGTGTGGTTCGGTTAGTACTGAGTTCTATGATTTATTTCTTGACTGCCAAAAGAAGGGTTTATATTTTTACTGCATATGTATGTACCTATGATTTGCATGCCAATTTGACTATAATACCGTTATTTGTGAGTGTCTTCTTGTGAGTGTCTTATTTGTGACCGTATTATCTCTTTAACTATTTATGCAGTAAAAGGGAAATTATATGCAGTAAAAGGGAAAAGTCTTTTGTTTTAAACGATTGAGACGATAAATTTACTTATTTTGATAACAATTCATAATTGTTGATACGATGTCCAATAAACATGACCTTACGATTAAAATTATTTTTTAATATAAAATACTACCTTTTGTGACTTAAATATAAAAGTTAGACCTATGTTGTCGCTGACTTTTTCGTAGGAATTATCAAGCTCTACAACTTTTCTCTAGAACTTAATCATATATCTCTCATCGTTAAGGCAGCGTTAGTTAGAAACGTTTTCGTTTGACCATTTTTTCCGACTTACTTTGGAAATCCGACTACCACGAAAAAGGTTTTTCATTTTTCGGATTAATATATAGCCTATGACACTCACAAATAACGTGGCTTTCTATTGGTAAAAGAATTTTCCTAATCGGTTCAGTAGATCCTGAGATTACTTCCAACAACCTCACAAACTTTTCCTCTTTATAATATTAGTATAGATAACGGTAGATACTGATTCAATTCGAAACACGAACACTTAACATATTTATTTACGATTTTATAATTATTTCAACATATTTTTTAAGGTTTGAATAGATAAGTAAGAACCAGCTTAACTTTTACTCTAATTTTTATTTATCAAAACATAAAATTTCTTTATGTCAAGATCGTCTAAACCTAAAGTTGCCATTATACAAACACGATATTTGAGTAGAAATATTACTTCCCTAATATTACTTAGATTACGTTAATATAACTTTAATATAAATAGTACTTTAATAATAATATTACATTACTTACTTTAATTATTATTATTATAGTTATTATATTACTTTAATTATTTATTATTACTTTAATTATTTTAGTTTAATACTTACTTTACGTAATACTTTATTATTCATTTTAATACTAATTAATTACTTTAATAATTACTTTAATAAATTATATTTCATTACTGTAATATAATAATAATATTACTTTAATATTAATATTAGATATTATGTTAATATTAATATTACTTAGAAATATTACTGCCACAGGAGAAATGTATAGATTCAATTGGAATATATTATCATAAAGTAATTTTGAAAGTTTACATTTAAATCAGTGTCTGTAAAAAAATCATGATAACTAGAAATAAAAAGTAGATAGAGTCTTTTAATATATAAGGTATTAGGTTACTCAGCTCCATAGTAAGATATGACAATTATTCTGCGGTTGTGAAATGCGGGTGGCGCTGATAGTATTGACGGCGAAATTAACAACAATTTATTTGGCCATCTATGAAAACATTGATAATGAATATTTTTTTACTAAGGAATTTTTGATAACTAAAATCCAATAATTGAATCGATGTTAACAATAATGACATTCAATTATTACTGCTGTCTATTTCATTTTTATATTGGCTGATTACATCACTGATATAATACGGAGAGATAGAATGCCATTTCGTAGTCAATCTAAATATTTAGGTGCGTAATTGTTATGTATTAAAAGCTTTATACCAAATAAGAAGAATACTTCCTTATGTAAATAATATTAATATAATAAAAGCTACGATTTAAAATTTCGTTTGGTATTATTTTCATATTTTATTTAGAAATAGGATACCGTAAAGGCGTCTTTATAACACCATATTATTAATGTGCGCCGCCGTAATGTTATACCACGAACGCCGCCGTATAGAAAATAAAACAAGATTATTTATTTTTTACAACTATGAGTGTCATTTATACATTTTCATTGTAAAATTTTAGCTGCCAAATCGTAGTACTTCGTTGAGCAATCTAATACGCTATATAACCAATAATAGATCGAACCTCTAACTGAGTGTGGGGTGGAGCCGGGTATCTAAGTAGAACCATTAATAATAATTTGTCAATATTACTTTTCTTTTAATTCAAAATTTATAAGTTAAATTATAGTTTATAATGGTCTCGGTTGCGTTTCTCTTGAACTAAAATCGGAAATTATTTCGTGTGAACCAGACAGAGCGGATTGTGAAAATCGTACGTCAGAGCGGATTGTGAAATGAACGCCTGAAAATTTTCCGCATTAAAACTACCCACCAAAGTTAAAGCAGCTAAATCTAACACCGCACAAAAGTGATCAAACTTATTCGGGCGTCTATAAGTTCGACAGGTAGTTTTGGTGCGGGGAAATCGACGAAAGCTCATTTCATATTCCGTTCTAACGTATTGCTTTGTTTCGTTATGTTGAACTAAGTTCCTCTGTTAGTTCACGAAGAAACGCAACCAGGCCCATTGGTTACAGTATTAGACCTTTACATATTATATAATAACCGTTACACAACATACGTAATGGATACAAACTAGGTTTCAAAGCGAGTCATGCATTGACGAAATCAGGGCAGTTTTACATTGTGTCTTCTTCAAAAATGCAATGTCTTCTTGGTTATATCTTGCTGTCATTTTCGATTGTTCTTGTCTGGTGGGAGCTAATGAGACCTGTGTACTTGGGCCATTAACTCTTTGAGGACCATAAGCTTTGCGGTAGAGTGAACATTTTTGATACATAAAACTGTTAAAGGGCGATGTAAATAACATGTATGTCAAGTTTTGTGAAAATTGGTTTAATAGATTTTGTATAAATTTGTAGGACATAAGAGTATCTGTAAAGATATACAGTTAAAGCTTTTTTCAAAATTCGTCAATTTTATTGTTTAACTCAAAAATAATACGCACCTACTAAACAACATAATAAAAAAAAAATCAATTTGAAAAAGTCAATTTGAGAGTTCGTTGGTCATTTGAGACATTTTGAAAAAAATACGGTATATTTTACTATTTCTTTTTGCTAATCTGTCTCAATAACATGAAAAAATATGGTTTATAAATTATTTTTTTTTAATAATTTCTAAAACGATTTTTCTAATAATTTAATATATTTTTCATACAAATCTCTTATAGAACAGCAACTTCATAGGTAAGGACCCAATATTATTATTATTCAGATTGAATTTGCATTAACAAGTGAATTTTTTAATTTGACAATTTAAATTACGAACTATTGGACATATGTATCATCTAAATCAACAATATGGCGATCTTCTTGTCACGATATTGCTGCAATTCACGATATCTTTTAATACATGATTGTAATATTGGAGTCCTGTCCACCCTAGAACGGGCTAGTCCCAGTTGGGTGACAGAAACATATATGCAAAAGGTTAAGGTTTTTCCATTCGGTTCCTGTTATTTTTGTAAGCTAATCAATGTTTTATAGTAATTAATTCTTAAATAAATAAATAAATAAAAAATAAATACACAGCTACATTCTACTTAGACGCTTTTTGCGCTTCGGCAGTCAGAATGCTCAGACGTGTAGGACGTATAGCACTACCAAGAGCGTAAATTCGGCAACGACGTCTGACATGCCGGCAATTGTCTTACATCATTATGCTTCATACATTATCAAATATAGTGTAGAGTCTTTATGAAACCGTTCCTTGTTTGGCCAATAATGCAGTTTAGAAGATCGTTATTTAAGGAGCCCACGTACATATTTTTTTCACAGTGTACTATTTATACTTATGTTTTGTATCTTTATATTCCATATAAAAGTAAATCTCGGCATAGATTGACAGCTGACAAGCAAACAAAAACCATTCGCATTTTAATTTCCCTTTAGCAGTGATTAAGGCTGTAGTGCACGGTTGGATAAAATAACATTCAAATGGATATTTTTAGATTGCGTGGAAATTAAATTCAAATGGTTGATTATATTTTATTATTTAAGGAAATTAATGACTGACAAAATTTGGGGTTAAGAGAGAGGAAAAGGAGGGAAGGGGATAGGGGATAAATAGATGGTAGTGGTTGAAATAACCTGGCGCGGGGTGCCAATGAGTCAAGAAGATTATATTTTGTTCTTCAATGCTATTTTTCATTATGTTCATTTTATACGTTCCTACGGATTGGAACTGATCCCAGCATGTATTTGATTTTGCGAAATCGAGCGATTCGACGGTTAAGGCATTTCCACATTTTCACTCCAACCAGAGAGTCATCATAAATCATACAAATTTTAAACAAAAATACCAACCCATCTTTTATATGGGCAGCACGTCACGGTGAAACTTAGAATGGGCTATCATAATTAAATGAGTATACAAAAAATCGTGTATCGTATATCGTATATCGTATATCCCAACAGCACGTTGACAGTTGAGGAGTTCCCTCGTTGGAGGCCAACCCTGGGTGCTGTCTTGGTGAAACTTAGAAAGGGCTGTCGTAATTAAATGCATATACAAAATTTAGTGTTTGTGTCTGTTGACCGTTGAGGAGTCTTCTAGTCGGTAACCAACCCTGGGTGCAGCAGCCATGTCATGGTGAAACTTAGAATGGGCTATCATAACTATGTAAATGCGTATACAAAATTTCGTGTCTGTGCTGTTGACCGTTGAGGAGTCCCATTGCTTGCTTACCATATAAAATGCATTGTCATCGGAACTGAACCAACATCTAAATTTTCAACTTTATATGATACTATTTGAGAAGTTCCCTCAATTACTTATGGATCCTATCACTAAAACAGGATTTTGGTAAAAATAGGACCAATCAAATAAAAAAAGAATTTTACAAAAAAAACAAATATAAAAATATTTTCCAAAAAAAAAATTTTTTTAATTATTTTCCAAATCGGTTTATAAATGACGGAATTCTGAGGTAACAAATATTAAAAATAAATACAACCGAATTGATAACCTCCTCCTTTTTTGGAAGTCGGTTAAAAAAAGTATAATAACTCTTTCTTGCATGTACATATATCTTGGAAGAAGCAATGTTTGTATATACACACTAACAATTATATTTTCATTCATTTCAATGCACCCAACTAGGTTTGCTTTAATTATAATATTTTTATTCGATGTTTTAACGTCAATCCAGAATAATAATATACCTCTTCATTTATCTACTTAATATTTTACTAATATTTTACTTAATATTTTACTAATAAATATTTTCCATAGCTTATATTCTTATATTTAGTATTATATTTTTATTATTATGTATTTATTCATTACTAGTACGTGGTTATAAGTAGATATATATTAGAAGTAAGATAATATTCATGATAAATTGAATAATATAGATTAGATGTCAAAAATAATATAGATTCGTGTATTTATTATTATTATTCAAATACTTATTTAATCCTACTAATATTATAAACGCGAAAGTTTGTATGTATGTATGGATGTTGGTTACTCTTTCACGCAAAAACTACTGAATGGATTTTGATGAAACTTTACAATAATATAGCTTACACATCAGAATAACACATAGGCTATAATTTATAAAGATATAGCGTGAATTATTTAAAATATAACGATAACTGTCAAGTAAGTAGGAAAAAAATCTAAGAAATTGACATTCGAAATTTAAATTCTATCCTACTATCCTACTAATATTATAAACGCCAAAGTTTAAAAGTATGTATGGATGTTTGTTACTCTTTCACGCAAAAACTACTGAATGGATTTTGATGAAACTTTACAATAATATAGCTTACACATCAGAATAACACATAGGCTATAATTTATAAAGATATATTGTTTTCTATCATCATTATCACAATTTTCCATCACCACGCGGGTGAAACCGCTGGGCGCAGCTATATATATATCTATACATATATATATACATATATATATATGTATATATATATATATGTATAGATATATATATCTTAATATATATAAATTACGTGTCACGTTGTTTGTCCGCGATGGACTCCTAAACTACTTAACCGATTTGAATCAAATTTGCACACAATGTGCAGTTTGATCCAACTTGAAAGATAGGATAGCTTACGTCCTAATTTATAGTCGCGATATTATTTTATTGCAATGTCTATTATTTGACATTCGCAATTATCTGTTAGTTCCAAACGATTTTAACAGATGGCGTTATCTATTGAGTAATCCATAGATGGCGCTGCTATGTTAAACCTACAAACGTCAAGTCGGCCAAGCGTTATTCTAAATTCAAAATATTGTGAAGGTAATACAGTGAAATTATTCCTGCTTTTTAATTATTTGTGCTTCATTGTTCAAAACTCTTTAATTAAAATATATACATGTAAGTATTATCACATAGTTATAAAAGTGGAATAACTGCAGTATCAGGAACCTCTCTCCAATTTTTTTCATTTTAATGATAAATCTGGAAGAAAATTGTGTCGGTCGCTATAAATAAGCGAGATATAGGCATTCAAAGTTTAAATTTTTAAAACAGGCCAAAATAATATAATATAAAAATGGATGTTGGTATATCTGTATGCCCGTCTGTCCGAGTTTAATAGACTCCGAAACCGTTTGACCGATCACCTTGAAAGTTGGCATATATATGTATTTTTTCATGGTTAAGGTTTTTATATATATCCGCTTTGTTGCAACTTTCAACTAGACGGCGCTGCAGCACACCAACTTCTATACTGCTCAACCGATCGCCATGAAAATTGGTATACATTGGTATTTGAGAACAGATATAACACGGGCAACGCCGGGTAATACCACTCGTATATATATATATATATATATATATATATATATATATATATATATATATATATATATATATATATATATATATATATATATATATATATATATATATATATATATATATATATATATATATATATATATATATATATATATATATATATATATATATATATATATATATATATATATATATATATATATATATATATATATATATATATATATATATATATTCAAATTGAAATTATGTATTAATACTAAATAAATTAACGTATAAAATAAATGAAAGGAGACTTATCTGGTCTGTGTAGACCAGGAGTGACTCCACGCCTTTTTTTCTTCTCCATTCTTTCAGGTTCCACTACTGTCATACTTAACAAAACTGACTATGTGACTGAAGGCTTGAGGCAACTTAGGGATGAAACATTCTATAAAAAACTATCCAGGGATCCAAACAAAAATTTTGCAGTAAAAATAAAAAAATACATTGAACAAAATAAATCAAATGAAAAATTATCCGAAGAAGATGTCAAAACTTTAATTCCAGATCCTATACGAACTCCAAATTTTTACTTATTACCAAAAATTCACAAGCCCAATAATCCTGGACGACCTATAGTCGCAAGCTTTAACTCTCCGACAGAAAGAATTTCGGCTTTTGTAGATTATTTTTTACAACCATTTGTTAAAAATCTAAGTTCTCATATTAAAGACAGCTATCATTTTATTTATATTTTAATAAATACTGTAATTCCAAAGTCAGATGACCTATTGTTTGTTACTATTGACGCCACATCTCTGTATACTAATATTCCACATAATTTAGGATTGGAAGCCATTTCTCATTTTCTCGATGATAGACCTCATCCTCAAATACCGTCTACAGATATATATATATATATATATATATATATATATATATATATATATATATATATATATATATATATATATATATATATATATATATATATATATATATATATATATATATATATATATATATATATATATATATATATATATATATATATATCCCATCCCTATCCTATCCTTTCCTATCTCCTACTATTTATTGCAATGATCGATGTCCGACTATAATAATATAGTTCGATAGTAGTTTTAATTCAATTCAATTTTGATTATAATTTAACGTTTGAACTACTGTAAGGTACTATTGTAGGAAACTATTAATCGGCCGGTAAAATATTGTAACAAGATTATTTTTAATAATAATTATTTAAGCTCTGTATGGTTCCCGAAAAACAAATAAATAAATAAATATGAATACGATTCTCGAATCGCATTATATTCATATTTAACACGTAAATCACACACAATAGTATTTTTTTATGTTTTCCATATTAAAAAAAACATTCAATGAAAACAGACACTAACTCTAATCTATATATCCGTCGATACGCTGTTTGCACAAGAGGGAGAAAGAGTCCATTTTACGACACGCTCACCTTGTTTATTTCCCCTGACGACTGTCGGAAAGCCGTCAGATAATCCAAACGATGTGTAAACGTATCGGTAACATGTTGACCGAATGTTTTATGATCGATTACTTCGGGGCAAGTAGGAGAATGGAGGGAAACACGTATGAACGTATAGACTACTGTGGATGCTACGTAGCGCTGAACAATGCCTGTTTGCCAGTAACCGTAAAATGCACATTGGGTAGAAATAACCTCACTATGTCTTTAACCACAGAAATTAGATAAAATATCGCTTTCCTTTTAAAGTCGAATTCGCAATATGTAAATAATAGACACATTACGTCATCTCGTATATCACGTTTAATCTATCATTAATAAACCGCCTCAAAGTAAAGACCTTTCGGTGAAGACATCGCGCGCCAATTTGCTACGACCATTGATTATATAAGTAAGGTATCAGATTGGTCAGTGCCACATCTTGCGGTGTCAACTACAACGGGCGAGCCCGTCACCACAGGACGTTTTAACGATTAGTCGTTTTATCGCCCTGCAGTGAACGTAGAGACTTTGGACAGTACATTCTACGTCCAGCTACGTCACAACCCGTGAGAGTCCAACGCCTTACCGCGAGTAAGCCAGGAGTAAACCCGGCGGGCTCGAGAACTCGCGCCCTCACTTCCAATTGTGACCAGATTTCTCCGGTCTCTCGATTGGTTCCGAGTTCGAGGTCGCTTGCGCGGTCCTCTCCCTTATGAAGCGGTGAAACGGAGTGCACCGAATCTTCGCGGACCAAGGCGTCCTTTGCCCGCCTCTTACCCGGGATCGGATGGCCAATGGTCAATTCCAGAGCAGTCGCCATAAGGTACGCAACCACCCCCGCTCTATAGGAAACAATACAGTTCCCAGACTCCCCCGACTGTTAGTCGGAGAGCACAACCGATTGGAGCAAACCCCGTACGGTGCGCAGACCGTCCAGGGGCGCCAGAGGTTTGATTCCCAGGGGAGACTGGTTGACCCAGTGTCCTACCCAGGCCTCGCACCCCGTGCGAGGAGGCCGTCGGATGGGTGTTGACCCGTGAGTGTGACCGACCCTGTACACATGGGTCATCGTGGCCAACTCATCATGGGCCCGTTAGCCCCCTCAGGTCAGTGCCACAGTAATTTTTTTCAATTTTACTGCGGCGGCGTGATACAGGTGGTACTGATAGCGTTGTCCTGCAAAACTAAAAATAATTTATTTGGCCATAATGACATTAGTGAATTATTAAAACTCATTATTTATCCAATGACAACAATAATATTGTTAGTGCCATCTATTGTATTTTTGTACAGGCTGATTTTACAACACAGAAATAATACGGAGAGATTAAAAAGCCACCGATTAGACTATTTTAGTGCCAAACGATTATGAATTGAAACCTATATAGCAAATTAAAACTGATATCCTTATGTAAATAGTTTAAAAAATAAATATAATAGAATAGGATAGAATAATGATATGACTTTTGATATGACAATTCGTTTGCTATAATATTATTGTTCTATTTTGAGATAGCATACCGTATAGGTAGTTTGAAACGCTATCTTTTGGGTTACTAAACATAAGAGAAGATTACTATTTCTTGGATCTATGGGTGCCATATACACTTTGAATTTCAAAGTAAAATATTAGCTGCCAAAAAGCAGTATGTATTGAGCATTCTATTACTCTATATAATCAATGATACGACAAAACGCTATAGCCCTAGGTTGCAGATTTATAAAAACACTCCGGGAAGACACTCTTTTGATAATGTACCGGTTTTCATCAATTTTATATTGTTTGTATATTTTTATTACCTAATCGAAAGTAAATTTAATAGGGAAGCCCTTCCTTATTAAATTTACTGTCGATTATTAGTTTGCCTTATATCGCCAAATGTTTAAACAATACATTATATATTTTTTTCTGAAAATCAACTGACATAAGTTTAAGGGTATTGTATTTTGAGGGCTGATTAATTATATATTTTAATAAGAGACTTTAAAATAAGGCACTTGTATCATACATGCAATTTCAAACATTAGTGAATCTCTCTTCTTAGAGAGACTTATCATAACCATGCCGCGAACGAAATTACTGGCATATAAAAATAGATAAAATCCATATTACAAATATGGAGGTACAGGAGTTTAAAAAATATACATATTTATTTATTTAAGAGTATTTGAGATGTCCGAGTATAGTATCTATAAAACTTATATTTTGATTACAAAAATCGAATAGCAAAACCTGAAACTCATGCAATGCTTATTCGATTCTGTCACCCAACTGGGACTAACCCGTTTTAGGGTGGACAGAGCTCCTAATAATACAATAAATTATATAAACGTTGTAGTAAAACGCTCATAAAATGTTGGTGGTACCAAAAAACACAATTCCATTATAACATCAACATTAAAATTGAACATAAAATTGTTTACATGTTATCTAGCACCATGTAAAGACAATCAATCGACTTAAAAAATATATTTTTTGGATAAAACTTTTTTTTTACACTACAAGGATATCAACAATAAAAACTGACTCTGTATATTAAAATTAAATAACGTTATTTAATAAATTTAGTACCTAGTAAGAACAGAGACGCGGACAGACAACAATCTTTTGCTCTTAGACACTGTAGTGGCCGAGGTCAAGGCATCAGTTATGTCATTGTAACTATTTATGATTTCTCCTAATAAATTAACCGAGAAAAATCAAAATGGAATGGGTGATTCCGGCCTCCTCGCGCGCTCCACTGTTACGAGAACGTTTTCTCAAGCCTGGCGGCGAGCTGTGCGCATGAAAATATCGCATTTTTCCAGCGTCTCGCGGCAGAATCTATTGTCACGTCAAGATGGCGATTATGCGCTAGATCTTTCGGGGGTGAATTTATTATAGCGGTTAAAATAACCGCTGGCTCCTGCCGCCGCCGATGTTTTCGTCGAATCCTAAATTCCTATTGGCCTTATTGGCAAGGAGCCATGGATTGTTCACACTACTATTCAGAATAAATACTCCCGCATTCTTGAGGAAGCAAAATAAAACTAAGTACGCTGGCTAAGCGTAATGTATCGATTGTCATGTACTAACAGAGAGTGAGTTGTATTCGGGGGGAGTTATAAGCGAGCTTAAAAAAATATGTTAATAGTCTTTTGGCGGAAATCTTATATGTCTATACTAATATTATAAAAAGGTAAAGTTTGTGAGGTTGTAGGAAGTAATCTCTGGGTCTACCAAACCGATTTCGAAAATTCTTTTACCAATATAAAGCCACCTTATTTATGAGTGTCATAGGCTATATATTAATCCGAAAAATGAAAACTTTTTCGTGGTAGTCGGATTTGCAAAGTAAGTCGGAGAAAAAACGGTCGAACGAAAACGTTTCTAACTAACGCTGCCTTAACGATGAGAGATATATGATTAAGTTCTAGAGAAAAGTTGTAGAGCTTTATAATGCCTACAAAAAAGTCAGCGACAGCATAAGTCTAGCTTTTATGTTTAAGTCACAAAAGTAGTATTTTACATTAAAAAATATAATTTAAATCATTAGGTCATGTTTATTGTTCATATTATCAACAATTATGAATTCATATCAAAATAAGTAAATTTATCGTCTCAAGTGTTTAAAACAAAAAACTTTTTTCCTTTTACTGTATATATTTTCCCTTTTACTGCATAAATGTTTAAAGAGATAAGACACTCACAAATAAGACACTCACAAGAAGACACTCACAAATAACGGTAATATAGTCAAATTGGCATGCAAGTACATACATACATATGCAGTAAAAATATAACTCTTCTTTTGGCAGTCAGGAAATAAATCATAGCACTCAGTACTAACCGAACCACACTCATAATTTCATTACAAGTAAAAATGTTTACCGCCCAATGAAGTGGGCACGGGTCAGCTAGTAATATATACAGCGTGACCTCCGATAAAGTGCGCAAAAAAATGGGATGAAACTAGACCTTATTTCATCAATAGAAATAACATTCAAAAATAAATGAAAAAAATCCATTAATTTTAGTTCTGTATGTGTAAAAACTTTGATAACTTTGGAATTACTACATGTACTTCCTTGAAACATAATGTATTATGATCTTTTGTAATTGGTTTTGAACAGTTAACCTAGAGCTATTAAAAATAGGCTGGTTTTTATTAAGGAAAAACATATTTTTTTAGAAGTTTCAACTTTTTTTCAATGCTTTTTTTTTTAAAAAAAAAGGTCGATTTACTCAAAATAATGGCAATATAACCTTATCCTTCCAGTAATATTTATAATTCGTCACTTGGAAAAAATAAAAAACAAAGTTCTATCTCAAACACAACTATAGGTATAATGAAATGTTAAACTCCACTCCTTACTTTCAACATTTACCTGACTGATTTGAGTTAATAAATGGAGTTTTGTGCTTAGGGAAGGAGTTTGAGATACAACTGGTAAATGGAAATATATAAAAGTAATCAAAATGTACTATTTACTATACATACAATGTTCCACAAAAAGTTAATTATAAATATTTTCTGAGTAATTTAAAAAACCCCTTTCAGATTTTTGAAAATCTAACCTTGTCTCTTGTAAAATCGTGGCACTTTCTTTTTAACGTACTATAGCCATTTAGATTACTTTTTTGAGCAAGATGATCTTAGATGCAGCAGTCAGACCCTTAAGTGAAATATAATCAATCAAGTATCTACC
Organism: Micropterix aruncella; assembly: GCA_944548615.1. Classification (NCBI taxonomy): domain Eukaryota; kingdom Metazoa; phylum Arthropoda; class Insecta; order Lepidoptera; family Micropterigidae; genus Micropterix; species Micropterix aruncella. Next base: position 7,131,760 of record OX155958.1, read on the forward strand.
TGACATGACAAAACTTTCCCATGATGGATTACAGGAGGCAAAGAACACACTTTTACAGTGCGTTGACATCAAAAACAACTTGTCCGACTGCGTGATTAATAACATCGCCCGAGGCAATTCATGAACCCACTGAAATTACAGGCTGGGAACGATGGAATACTGAAACGACACAGATTCGCCCTGAATATTTCATATCAACGGAATATAATCAATCATGGACGGACAAAAAACGCCCCTAACAAGAGGGTCATTTCGTTCATTAGTCAGTGGCTTCGATATTAGAATATTTGATACGGTTGATGAGATAATAATCTCTCGATAGTCGGTAACTCGCCGCATCGATTAAAAAAAGACAATGTACATACTCAGTAAATTTAGCATTTTCGGTACATATGTACCTATACGCATTGATATTATAGCGTGTTACTTTGATCTACTACAATTTGGCAGCTATTACTAAATGCAACGTTTCAATAGCACTCATAGTTCCAAATATTTATTATTATTATCTTACGTTCAACATAGCGGCGTTCGTGGTAATACAATATAGCGGCGCACTTAAGATGGCGCTCTAAACACGCATATACGCTATGCCTATCACAAAATAAAATAATAAGAAACAAACGAATTTTTATATCATAGCTCTTATTATTTCCATAATTATGTCATTCTTTAATTTTCTATACAAGTTTCAGTTCATAATAATTACGCACTTTAATGTACCGATAATCTAATAAATTAAATTGTTGGTTAAATTGTTATGTTTCATTATCAGTCAGTCCTTTTAAAAAAAAACATTTATTTTCAATGTAATGGATGGTCAAAGATAAATGGCCATATAAATTGGTATTAGGTTAGCCGTCAATATTATCAGTGCCACTTGCATATCGCCGGAGCAGAAGGGTTGCTCAAATGTACTGTGGAGCAATCTAATATTATAATCAATAATGTAAGACAATTTAAAATATTAGTGGTGAATAAAGAGGCAATTGAAATATACCAAAACATCCCCAAACAAAATAAAAAATAATTGAAATATTTAGGTGTTTTTGAATATTTTGCATTTATCGCGTGAAGTTTGTAGCACCCGACGTTTCGGCGATGTTGCAACCGCCGTTGTCTAGGGTAGACTGAAGAGCTGTCAATCCGTTGTTCCGCGGGTAGGCCGCATACCGCCCCACGGCCATTATAATCCGAACAGCTCTTAAACAGCTCAAGAACAATAAGGCACTGGGGGAAGGCGGAAGGAACAAAAGCGGGTGGAACACCGGTGCTTGAAGTCTTTTAGCAGTTATTCAATTCCGTTATCCGCGAGAGTACAACGGAGGCGTGGAGCAGGAGCGTGGTGAAACAGTTCTTTAAGAAAGGTGTTTCGAGAATAATTACAAATCGTCTCACTGGTAGGCTCGACGACTTCCCACCTCCCGAACAAGGCGGATTCTGTAAAGGCTTTAGTACCGTAGACCACATCCACACTACGGCAGATCATACAGAAGGCGGCGAGTATAATCGGCCGCAATGTCTAGCGTTTGTGGAATACAAAAAAGCCTTTGATTCAGTCGAGACCTGGGCAATGCGATGGCCATCACAGCGGTGCCAAATAGACTACAGGTACATCAAAGTAATGAAGTGTTTGTACAACAAGGCCACTGTTTATCCAAGTTCAGGATCGGAGCACAAATCTAATCGAATTGCAAAAGGGGGTGAGATAGGAGACGTCATTTCTCCGAAACGGTCCACCTCTGCATTGGAGGATGTTTTCAAGCTTTTGAACTAGTATGAATATGGCATCAACATCACCTGTGATTCGCCGATGATGTAGTTATCATGGCGGAATCGATAGACGGTCTTGGCACGGTGCCCAAAGACCCCAATATCGTCTCCCAACAGGTGGGTCTACCGTCTCCCAAATCACAAAAATCATGTCTAATGCCCATGTTGCACCCATACTGGTACATGTTGGAAATTATACGATTGAAGCTGTCTACCAATATGTTTATTTATATCAGACGATCCAACTCGGCAGACTCAACTTCGACAAGGAGATCTGCCGGCGAATCCAACTCAGATGGGCAGAGTTCGGGAAATTTTACGCCATATTTTCTATTCACAAATACTGCAGAGACGAAAGTCTATAAGCAGTGCGTTTTGCCATGGATGGTGAAAACCATCCATGGCATACGGCACTAAGACGTGGTCGTTAACTATTGGCCTCATATACAATCTTAAATTCGCCCAACATGTAGAGAGCTATGCTTGGAGTTTCACTGCGTTATAGGATCCGAAATGAGGGAATCTGCAGAAGAACCAAGGTCAGGGACATAGCTCGTAGGATTTCCATCTTAAAATTGCAATGGGTAGGCCAGATAGCTAGGTAGGCCATATATATGGTTAGGCCATATAGCAGAACCGACAACGGTTGGGAAAAAAAAGGTTCTCGAATAGCGACCACGAACCAGCAGTCGAAGTGTGGGACGGCCTCAACATAATTTGCCGATAACATTGCTAAGGTCGCAGGAAGTAGGTGGATGGAGGCCGCTCAAAACAGCTCATCATGGAATTCTATGGGGGAGGCCTATGTCCAAAAGTTGACGTCTACCAGCTGATGATGATTATGATGATTCAAAATTTAAATCTGAATGACTTTGGGTTCGTTTCTTTTAAACGAGTTATCCGACTTGATTTTCTTTCCCCAAAATAGTTTTATTCGTCGTAAGGATGAGTTGATTAAAGCTGCCATTAGATGCCAGGGCTAGCGTTTTGAAACTACTTTTACGTTTTATATTACAGTTAATTTTAAGTAAACACACATCAATTATAAGGTAAGAGCCTCATATTATACTTATTTTAATAATGGATTATTACATACATATTTATCACATCGCCTGTCTCATGTTTGCCTCATCGAAGTGAACTACTGCTTAAGGTAAGGTAGGTCTAAAATAGTTAAAATTGTCCTGTGTGCTTTGCAAGTGTGCTTAACTTAATGATAATAGATAATTATAGCTACTTTATCTTTATACTTTTGATTTATACAAATAGATATCTATTTACTTACTAGTAGTTAACCAAATATTTTGTTATTTTGTTTTCTGTCATGTTTTCAAACCAACATTTTTTATACGTATACATACTCTGCATAACATTAGGTACTAGATATTTAACAGAATCATAACATACATTTGGTTTCATTGCGACCTAGATAACTTATTAGTTTCGTTTAACACATCGATGACCGTTACTATAATTCTAAAATAAAAAATAGATGTATATCTGTCTGCCTATATCGCAGTCATTCACAAAAATAGGAAATAAAACAGGAAGGATAATTTAAAAAGTTATAAAACACGACTGTCCTTTCAATAAGTGAACCGTTGTATTTAGAATTATTAGAAAAAAATTGTTCGCGCTGCAAAGCACTTTTCGTAAGAGAATAAAGTTCGCCCTGCGCCCTGCAGTAGGTATTTTGAAAGATCGCGCGCCGCTGTGCCGTGACAGCACTTTAGTTGGTTGCCCTCGGTGCTCAAGTAATAAAAATCGGTTGTGTCACCTCAAGATTCTCCATTCAATTATCCAAGGATGTCGCGTCGCCGCCGTAAAATTCGCCGTTTAACATACGAATGTCGAAGGAGCGACACAACGCAATGAAGATTTAAATTTAGAATGTTAAAACTAACATGTTAAATATTTGATGAAAATATTTCATTCTCCCATACACTTGTATGGCTGTGTAACGGACCTTAAGTCCACTACATACGATCAACAAATACATCGATTTCCAGTGAAATCCACTGACACACTTCAGCTATTATTTTGACTCGTGCAGCTATGAATTAGCACGATGAAACAATACTTTTACTCAGAATATTTCAAATTGGATCATTGCACGGCCTATATAAACCGGCCAAAAAGCAACCAAATTATCAGTCCCCGATTGATCACCTTCCCCCAAGGCTGCGACGCCATATCCGGTACCACTCTTACGAGGTCGCTCAACGGATCCGGCTCCTTGGTTTCCTTTCCTCATTTTTCCTGAGTCTCGAAGCATCAGTCTGAAATCCCACAGACTCGAACCGTGCCCAGTACAAGATACTAGGAGCACACATACAATCCTCATCCACTTTCCTACATAACTTCCGTCGCGCAACCCTCGCGTCTCGATAAAGTAATCCGGGCACTCGTTAATTCGGCAAGCGTTATAACTGGCAATATTCAATCGATTCAATCAATTAACATATTCTGCTTCATCAAAACCGCCTTTAAATACGAAGATAACTCGCAAGTTAACACCATCACCTCACATCGAATAATTTGGAGTCTTTAAAGGGGTGGTCCCTCACAGCCGAATTCAAATATTATTTGTATAGCTCGTATATGAGATATTTAAACCAAAAATTCACAATGTCGTTTCATTCCAACAAGGTATCTGTATAACAATATCTCGAGGAAAAATATGTCAAGTCTCTAAGTCCAATATTTCGAGGATGATATAGTATGACTAGCCCCTGGTGGACCGATTTCAACCACCGATTTCAACTACGGAGCGTATGGGCGCTATCATATTAGAAGACATACACACAGACACACACACACACACACATATGCATACACCAGTCTGGATTGGTCTTAATCGTCTTAGGGGCTCAACACAGATATTTCCGTCTGTATCACGACAAAAATTTTAGGGGTGTTAACAATTGTAACTTTGTATTGTATTGTATAGCATATTTTGTAACCCTTATATCGCAAATAATTTAAAACATCATTGGCTTTACTACCGTTATATATTATGTTTATAGGTTATGTTTTTATGCTGTATATTTTTAATAAAATAAAAAAAATACTTTTCCTCCTGGTCAGTTGGTGGTCCGGTAAATAACTCAATACGGTCATCGATGTGTTTTAATTAAATATTGTATACAATCTCTACCTATGTTTTAAATATCAATAACTGTTCGCAGGCCCGCAACAAGCCGGCAGATGGAAGCGGCCACGTCAACCAGAAGAACGCGGCGGCTTGCGCGAAGGGCGGGCCGCCGCGTACGCCCGCCAAGCCCTCCGCGCAGAAGGGGCAGGTGAAGACCGCGCAGCCCAAAGCGGCAGCCGCAGCGGCCGCGGCGGCTACCGCCGTCAAAGCCGCACCGCCGGCCGGTAAGAAGAAGAAGGGCCACAAGCATCAGCAATACGAGCTCATCGTCACCATCAATCTAGTGAGTCATTGTTTTCTTCTTTACATACACTTCTTACATTATATACGTAACATCAACGCAAGAGGTCGGATGTATGTACTGATTGATCCCAAATCAGCTAAACAATTATAAAACTAGATATATTTACGCCATATGGAGTGTCAACACAACGGTCCAACCCGTTCTATCTCCTATGGAGCGAAAGTAAAGTCTTGTCGGACAAAGACAGTCCACTGTCTAGGTCTACACTGAGAAAAAATATAACGTTGTAATACATGGAAATACGCATGCTTTAACAAGGATTACGTATATAACTCGGACTGTGCTCCAAATGTATAAATTAGCATGACGCGTAACGGTGTTGGCGTGACGGTAGTTACCGTGGCGTAATATTAAAACTTATTGTCTTTCTTTACGTCGTCACCTTGGGATCTCGTTTTTAAATGACAGCATGTAGTAGTACACGTACGGTTATAGTCGCATACGAATCATGTTTAAACTTAAGTCTACTGTTATTTCCGTATTAACCATAAGGAAAATGTTGATACATATAATCGAGTAACAAAGTTTCATCAAAATTAATGTAATTCAACAAAATTACGATTAAAACATCGTTATTCTGTATTTATTTCATTTATTTATTTATTAAAGAAAAGCACATTTTTACGGCAGTACATTATTAGTTTAACATTAGAGGCTTAAATGTAAATAATAGTAAAATAGAAAGCACCGCAGACCAATTTTTTTTAAATCAACGCCGCCTAACTAGGCCTAGGCCCGTACTAAGCCAAGCGTACCAAGTAGAGTGTCTTGTGCATACTTTAGAACACTTAATTTTAAAAATATGCTAGGTATCAAATAATATTAAAATTAACTAATAATAATAAACATTGTTATTTGAGTGTAGTGTGATGTAACTGTAGTGTAGTGTAATGTGATGTAACTGTAGCTGTAGTGTGCTGGAAAAATAACATTCAGTAAATGGTGAAATAATCAAATTGAATAATAATAATATAATGTCGTAATAAATACAAATACAAATACAGTATAAAACCGTAATTGATTTTATCATTTTTTTTTATAGTAAACTTACAGATAGTAAATACATGATACTAGTATTTTTAAAACATATTTAAACGAAACAAATTTAATATCCAATGAATAGTTTACAATGCTTGCATTACAAATTAACATAGAAATAACATGAACACGTTGATATTGGAAAAATGTAATAAAGCTAATAATAATATTACGGTAAGAAAAGTAATAATAAAGTAAGTTGTTAATAAGGTTAATTGGATAAAGAAAACTTGAAGTATGAATAATTGGATATTGATATTTATAATACATAATATGATATAATACAGTAGAATGTTATAATATAATAATCATGTAATACAGTACATTAGGTTGGCAGTTAGTGAAATCTTAAGAAGTAAGAGATAGGCTAACTATGATCGAATCTTTAATTAAATTGGAAAATAATGATTGGAATATCGTTATTCTGTATAAAACAGTAATAACAAAATGGTAATGTAATAATCAACCCAATATTTTTCTCAGTGTAGTCTGAATGACCGGGCTTATTTTGATCACTATACAAGATTCACGTCCTCGAGAGTAAGGGACAATGACATCTCTCTTGTTTCTACCCGTGCGAATTTTAAGAAAGATACAAAATCTAACATAAAGCCGTAGCTGAAGCTGGAATATTGCCAGTTAAATCCTTTCAGTTATTGCGTTTCTATTTTAAAGTCGATATTTATATGACATGAACTATTTTGATTATGGAGGATAATATTCCGGAAATACATCCCGATCCTACATTTTAGAGGGCTCTGACAATATTATTCACTAAGTGGCTTATTGAAATTGGTTCCGACAATTTCTAACAAATGGGGCATGAAAAACCACAGGCCTATCAATTTTCTCTCCCACCTATATACACTTTCACGAGCTCCAGATCATGACAAAATAGTACAGTATCAATTTCTATTGTAAGGCAATAATAAAATAAAATAAAAAAAATAATAAACAGGACTTTTCTATGGCAATAAACATTTTTTTAGCGGCATGGGTTAAGAGCAGGTTTTGAACATTGCTAACAAACAGGTTTCTTACAAACATAGCATGCGTACGAGGTGTTTCTATAAATTTTGTTAAACATAAGTTTAGCGTCAAGAGGACTAATCAATTTACACGCTCAGGAGTTCTATTTTCATGTATATTGCATTTTAATATTATTATTTGCTATAATGTTTGTCAATATTATTTTGGATCACCTGTAATAAAAAAGAAAATATCCAATCAGTATAACTAGAGTTGTCAAGTACAACGGGCGAACCCGTCACCTCAGAAAGTCTCCCGTGAAGTGAGCGTAGAAGATTCGGGACGAAAACAGTCCACTGTCTAGTTACGCCACTGTCTAGTTAACCAGGTTAAAACAAGCGGGCCGACAATCGCGCCCTTACTTCCAGTTGCAACCAGATAACTCCGGTCTCCCGACTGGTTACAGGTTCGAGGTCGCTCGCCTGGTCCTCTCCCTTACATAGCGGGGATACGGTGTCTACCGAATCTATCGCGGACCACGGCATCCTCTGCTCGGCTGTTCACCCGGTATCGGGTAGCCGATTGGTCGTTTCAAGACCAGTTGCCTTAACGTTAACAACTACCCCGCTCTATAGAAAACAATACTGTTTCCAGACTCTCCCGGCTGTCAACAATCGGAACACTCGATTGGCTGACGCCGCACTGTGCACAAACCGTCCAGGAGCGCTGGAAGGTTTACTCATAGGGGAAACTGCAGGTCTCGCACTTCTGCGTGGAGGCCGCCGGATGGGTGTTGACCCGTGAGTTTGGCCGACTCTTAACATATGGGTCTTAGTGGCTCATTAGCTCCTGTCCAATTAGAATAGTAAAATTCAAGTATTTTGGCTTTTCCTGAGACTTTTGAAATTATTTTAGTGGTAAACTATTTCGCAAGGCTTACTGTGCACTGATGTGCACTAATCCATATTAGTTTGATACAAACATAGTTTGATGGTAGCACAGTTTCGCATATTTTGAAAGTAATTTAAAAGTTTAATAGAGTAAAACTAATATAAAATTAGTTTTAAATTATGTTAATTGGTAACATAGCTTAAAACTACCCAGATACATTTTCCAATTTAAAGTTTTGATGTAACCGAGACCCGCTTTAAATTAAAATGCTGAATACGATCAAATTACACAAATTAATTTTGTTGACTTGGGACTACGAGCTCATCGTCCTTATAATCGCACACAGCTATTTGTTGCGCAAAAAGCTAATACAATATAAAATTTTAACAAAAAAAAAACCACTATTATTTTTATTATAAGTGCAGCACGCATGTCATGGGGAAACTTAGAACGGGCTATAATAATTGAATTCGTAAACAAAATTTCGTGTCTGTGCTGTTGACCGTTCAGGAGTGCCTCGTTTGAAGCTAATTCTGGGTGCCACAGTCCTGTCTTGGTAAAACTTCGAACAGGCTGTCCTAATTGAATGCATATACAAAATTTCGTGTCTGTGCTGTTGACCGTTGTGGAGTCCCCTCCTCGGGAGCCAACCCTTGATGCAGTAGCCTTGTCATCGTGAACTTAGAACGGGCTATCATAACTGAATGAGTATAAAAAAAATCGTGGCTCTGCTTTTGAACCTTGAGGAGTCCCCTCGTCGGGAGCCAATCAGGTCAACCTTGCCAAAAAATGTCATCGGAGATTAGCCAACATGTAAATTTTTAACTTCATATGATAATATTTGAGGAGTTCCTTCCATTCCTTATGAATTTCTCATCAGAACAGGATTTTGATGAAAAATGAGACCAATCTGGAAGTAGACTTACCCTTTCAAATAAAAAAAAATAATTTTCCAAATCCGTTCATAAATGACGGAGTTCTGAGGTAATAAACATTTAAAAAAATTACAAATGAATTGATAACCTCCTCCTTTTTTTGAATGTCGGTTAAAAATACAGAGAACATATCTAATTATTAATAGAGATGGTTTTAATGATTATATTTAATATTAGACTGCTCAATAGTACGAATTCGCAACCCTTTCGCGGTGTCAAAATGTAGGTGGCGCTGATAGCACTGACGGCGAAGCTAATAGCAGTTTATTGGGCCGTCTATTATAACATTGATAATAAATGTCTTTTATAAAGGACTGATTGATTATACAAACCCAATAATTTAACCAATAATAACACGAATAAAATTGTAATTTTAGCATTTTTATATAGGCTGAATACACCACAGAAATAATATAGAGAGATAAAATGCCATCTATTATTCTATCTGAAGACTTTAGTGCGTTATTATTACGCATTAAAACCTGTATACCAAACTAAAAATTAACAACTTTATGTAAATAATACTAAAATAATAATAGCTGTGATATAAATACTCGTTTGTTGTTATATTATTAATGTATGCTGTACTAGTGGAATGTTACCCGGCGTTGCTCAGGTATCCGCTTCCTTCCCCCTCCCACCTAATCCCCTCTCCTCCACCCCTTCCCACAAAAAGCCTATTTTACTCTCCGTTCCTTCAGCTGTCACTTCTATTCAAAAATTACATCGTTTAGATGGTCCTTTTGAACTTCCACTTTCCCATTTATAAAAAATCTCAGGGATTGGTTGAACGTTTAGCGCGTTCACAATACTTTACCTCCTCGTCGCTTGATAGGCCGGTAAAGTAAAATGTAACAGCATGCCACGAAACACCCATTCGGTGGAATGCGTCTTGATGACGTCATCGTTTTCAATGTCAAGCGCGAAGATAAAAGTACTCGGAGCTGTCACCGGAAGTCGACATTGGAAAAATAGCGTCGATATTATGGGATCTGGCGCTCCGTTGACATAAATACAGCTTACTGCTACGAGGAGGCGATCACACTAGACGCCTTCGATACTTTGATATTATTCGATATTTAGGATGTGAATAATGTGATTGTGTCCACACTGTTAACTTGACTACGGGGCTTTGGTTATATAGATGGCAATGAGTTTATTTTGAACAATCTGGAGAGTCTGCAAAATATCTGTCTGAGGCACAGATACTGTGCCTGCGGTATACATTTAAGCCTTTGAGGACCATAAGCTTTGCGGTAGAGTAGAGAAATGTTTGATATATAAAACTGTTAAAGGGCTTTGTAAATACCCTATAGGTATGTCAAATTTTGTGAAAATTGGTTCTATAGATTAAGTATAAATTGATAGGGCATAAGTGTCCCTGTGGTCCATAAAGATGCAAAGTTACGACTCTTCCAAAAGTTGATTACTTTATTATACCTTGAAATAATACGTACTAAAAAATACTAAAATTAAAAAAAAAACGAATTGCAAAAGTAGCCATAAATATTTTATTTATTTATTTAAAAACACTAGAGTAAACAATATTTTATTTTTATTGCTAATATTAAGATTCTTATGTCTTAATAATATGGAAAAAATATAATTTATAAGTTATTCGTATTCGATAATTTATAAAATGATTTTTGAAGTTATGGAACACATGTGTTCTATGGTCATTATACTTGCAAAAGTTCAAATACGTTAGCTGCTTTCTTGAGCGACTTCACCGGCTTCCTATTCCGATCGAAGACATTTTCATACGTTGTCGCTACTGTACAACATCCACAATAATCCCAATTCACCCACCTATATTATCCCTGTCAGTCCGGTTTCCGTCCCGGCTATAGCACTACTTCTGCCCTTGTCAAAGTAACTGACGACGCACGTAAAGCTATGGACCAGAGACAACTTACTTTGCTTGTTCTCTAAGACTTTATCAGCGCCTTCAACTCTGTCGACTTCGACTTGCTTGTTCAACTCTGTCCAACTCTGTCGACTTCGGCTTCAAACTCTCAACTGTTCTCAAACCGTTATTAATTGGTTCAGCTCCTATCTTAGAGCCAGACAACAGCGTATACAAGTAGGAGATAGATCTTCCGAATGGGTTAATCTAACAGCTGGAGTTCCACAAGATGCTGTTCTGTCCCCGCTTCTTTTCTCAATTTTTTAAAATCCTATCTAATAAATATTTTTTTTTAAATCCTATAACAACCAAGTTCGTGGACAAACTCATCTGTATGCAGAAGATGTTCAAATATATAATAATTTCTCTCCCGGAAACATCAATGCCTCGATCGCCATCATGAACTCCGATCGTCAGGCCATTTGTGAATGGTATGCGCTGATGGATCTACTAATCAACCTTTGAAATCCCAGGCTATACTCATTGGAGGTCGTAAATTGCTCTCCAGAGTAAATGTCCCTTCCGCTTTTAAAACTGACGAAAGATCTTGGTCTGATTATCGATGAACATTTCTCCTGGCAACCACACGTGGACGAGGTAAGTCGTAAAATAGTTGCTAGTTTTCATCCTCTACAAACGCTCAGAAGATTTCTTCCTATGGACACAAAGAAATCTCTTGCACAGTCTCTCCTCTTACATTTCCATGACTATGCAGATATGGCTTATCTCAATTTATCAGAGGAACTGCGCAACAAACTTGAACGTTTGCAAAATGTATGCATACGATTCATCTTCGGTCTACGTAAGTATGATCACGTGTCCGAATATAGGGCACAGTTAAAGTGGTTGCCAGTATGACAAAGAAGAAATGTTTATATACTTGCTCTCCTATATCGTGTACTCACCCAAATAACACCATCCTATCTCCACGAGTTTTTTGAGCCACTAAGTTCCCACAGTCTCGTACTTCGGTCAGCCTCTAACAGTTTACTAAAATTCCGAGTCATAATAGTGATTTCATAAAATTCAATTAGGTGATTTCTGTTCTGCGGTTATTTGGGGATTCATATGTGTCTAGCACACAGGCTGGACATGCGTTTCGTTCGGACTACTTTTATAGTCTGTTTCAAAGCAGTAAGCGCGTTTAATGAACTTTAAGTACACGGGAGTCTCAAGACCCACGTTAACGCAGATTCCTAGAAAATCTATTTTCTAAGGTAAGTGGTTTACATACGTTATGTAGACCGTGCGACCACTGCAGGGCTAATTTATGTTTTTGAACGCTTTTGACATCCTAAAAATAAAACTTAGTATTTCCTCGCTATTACTATATTAGTACATGCTATCTAAAAGTCAGGTGCTTGTCTATTCGTAAATATCTTACTCCTTTATCGATTTTAGTGTTGTATGGCCGCTAAAATAACAATGTTGATGAGCTTGCTTCAAATTTAGCTATAATGTCATGGCACCATTCCACGCGAGCCTGCTTCTCAGCCTCTTCCACGCGAGCCTGCTTCTCAGCCTCTTCCACGCGAGCCTGCTTCTCAGCCTCTTCCACGCGAGCCTGCTTCTCAGCCTCTTCCACGCGAGCCTGCTTCTCAGCCTCGGAGAAGTTGTGCGGTGACCAGCGCGAAACTAAAGACGCAAATATGCCCATGTAAAATCGTATCCACACTTCCAATCCCATGTGCTAAATGTCATCATATGTTACTAGCCTATTCTCTTCAAATAATGCCTTGTTAATAGGGTTCCGTTTATGCGCGTTTGTAAGGAACCCAACACTGGTAACCCAACGACTGGGTTCTGAATGAATACCAATCCCAAATAAAAGTATTATTTATATTGAAATGGGAAAGAAATTAGTGTGACCGCGAGACCAGAGTGTCGTTTATCAGCTGACCGAATCTATTTTCAGATTATCTTAAAGGCCAGGCGCGAATTCGCCGAAAAAAAGTTAATCACAGCAGTAAAGCGTCGCGATTTTTGTAATAAATTAGTCGCGCTTATAATCGCAAGCGATTGGTGTTAATTTCCCGAGTTTGTTTTATAAAAGTGCCTGAAAATAAAGTACTTTATTCTTCAGTTTCGCCAAAAATCTTTTCTGATACGTAAAATGTAGTATTTTATATTTTGATGTTTGCAATAGATGAGATAGCTTTCTTTATAATTCATACAATGAAAAGAATAGTCGATTAGTTAGTAACGCTATGATGATAAAATATTTAATCCAGCATTAATGCTACATAGGTTAACTAAATTAAAATTACTAAATTAGTGTCATTTGTCACGGAGGAGATGGTATGTCAACAACTAATAGAACGTCCATATTAATTATTATTTTTTAAGATTATTCTAATAGAGGATTTAGAAATTTGAAAATTATGTAAACCAAATAATAATAATAATAATAATAATAATTTTATTCATTCAAAAACATAAATTACCAATCGTATTAGTTGCAGAATCTGCCTAACTAGGCCATAGCCCGTACCAAGGAAAACTCTATGTATGGCAAAGATTTATTTATGTGCACATAAAATTAAAATGAAAAATACAAAATATGACAAAATATAAAATAGATAAGCGAATTCAAATTAAACTTATAATTATATTTAAAATATTGATATTATAGCATGGTCATGGAAATAAATATTAATATAAAATGTCGTAATATGAAGTTTGTAGAACAAATAAATAAATAGTATTAAAATATAAAGTGTAGTGGAATGTATGACAATAATAATAATAATGCAGACCTATACTTTAAAATATGACTTATTGCCTTTTCCACCTCATTTCTACCAAGTTGAAGTAAATGTTGTGTAATTTTAGATTTTAATTGGATTGACTTAGTGTGTTGGCATGTTTTTATAGATTCTTTTAGATGGTTATAAATTTTTGGCCCTATAAAGCTAAAGTGTATTTGGGCGAAGGATGTTCGGGTTTTCTGTACAATGTGTTTACAGGTTGTGGCGCTCCTCGTTGAAATTTTGATGCTCAGCTTTAAAGTGACTATCTTTACTTTTTAAGTAGTTAAGAAAGACTGTTTTTGCATATACTTGCCTGATGTCTAATATCTTCAGCTCTGCAAACAAGTCGTTTGAGGGGTACCTTCGGGGCTTTTTGGCAATAACCCGAAGAAGCGCCTTCTGCGCTGTCATAAGCGGATTTAGAACAATACGTGTAGACCCTAACCAACCTAGAATAACGTATGAAATTAGACTATTTGCAAGGGCATGGTAGACATTTTTGAGAGATTTTAAGTCCAACACGTTCCGAAGTAACTTAAACACGTATATAAGTCTCCTTACTTTAGTCGCCACATCGTTTACATGAGCATCCCATTTAAGGGTGTTATCAAATACGAGACCGAGATATTTAGCTCGAGTTTTATGTTGTATAGTTGTGCAGTTACATTGCATATGTACCTGCACATATGCAATGCAATTCTAAAGTGCGATAACAAAGATTAATTTGGATACTCTACTACAAACAGATGGGTACTTTCAAACCATACGCAGCCTGGTGTGAAATAGGAAACTGAAAATCTTTAATACCGAATGCAATATTTTTTTAAATTTTTTTTCATTAGGTATTATTTTATTTTACTGCTACATTTGAATTATTTATATAAAGGCTTAGTTTCAACAATCGATGATAATTTTAGAAAAATAAATTGAAATTGAAATTGTTGAAGCCAGAAAGCTTTTATATATTTGGTATTTTAATAGCCATTCGCAATTAATTATGAACGTCATATTTGTCACTTTCATCATTAGTTGAATGCAAACCCGGACATGATTTTTATAAAGATGTTAGTCCCACTTACAAGAAATGTCCACAACTGGGACATTTATAATGTATATTTACTCTGTGTGACAAACGACCTGAATGCACGTTGAAAATTTAAGGAGGCGATTTTTTGGGCAAAGTGTTTTCTGCTTTTTTTAATATAAACTTCGTTTACTTAGCAATTATGCATTCTTTAAAATAAAACAAAATAATAAGACTGAATATGGCTACACGCTTAATAATAGTCGTTACGTCGAACTACTTCTAAGTACATTCGCAGTAAAAACATGTCAAAATTGGTATATTCAAAATTAGGCAGAGGGGAATTCAAATTGTTGCTAAAGTATAATAAAGTCTTACAATAATAAGTCATTGATGTAAACAATATGAAATCCTTGAGACGTGTACAAACTTGCTTTTTGGTAAATTTATTTATAAGAAATGTTAGGAAGTATTGAACGATTGAAGAGCAAAACTTGGGGATCTTTTATACGTTTTTGCGATGTATTTATAAACAATGTAATCAATTAAAAACACAACAGTATACACCTCCAAAGTATTACATATTTTTTAATTCCAAGTATTATTTTTAAAACTTCGACAAGTTCGCCAAAATTTAAATTATCCTACATTGTGAATTTAACAATTTTGAAGATTTTTTTCCTTTAAATATAATATTTTTTCGGCATAACAACAACAATTGATCATGAAAACACTCTTTATCAGTTTGCGTATTTAAAAAAACAGTTTGCGTATTTTTTTGTAAAAGAACTTTTTCAGTAAAAATGGACGGAACCCCCTAGGCCATAGAAATACCCCCTTCACCTAGAATCACAAATATTGTCACATTGTTCATAAACATACGTCTCACGTCGAACTCGTTTAAGGGTTAAGATTCGGCTTTCTTGTGAATTTCGACAGTCTTACACTTTATTATAGACTGTTTTTTTTTTTTTTTACTATTGCTTTGAAAACTTCTATTTGGACATTTTAACGACCTTTCCTGATTAATGTCGATTTGAATTTTGTCTATTACGCAGAAACCTTTACTGTTTGTGCGTTTATCGCGCAAAACACAAATAATCACAGTAATCAGGTAAACCGCAGGAATATAAAAGCGAACGCGAACACGGTTAAAACAACAAACATGGCGGCCACGCGGCGTCCTTCTGACATTAGCAATGTGATGAACATTACGAAAGTTCACTAATGAATAAGCATACATAGGCGATGGCAAGGGCTATTTTTTATACGAAATGAAATTTATTTTCAATCCGTTTATGAAACGAAAATATTTCACAATTAATGACCAATACGTTTGCCAGTATTGCAGGTACGAATAAGTTGCCGAATACTTGAGCAATACTTTGCAGATTTGGCTGGCATTTCTTGTCTATCGAACACATTCAATTTTTAAGTATCCCACGGCACTTGGCTGAGCATTACTTAAGTACTGAACCGATTCTCCACTATAAATTTGGATGTAAGTTTGTCTGTGAGATGTATGTGTAAGAATCTAAGGTTAACCTAAAAATATGAAAATAAGACTATAAATAAAAATTGATCATAAATGAAATAAAGTAACACTTATGCCATATTTGACATATATGTTACGTGATATTTGACATCAAATACATTTAGTTGATTAAGTTTAAAATAAATGAATAATATTTTATTAAATAAGTAGATTTACAATTTTATATGTGCATAGTAAGGATCTTTTTTATTCTACTTTATTTATTGGTCAATTTATTTGTCTATTTATTTATGTTTTTATTTATTTAATTATTTATATATTTAAATATTTTTCTTTGTATATATTAAGTACCTATTACTTAATTATTTACATATTTATATATATATATTTACCTTTATTTTTTTTAAGAATGATTGATCGGAATGAATGAATGAAATGAAAAATCCTAAAAGTGAAGTCACTATGTCGTAAATGCTATCACCCCAGAACAGATATACAAGCTAGTGGAATGATAAAATCCACACAAATGTCATATAATCTGCTTCGCAAAAAGAAAGTTATAAACAATAATATAACATTTACATTTTTCTTTTTGTCAGAATCATTTTTTTTGTATTGGATAATTTTATAAAATCAAAAAAGTATGATAAAATAGTCATATTAGGTGACATTTCTCGGATAGAATAAGATAATATTTTATGATGCTAAAATTTTATTTAAATGCCTTTCAGCATACACTTCCAGACCCCAGTAACCTCGCTCGTTGGAGATATGCCGAGGATAGTTCATGTCCCCTTTGTAGCAATACCCTTGCACAGCTAGACATATTCTAGCTGACTGCAAGGTGGCCTTAGATCAAGGACGGTACACTTACCGCCATGACAAAGTTCTCGCTGTTATTCGCGAGGTAATTAGCCTCTCAGTGGCTCGTGCCAGCAAGGGGAAATTTGCTGGCACCCAACACTACCCTCCAAACCCCCAATACAGTTTATGCGGGATGGCTCTAAAGGCGAAAAACATTTAACTACAAAACCTTTCTCAATAATCGAGAAAGCTTCAGATTGGATTCTGGGGGTCGATTCGGTCTCTAAGCAGTATAAATTCCCTGAAAGTCTCGGATGCACAGCCCTCCGTCCAGATATAACTCTTTACTCTCTATCTCGGGAGGTGGCTCTTATTATAGAAGTAACTGTTCCATGGGAATCAAATATCCCAAAAGACCACGAGTACAAATTAAACAAATACCATGATCTCGCAAATACCGTAACCCGGAACGGCTTCACTGTTCACCTTCACGTGGTGGAAGTTGGCGCTCGTGGCCTGCCAGCTAAATCTCTATTTCACCTGATCTACTTTCCAGAAAAATAATCAACTCTTTCCTAGAAAAAATATAGAAAACCGCGATTTGCGCATCTCAAATTCTATGGCTTCGAAGGGGAGTGAATTGGTGGTAAGGTCAACGCTCACATGTGGCAAGACAGCTATCCTAAACCAACCACAGCCGGCCGTTAGTCCGGAATCCACTGCTCACCCCTCAGAAGTGTAAAAAAATAGTATTATGATGGCCCGACTCCGGTCGGGGAATTCCATGGCAGCTCCGTTTGTATTTTATTTATACCTATTACATATGAAGATGCGAGTATTATATACCTATTATTATATACCTATGACGTATATAATAATTTGAAAAATACAATCAACGACCAGTATTTTAAATATGTGGATAGTCATATTTTCAATTAATTGATCTGCAGTTCCAGAAGTAATTGAGCAACAAGTATTATACACTTTCCCCGTGCATAGTTGCTCGAAATAGCTGGTCATCTGCGCCGTCTCGAAAACATACAAAAAGGCCGTCACGTCCGACCGAAATAGACACAATTCAAATAACAGCGGCATTCGCGTTTTAGCAACTCATTAGATATGAAATGAAATTAAAATCAAAATGTTTGCAAGAAGTGCTGTGATATTAAGTGATTTTAATGGACATTATTAATGAAATTAAACATGAATAAAGATTACGATGGAGTTAGATAAGAAGTATCACATTGACTACAGGAGGATTAGACAGGTTACGAGAGCACAGCAGACGCGACAATTCTCTGTAAGTTTCTTTTATGATTTATGCTAGATATTCGGGTAAATCCCGCTACATCGTTACAACGGAATCTTGCTAAATATACATAGTCACCTGTAGGTTTGCGGAACTGACGAATTAAATAAACAACTTTCATCCCGTGGGGCTGGAAATTTAGGAAAACCCTTTTTTGTGCTTCCGTACACTATCAAATAACCTGTGAAAAATTTCGAGTTTCAAGATCTAACTGCTTTCATAAATTTCTCATGGAGTTCACTAAAAATTACTAACTAAAACTACTAAAAATCACTTTATTACCCCCTTAGAGGTGAAATTTCCAAACATCCCGAAACACGTAATTTTTATTTCATTCCATTAAGCGATGGAACAAGTACCTACCAGTATAATAATATCACGTATTTTCATACAAATTTTCATTTCGTATTTTTTTACCCCCTAGTGGTGGAATTTTTGAAAAATTTCTAGGTGCTTACTTTCACTATCAAATGAAGCCCTGTGCAAAATTTGGAGTTTCCAGATCAAACGGTTTAAGTATTTCCATACAAAATTTCATCCCTTAAATTACCTTCAAGGGTTGATTTTGAAAAAAATGTTAATGTCATTATTTTTCACTTGTTATGAGTAGCCTTAAAATAAATTTTGATGTCAGTAGCTTCAACTGTTTCGATTTACCATACAACAGAATTTCACCCTTTTCACACCCTTAGGGGTCGAATTTCCATAAACCTTTTCTTAGTGCTAAATTAAAAGATAAAAGGAAGCCTTGTGCAAAGTTTTAAGTTCCTAGTCCCAGAGGTTTAGGCTGTGCGCTGAAATGACAGTCAGTCAGTCAGTTTTATATATATATATATATATATATATATATATATATATATATATATATATATATATATATATATATATATATATATATATATATATATATATATATATATATATATATATATATATATATATATATATATATATATATATATATATATATATATATATATATATATATATATATATATATATATATATATATATATATATATATATATATATATATATATATTACCCACAGGTAGGGCGGTTAATTCCAAATGGTTCCGCGCAGCTTGGGCCTGATGGTCTGCTCCCCCGAGCGAAACCAGCGGTTTGTGCACCGGGCTGCACCAGTCAATCGCTTGCGCAGCCCGGCGAATACTCGGGAGCGTGGAGACGTATGTTTCCTAAGAAGCCCGGGGGGTAGCTGTTGTCCTAGTATCACCTATCATTAAAAACGATCCGTTGGTCACCCGATCCCGAGTGAGCTTGACGGAAGCCACGGATCTGTGAATCCACAGATCGAATAAAAAACGAATATTAAGTTAATAGCAAAACACATTCCTGAAAAAAATATTTTTTTAAAATGCTCTCTCCCGAGCCAACCCTGGGCGCAGCAGTCATATCATAGTGGGACTTAGAACGTGCTATCATAATTGAATGCTATACAGAATATCGTGTTTTTGCTGTTGACCGTTGAGGAGTACCCTCGTCGGGAGCCAACCCTGGGCTCAGCAGCCATGTCATGATAAAACTTTTAGCGGGCTATTATAATTGAATGCGAATAAAAAATTTCGTGTGTGCGCTGGAGTCCCCTCGTCGAGAGCCAATCCTGGGAGCAGAATCAGTTCATGCCTACCATAAAAATGCATAGTCATCGGAACTGAATAAAAATGTATAATTTTAACTTCATACGATAAGAGGAAGTGGTTCTAATTCCGCTTGCAAGATTTGACCTAAACAAACATACTGACAAACATTGCAAAGTAAAAAAGCTTGTAAAAAATACGACTGCCGTTACAAAAAGTGAACTAATTGTATTTATAATTATTATTTTTTTTTTTTTTTAATAAATATTTATGGTTTATGTATTTATCCATAAAGATATATATTATTATATATTTTCGAAATGTACTCAAGCAGACCTTTCATTTGATACTAAACACGATATATTTATTTTCGTTTATTGACATTTGGAGATTTGGACATTTAGGCAACTATATACGGGACATTTCGACAGTTGAGGTACCCTATAACACTCGGGATGACATAACTATTCTAACAATATTACATACTTCTAAATCAGTTCGATCGTTTGGAACTGAGTTGTGTACTCACACTGTGTTTAGATTAATTACACTCCTTTTTTGTTGGGCAGTCGTGTAATAATATCAATAAAATAGATCCTTCAAGTCTTGTGCCCTCTACTGACTACTAAAATATATCATCGCCGCAATTTGCATTTAATAAAATTACGTTACAAGAATATTTCAACCGTTTTCCTTTCTCATCTATATTCATGAACTATCAAAGCGTTTCGGATGAGAAAATATATCCTAAGTGTCATGGCTTTTAATTTATAAAATACAGTCGCGTGCAAAAAGTTTAAGACCACCCATCAAAAAAGTGATACCTAATGGAATTCAGCAATAACGGTATTTTACAAAAGAGCAAAATGGACTATATAAAATCGAAGACTATCGCGGTTGCTTGATACCGGGTGAAATTTGTAGCACCCGACGTTTCGGTGAAGTTGCAGCCGCCGTTGTCCAGGGTAGACTGAAGAGCTGTCAATCCGTTTATTTTGCGGGTAGGCCGCATACCGCTTCCGCCACTGCGTAGGTTATGACGGTGGTGGGGGGCAGGGCTCGGAGCG
Organism: Micropterix aruncella; assembly: GCA_944548615.1. Taxonomy (NCBI): domain Eukaryota; kingdom Metazoa; phylum Arthropoda; class Insecta; order Lepidoptera; family Micropterigidae; genus Micropterix; species Micropterix aruncella. Next base: position 7,152,780 of record OX155958.1, read on the forward strand.
CGGGAATTTTGAAAATCCGTCTTGCACAAAACACTCACTGTATCCTGTTTTACGTCTTTGCGTTCGGCGTTCGGCGGCGGGAACATTTTAAGAAGAGGGTTCCACGTCGAAGAGAGTTTGTAACCGTCGTCTCTATCGAAGTTCGGGGTTCTTATTATTTCAATAGCTTCCCGGATCATGCAAGGAAAGTAGAATTGTTCTTTGGATAGCACAATGGGATTTTGAAACTGCATCCAGTGGTTACTTCCGCTATCCAATATATGTTAGCAGATCGCCGATTTTTCTCGCTTAACGTTTTTAACAGCTTTGATGTGTTCTGTCAGTCGCGTGGCTATGGGCCGTTTCGTTTGTCCAACGTAGGCTAGACCGCAACTGCATTCGACTTTATACACACCCGGGGGTTGCAGTGGTATTACATCCTTTACAGGCGTCAAAAATCGACCTATATTTTGGGTCGGTTTGAAGATCGTTTTTATATCGAATCTGTTTAGCATCTTACTTATTCGATCTGTGATTGTCGATGAAAATGGACTGTCAAGGATATTGAAGTAGGCTCATTATTTTGTAGTACCTTCTTTATTTTTAAATACTGATGCAATCCTGTTAGGCATGCGATAATTCAGAGACTGGCAGCGAGCTTGAAAATTTTTCGTACACTAATCATCCTTTATTGCTTCAATAATTGCTGTAACACTGGATGGTTGCTTTTCTATGCCTTTGTGCATTTCCTTTTCTGTGCTTGATGGGTTTAAATCTAAGCCAATAAAGTACTTGGATTTGCTCCGCCGTCAGACAGGACATAACAGTCCTTGATCTGAGACACTGAGCCCCATCATGCATGAAAATAAAGCAACCGTGAACATCAATGTGAAGTTTCAACTTGTCATGTAATCAATTAATGTACCTACTTCCATTTAAAGTTAATTAACCCCTCAAATGAATGGCGATTAGCTCGGGTTGCCTACGGCAAAATGTATATAAATTTATATTTTCATTTACATTTACATTTACATTTACATAGAGCGGGGTTTACTATAGAGCTATAGCATTACTATAGAGCGGATTACTATAAAGCGGCGCACATTTACATTTATATAAATTTATATACATTTTGTATACATTTTGCCAAGGCATCCCTTAAGGCAGTGGTCCCCAACCTTTTTGTCGCCGCGGACCGGTCAACATTTGATAATATTACCGCGGCCCACTGGGGGGGGGGGGGGGGGGGAGGGGGTCACATTGAATGTATTTTTTTTGTATTAAAAAGCTAAATATTTGTACAATATATAATAATAAAAATTACAATTGTGGTACCTACATAAGTTATAGTGACAAATAATAGTAGAGAAATACAGTTACCCCTTAAAAATGAATAGAAACAGATTTAATATTTCAACTTAATGCTAAATCAATGAGAACCCTGAGCTTGCTTCATTGAAACGAGATGGTTCCATCTGGGGGTAATAGGAGATAGTGACACCCGAAGTGTCTTGCTTATGTAAAGTTTATTTCTTTGTTTTGTTTTGGTTGCTGTCACTGCAGAAAACCCCGCTTCACACAGATAGGATGTCGGAAATGGCAATAGGGATTTTAGTGCTCTGGTGGCAATCTCAGGGTATTCCGCTATGACTCTAATCCAGAACCCCGGAAGAGTTGTTGTCTCGAACATAGTTTTAAGGCTAATTTTGGTTTTTAAGCAGGCCCTTGCGCGGCCCAGTACCATTTGGTCCACGGCCCGGTACCGGGCCGCGGCCCGGGGGTTGGGGACCACTGCCTTAAGGGACGCCTCACATTTGAGGGGTTAAGGCGGTATGAAAGACAGAGCAGCAGTAAAAGACACGTTGCACCCCATATCATCTGGCTTGAAGGACGTTTCACAGTTGGAGTTGTATATATTTCCTCAAATATTTAATTCGTTGGGCAGGGATCACTTCTAACACATGCAGATAATTGCTGGATACTTGGCTCATCAGAAAAGATCACCGTACTTCACTGTTGTACTATCTAATTCTTATGTTTCGGGCGAAAATCAGTTGTTTCTTTTCCTTACTTTTGGTTAGTCAAAGTTTCCTTGCAAGTTTGTCGTATAATAAATCAAAATCTGTGCTCAAATATCCTAAATTGGTATCCAAACTAACGTTGTTGCGATTTGCAGCAGACAGATATGTTAAATCTTATTTCAGGAGGTTGTTGGACATCGTACGACCAACCTTCGGATCGCATGATCTCGTTTTCTCGGGTAACTGCTTTTCTTCAGGCCCGTGTATTTTCCCGAAATGTTAAATTTGCTGACAGCTTTATGAACAGCTGCATTGCCTACACTTACCCTCTTACCTATTTCATGTTCAGAAAATGCATTTTTTTATTAACAGCAGTAGAATACGTCGAATGCAATCAACACGTAAGATGGCCCAATAATCTACGCAAATGGTACAATATGTTAATATACCGAAAATCGGCTACTGGTCTAAAATTTTGCACACCCATATATATATTAATAGAGTTGTCAACTACAACGTGCAAATCCGTCACCTTTAGGAAGTTTTAACGATTGGTCGTTCTATCTCCCGTGAAGTGAGCGCAGAAGACTTGGACAAAACAGTCCACCGTCAGGCTCCGCCACATGCCCGTAAGAGGCATAACCAGGTGTGTCACCCAGCGGGCTTACACTCACGCCGTTACTTCCAATTGCGACCAAATAACTCCGGTCTCTCGATTGGTTACGAGCTCGAGGTCGCTTGCTGCGCGGTCCTCTCCCTTACGAAGCGGTGAAACGGTGTATACCGAATCTATCGCGGACCACAGCATCCTTTGCCCGGCTGTTCACCCAGGATCGGGTAGCCGATGGTCGTTTCAAGAGCAGTCGCCGTAAGGTCCGCAACCACCCTCGCTCTATAGGAAACAGTACTGCTTCCAGACTCCCCCGACTGTTCGTCAGTCGGGGGAGACAATCGATTGGCTTACGCCGCACGGTGCGCAGACCGTCAAGGAGCGCCAGAAAGTTGATTCCTAGGGGAAACTAGCCCTAAGGTCAGAGTCCTACCCGGGCTCGCACTTCATGCGTGGAGGCCGCCGGATGGGTGTTGACCCGTGAGTGTGACCAACCCTGAACTGGGTCTTCGTGGCCAACTCAGCAAGGGCCCATTAGCTCCCCCCATATATATTATTAGAAAATCATATAATACTACTGCTACACAAGGAATTTTACCAGGACTAGAAGGCAATCAATAGCATTTATGATGAATACTTGCCCAAATCCTTTTTTGTTTTTTTAATTCTTTCATGCGTTTGATACTAAGGTAAAAATGCCAAAATAAATTTCTTGCACCTCCTAAGATTGTATCAAATATAGTAGAAAATATAGAAGAAGAAATACAATATTTACAGTAAACAACATTCTGTAATATGGTAAAATAACATTATGCATTACTAATTAAATAAGTAAATAAATAAAACTAATGTTAATAGGTGTGACCAGCTTTTTCAAGAAGTGATACTGAATAGTAATAATAATAATAATAATAAAACTCTTTATTCTTAAGAAAAGGCGAGCTTATTGCCTGCAGGCAATATTATAGAGCTAACCTATACTATTGTAAGAACATTATTTGCGAGTAGACTACATAACTTAAGCTATATAAAGAGTATGACAAATAAAATAGAGGAGGATAGAAAGAAGTATATACTTTACTCTTTGTGGGCACAGATTTGCCACATCAAAATAATCTAACACCTATAAGGACGCTTAAGTTTTAAAAGGAGGGGAATGGGAGGGGAAAGGGAATTTATCTGGAGGATTTCAAATGCTCTCTGAGTCTGTTTTTAAAAGTTGTTATGCTTGGCGCGGTTCTCACATTTTTCGGCAAAGCATTCCAAAGACGGGCTCCATGCCCGGTGAAAGAGAATGAGAAGAAGTCACTGCTGTGACTAGGGATAGAGAGTAGTCAGGTGAATTCTGATTTATTTTTTTTCATAACGTTTATTTTATCTACTTGTTTCAGTCGGAGTACGGCCTCACCGAGGAGCAAGTTGCAGGTGTGTATGTTTCTTATATTGTTTTGTCACGTTGACTGTCAAGGTAGCTTCCAAGATTGTGGTCTGACAGTACAATGAAGCAATTCCATTATTGAAATGGAATTGCTTCATACAGTTATTTAAAATATGTGTGTATATAGATGTATGTGTATGTGTCTATATGCATATATGTATGTATGTATGTTTGAATGTGTATATGTGTATATTGTATGTAACTAACCCTTCATTATGTATATTTGTATTAATATGTGTACTATTTTATGCCATTATCATAGTGTTAGTATTGAAGGTAGTCTGTTAGTCAAATAACGACAGTACTACTCAAAAAACAAAGGCAGTATATTTCGTATGCCCAGATACAGGCTGTTCGGTCTAGTTGGGCATTCGTCTAGAATGATCGTATGGGTTGTGTTCATTTCCTATTGCTAAAAAAAATCTCGAAAAAAATAACCTCATTAATTCACAGTTACAAATTATATTTGTACGATCACACTGTTAACTCTCTACCAGGATGTAATAAATAAATAAATAAATAAATAAATGATTAAAATCTCTAACAATACTAGGGTAGGCTGAAAAGTAATGCACACATGCTTGTTGAACGTAAACGAAATGATGTTCAGCAGCACGCTAGGTGGCATGTAGAAATAACATTCCCCCTTTATAAGTATGCGCAGATTGAAGACCATGCTTTCACCCAGTGTATTCTGAGTAGCGGATGTATGTAGACGTGTTCTAGTGCTATGTCAACGCGAGTTAAACAGCGTGCTGTTATTGAATTTTTAACTGCTAACGAAGTGACTCATACTGAAAATCAGTGTGGTTTAAAGGCTGTCTGGGACGATTTTGTTGATAGGTTTATTTAAGAGAGACTTCAAGGGCAATCACTACACATCGGGCGATGAAATGAAGGTAGCGATAAAATCATGGATTCGAGAAAAGTCGGAAGAATTTTTAGTGACGCAGTGAAAAAACTTTTTAAGGTTGAGAGAAAATTGTTGTCGAAAAATAAATATTACATGATTTCGCGGCTTAAGAATCGTACTTTAATATACCTTTAGACTGATTTTGCTATTTTTTTTGTTCGTTTTCTACAAGCATGTGTGCATTCCTTTTTTTACAAGCATGTGTGCATTACTTTTCATCCTACCCTACTAGTATATATTGATCATTAAAAAGTATAAAGAATGTGCTTTTTATAACCCTTCGAGTAGCGGCATAATTTCATGGCAGACCGCGGCAAGTTATTGGAATTTCTTGCAATATCGCCGCGCTTGACAAAAAGTACTATAACTATGGAACTACTACAGCAATCATAAAAACAATATCTGTGCAATGATTGCATTGACATTTCGTATATAGAAATTTAAATCTCATTTTGTAAAACATTTTGTAAAACAATAGAAAAATACTGAACACTAAGAAAATGTAAACGCTATCGTGATCTTTATTAGATTCTCTATCGAAGGTAATATTTCGTTTTGCTTAATTACATACATAAATATTTAGATCATTACTCATAAAACCAATAAAATTTTTGATGATTTCTCGAAAAAAAATCTCGAAAAAAATAACCTCATTAATTCACAAATACGCCGAAAACTTCATATATTTCAACGAAAAACAAAATAATATGTATTTTGTCAACGAATTAGGTAGACATATTGTATTTTAGAGTTATTTATCGCAAAAAAACTCAATAATTAGTAAAGACGCCATAGCACAGCACCGAATTTTTCAACTCAAAAAGACAGGTAAAATTGGAATAAAATGTACATAAAATCACTGAATTCGGTTGAAAAAAAGTGTTTTAGAATCAAATTTACTTACATTTCTATTCATATTCCTACTGAAAACACTAAATAAAACACAAAAAAACTTCACGACCCGATGTCTGGCAAAGGCGACCAACTAGCGATGTTTGACAATGGTATTTTACCAGAAATATCCGAATATATGACGCAAAAAATTATTCTAGCGGCTGTCTATGTATCTATGGTAATAATGAGATATTTGATATGGATTTTAGGATGCGTTCGAATTAGAAAATAAAGTAATTCCGATTTTCCTCATAATTATTTATGCAACCAAATATTTTTGCTAATGCCAACTACGAGTTAACTCGTAGTTAGCAGTCAATGTGTTAATATCCGTTTCAAACACCTAAAATGAATTAAACAAATAAAGCCCCAATGGAACTCCTCTTTCTTGGATAAACATAAAAAATAGGCTGATCATGAGCATGGGTACCAAGTTTTCTAGTTTGAAGGTAGACTCTGGTATTCGCAAAGGATCGCGATCACCAAAGGATTGTCAAAAAACTATTTTTGCATATTATTATATATAAGAAATGATAATAAATATTGTATGAGTCCGATAGTATTTATTTTGACAATAGCTCCCGACCACATGATAACTCTATATATATCCTGCTATTATCGTTTCCGCATATTAGTCAATATCCAAATCGCTTATATTTTACTATTTTGTATTGCGATAATTAGAACCAGATCTATTTTAACTATAATCAGCAGATAAAGACAGAAAGGTTAAACTTTCCTTTAATTATTTCAGAATTCAAGGAAGCATTTATGCTCTTCGACAAAGATGAAGATGGAACTATCACAATGGCTGAACTTGGTGTGGTTATGCGTTCTTTGGGACAACGGCCATCAGGTAAACTATAATTTATAACAATTAATAAAATCAGTCAATTAAGAGTTTGACCCGCGCCAAGGGTTCGTACAGATGAAAAAAAAAATAATAAGTCATTAAGTAATTAGGTATATTATAGTAGACAGATGGGTAATTAAAAATAAGTAATTAAGTATATTATAGTAGACACATGGGTCTCTTACAATTAAACATTTTCACACGTACTAACTAGAAAAGAGCATTAACAACAGTCCATCAATATAAATATTTTTTATAAACAAATTGTATATAATTTATACCCTCCAGTATACAAAGATTTTTTAATTTTAGGATTTTCAGAAAAAAAATACTGTTTATACGTTTAAACATTTCATATTTTTGCCCACTCAACAGATCTTATTGTGTTTACTTAATTATTTTTTTTTTTCACAAAATATCAGTTTCATTTTTATGTGCTAAATTTTCCAAAAAACTTCAATAATCTAGAAATAAACTTTATTTTTTCTGTAGTTTTTGTCGATCGTGATATCAATATGAAAACAAGTTAGATTATGATTATTTTTCTTAAAATAATGTACCTACTCAAAACAAAAATAAATAGTTTTGGTATTCAGCGAAATGAGCGAATTAACAATATTAAATTGTCGTCATATTTTGGATTTTCATAAAAATATTGCTTACATAGAATATCAGATCGCTCAATGCCATAGTACGTTTTGGCAAGTTGGTGGCGCTGACAACATTGTCCGGCGAAACTTTTACAAAGTCCATCATGATATTGATAAAGATTGTTTTTTTTTTATATAGGACTGATTAATTATAACAACCCATTATTTAGCGAATGATAACAATAATAACATTCAATTATTAGTGTTCTGATTACATCGCAGAAATAATACTGAAAGATTAGAATGCCATCTATTAGAATATTTGAATATTAAAGCGCCTAATTATTATGAGTTTAAACCTGTATTGTAATAATAAAATTGACATCCGTAAATTATATTAAAATAATATAGCTATGATTTAAAAAATCTTATGTTATTCTATTATTATTTTGAGTTAGGATACCGTATAGGAATGTTTAGGTCATAAGAGAAGATTAGTCAATGTTTGGAAATATGAGTACCATATCTTCGTTGTGTTTCATAGTAAAATTCAAACTGCCAAAGCATATGAGTAACTACAGTTGTCATCTGCAAAGGGCGAACCCGTCACTTCAGGAAGTTTTAACAAAATGGACGTTCTGTCTCCCGTGAGGTGAGCGCAGAAGACTTAGGACAAAACAATCCACCGTCAAGCTCCGCCACCTGCCCGTCAGAGGCCAACGCATTACATCGAGGCACCGGGAAAGGTACCCAGCGGGCAGCCTCGCCCCCTGACTACCAGCTTTGGCAGGATATCTCCGTCTGGAATTAACCTTCACGATACCTCCGTCCTCTTGACTGGTTACGGGTCCGAAGTCGCTTACACGACCTCTACCAGTTGTATTACAGCGGTAATTCAGTTTGAATTTATCGCGGACCTGGGCGTTCTTTGCCTGTAGTGCCACACGGGATCGAGTGGCCCAATGAGTATATGAGTAATCCGATATCCTATAAAACCATTAATAATAAAAAAAAACCATTTTACCTTGAGCAAAGTGCGGTCAAGTGTTCTTTGATTATGCCGAGTGATTACATTATTTTTCATTTATTTCATTCGGTAGCAGAGGTTAATAGTGATTTGAGAACAATACTTGTCATCCTTTTATTAACCTGAATAGTGTCTTAATAAACAAACAGGGTAGTTTTTTACGCTACCACCAACCGGTGCTCTAACACAATGCCTACTCAAAGCGTCTTTATTACGTTACAAAAAAAACTAAATATATTTCGCTCAAAATGGAATTTCTCCACGTATAAAAACATTTCTAACCAGGAAAATTTAAGGAGGAATTCTGTCTGTCTGTCTGAGTCGTATCCGATTTCAACTATTCAACGATTTCAACTATTCGGATCAGTGTCGTATCCGATTTCAACTATTTTTTCCGCCCTCTGTTTCATTCATCGATGGGTAGAGCCGATAAACTCTGGGGTTCCGTACCTGAAATGATCGGGGTGCTGCTATTCAAACGGATGACTGAGAAATCACATTTTCATCGGTAGGAATGCCAACTTTCTATGAGATATAACACTTTAATACGAAAATAAATTACGGAAACAATTTTAAATCGAACTGTACATTATTGAGTTACAAAATTTAAACCCGAATGACTTAATAATCGTAACTTCTAAACGAATAATTCGATTTGAAAAATCCTTTCGCTAATTAGTTTTATTCATCAGCTCTCCAGCTGATTAGAGCTGCCATATACAAACCGATCCGAGCCCAGCGCTTGCGGTTAGAAAAGTACTTGTACGTTTCACTTTACTATTAGTTTTATAACGTAGGATTGCAATAAGTAGAATATATTAGAATAATATAATAGGACAACTTTATTGTGCTAAAAAAAATACAACATAACACAGTGAAAATTACACTCGTTTTAAAAAACTGTTTTGCACAAATAGCGGACTTATCATTATAGTGATATCTTACAGTCAACCATTTGATAAATTATTTTTTAATGGTCATCGCGCTGTACGCACAAAACTATAGAAGTTAAATTTAAAATAAACTAATACAAATTTATGTCAATTAATTATACTAAGGTTACGGCCCGGTGGCATAGTGGTTAGGTCGCCTGATCTTACATTGTAAGGTCCAGGGTTCGATTCCCGGCTGGGTCACCATTTTCCGTTGGGATCAAATTAACGGAATTGCATTTTCAATTCTGCCGATCGAATGCAATAACAAGACACACACTTACAGATACGTTACACGCACACATACATGTTCATAGTAGGGTTGGTTGGAAGAGATTGTCATATGACAATAAACCCGCCCATTGTGACATTTTCACAATAAAGAGTATAATAGTTTATTTGTTTATTTATTTATTTATTTATTTCCATAATTCCAGTTACAATTTACAAAAAGAAAATCCTTATCCTATCACAAAAACATTTTATAATAAGTGTACATACTATACCTTGCTTAGAAAGGAAAATCATCTTTTGACATATCGGTTTACCACCTCACTAGGTATGAACCTGTGTTGAGGTGGTACTAACATCGGTAACTTATTTTGGGACGAGAGGCCAAGTCTTATCTAATACGTGAAAACAATTTAAAAATTAAAAAAACATCAATGAAATTAAACGAACTAAATCAAAATGTATGACAAGTTATATAAAATAATAATATTTTTTTATATATTAGATACAAACACATATAAATATGATATATACCATATATAAATATTATTATATATTATATATAAATATAATAATATAATATATATACATATATGTGCGTATATAGAGACGGTACAGATAATAAACAAACAAACAAACAAACAATATACCATTTATTACTATTTTAGCCCTGGGATGAATAAAGGAGGGAATAAGGTGAGGTATCTGGTTAATGGACGAGTGAAAGCAAATGTTTCTTTAAAAACTTTTGAAAGTGAGCAACGAAGGTGCATGTCTGTCAGAGTGTGGGAGCTGATTCCATAAACGAGCAGAATGGGCCATGTCAAAACATAAGAGTGATATAACGGAATGGCGAGTGTCTTATCCCGGGTTGATTTAAGTGGAAGACCGTGGCCTTCAAAAGGAATTTCTTCTTGAGATAGGAGGTCGAATTGGAGTTACTGGCGAATGTTTGTGCGCACCGGTGCGTATATGGAGACGGTACAGATTAAATTTTCCCTGATTGTTGATTGATCAATGTTTGGTTAATTGTTATATGCTTTTCATATAAACGTTTCCTGGTTTCAGAAACGGAACTGCGTGACATGGTCAACGAGGTTGATCAAGACGGCAATGGAACCATTGAATTCAACGAATTCTTGCAGATGATGTCCAAGAAGATGAGAGGCGCTGATGGAGAAGACGAACTCAGGGAAGCTTTTAGGTATCGAGTTATCACATACCACTCTATTTTAGGAACATAAGTATATCTACTATCCCAAGATACATTCTAGGTGTTACCTCAAAAAATTAGGAATTTCAAGACCACCCATAACCTCCAAGATATAACTTGTGTGCCATTAGTTGATACTTCAAAAATAAAGTAACAAATACATGAAAAATAACTTGCTTTTAGTAGGTATACCGTCATAATATTATTTAGGACTAGGTGTTTTAAACAATGAGACGAAATATATTGTAACTAACATTTAAAGAGAAATATTAAAAAAAATATTTATTTGCGGCTGTTGTTACAAAAAACATATAGAAAATAAAAAACACAGAGATTAAAAAAATTAAAACTGTATATAAACAAAGACTATGTAATAAAACTACAAACGCTGCAAATTAGGGGTATACTCGGGATATCTCTTATCCTAGGTTTCAGGACACACCTATTTATTATTAGCACATACAGGATACCACAATTTAATAATATTAAAATTAAATAACCAAAATCAAATAAATAAAAATAAGAAAACCAAATATATAAAATTAAATAAATCCAAAAATCTAGATAATCAAAATCAAAATACTTACCATCAAATAATCACGATACAAATTTATAAATAAATGGAAAACCAATAGTAATAATCAAACTATCAATTAATTATTCTAAAATAAAATCAAGTTATAACTTCTAGACATTTTCCTTTATTACTATACTCTTATAGTGGTCCCTAAATACTCCAATTGATCTCGATCCCAATGCCAGGAAGGTGTTGAACTCAGCTTTCAATGGCTTCACCGAACATATCCGGGCCCATTGGCAATAAAGGAGGGTGTCGGACGAGGTGGGACTAGTGAGCGGCCGCTCTACAGTTCTCCAGCGCGCGTGACGTTTCGGCTCGCTACAAGCCCTCATCAGCTAGTCTGCGATGACTAGGACGCGGAGAACCACCAGTCCCGCCCTCGGCCTCCCTCTCTCTACCTATCCATATTCTGTAGGATGCCTCCAGTGCCGCTTTCGAGGCTCTCTCCATGTATGAGCTCAGCGCCGCTCTTGGCAGGCCTAAATTCTTGAAGAGGCTGTAGAGTGACTTCGCCGGTAGTCCTCTTGCTCCGACTTCCACGGCGAAGAGATCAGTCTTAAATCCGTTTCTCACTATCCGGTCTACTAAATTGCAGTACTTGTTTACTTTGAAGTTGTGGTCCTTCGGTATGTTGCTTTCCCATGGGACTGTAAGTTCGACAAGTACAACATGCTTTGTCGCCATTGAGAATATGAGAATATCCGGTCTGTAAGCTGTGGTGCAGATTTCTGAAGGCATTTGGTAATGCTTCTCATGTGTGTCCAACAGCAATTGCCAGTCCTTTGCTGGTATGGAATCCCAACCGATTCCATACAACCGTAAAACAATAGGAGAAACTGCACTGGAAATTTGTAGTTTTGTGCTTGGGTATTATAGCAAGTTGTTTGCGTGCCCGTGTTGAATGGACATGTCGGTTACGGGACCATGTCATAATCGAGTAAATATATCGCGGCTGTTTATTGCGTACTACCTTAACCCTTGGAGTAAATGGGTATTTTCATGGATGCATCTGTCTCTTTTGCAGGATTTTCGGCGACATCGACCTTAAAGTACTATAACTACGAAACTACTACACCAATCATAAAAAGAACAACTGCACAATGATTGCATTGAAATTTCGAATATAGAATATTGAAATATCATTTTGTAAAACAATTAGATAATTATGAATAAATATGAGAACGTCAAAGAAGTGAAAAAAACGCGGAACCAGATCTGGTCGTATCATACTCAATGGATAATTGTTTCAGAACCAGATTTGGTCGTATTTGGTCGGTACTCAAGGGGTTAAGTACAAGGGTCGCAAGATGGAACTGAGCTGCCTTTTTTAATCATATTTAACATAGAAGTCTTCGAAAGGAATGGTGACACATGATGACGTGGAGGAGTCCTAAGGCAAAATCTTGCGCAGGCATTTTGCATTCTCAGAAGTCTCCGCTCAGTCTTCCTATACAGACAGGGGCCGTAGACACAGTCGCCATAGTCCATTATCTGTCCATTTTTGTACTAATATTGTAAAGAAGTAATGTTTGTAAGTTTGTATGTTTGTAAGGTTGTATGTAATCTCCAAAACTTTCACTAATGGAAAGCTCCATTATCGATGTTATAGGCTATATTTTATTGTGATGAATGTTGGTTTTCAATACGAAATCATGATATTTGTAAATCAAGTCGGAGAAAAATGAGCTGGTGAGTCGCTTTATCGGCGTGCGCTGACGAAACGGTTTGATATATGTGAAAATAATATATGACAAAAACATCGGCCTCAGAGAGATATATAAAAAGTCAGTGACAGCATATATACAGCTTATATATTTAAGCTAAAATAACTGCTTTTATGACTCAAAAAAAAATAAGAAAATATGTAGGCAGTGTTTGTTGAAGAGATTAGCAATAAAATATGAATCCTTATCAAAATAAATTAATCCATTATCATAAAGTTAAAATTAGCCTTTTACTGTAAGTTTAAAGGTGGTATATTTTTAGATATAATGAAATTTTAACGCTTGCAAGCACCCCGAAATACCTAGCAGGCGGCGGCGGCTGCTGGCCCAGCAAGGTCAGCGTTCAGCGGAAGGCAGCGCGGGTGGCTAGGAACTAGACACGTACTTCTACGAGATAGGTAGCGTGCATCTGAGGGGGGACGTCTTGCACTATATATCTAAAAGTAGCGCCTAAAAACACAAATAAACGCCACCCTAGTTAAATTACCAAATGGATTCGTTACTTTACGCGAAGCGAAGCCGCGGGCAACAGCTAGTAGACAATATTAGAGCATTTTCAAGTACATAGAAGTCTGATTCTGACGCTGACTTTTCAGAGTATTCGACAAGAACAACGACGGACTGATATCTTCAATGGAGCTAAGACACGTGATGACCAGCCTTGGAGAAAGACTCAGCGAGGAAGAAGTTGATGATATGATACGCGAGGCCGATCTAGATGGAGATGGCATGGTCAACTATGATGGTAAGGTTTTAAGAATTTACAAACACGTATCACGAGATTGACTTTTTTATGATGTGCTATTCCACACGATCTTTGATGAATATATATGTTTCATAGATCATTTTAAAAATTCTTTTTAAATTGTTTGATTATTGCTTCTATGATTATAATGATTTTTATTACAAAATAATCAATTATTTAGTGTAAGAAACATTAATCCAAGAGGAAGAATAATAATTCAGTTAAAGAAATTAAAGAAGTTATTTATTATCGACTTTATGAAACGAACACAAAAAACAGATATATGTGACTCTAAGACTTTCCCGGCAAGTAGACAAGAACTTATTTAAGATGTTGAGCTAACTTTCACGATTTTCACATATTTCTATGTAAATGCGACTTGGAAAAATACTAGTATAATTAACTATGACCGTATCGGGCGGGGTGGTTCATTTCTTGGCTAAGATCCGGGTTGGACCAAACGCCAACAAATGGCGTTAATATTTAATTTAAAATGTATGCATATCAGACAAGTAAAATACGGCGGTATGTAATTATTATTAGTGTAGCTTGAATATTGGAAAATTCGCAATGTGATTTCGACCCATCAAGGCATCTGTGTACTTACCAAATTTCTCGTCTATCCAATATTTTTAGATTATTTAGTACAATATTTTAAGATTGAAATATGACTACTGCGTCCCCCGGTTTCCGATTTAAAGCACAGTCTTTTGAACTCTTGCAGTGACCAAATGATGCCTGCATAGAAAATTTCAGCTCAATTAGGTTAAGCGATTAGCGCCCAATCGTATCGTAGAGGCATACACACAGGCAGACTTTCTTCTGGAAACAGTCATAATCATCTCAGGGGGGGCTCAAAATGGATATTCCCGTCTTCATCACGAAAAAAATTGAGCGCGTTTACAAAACTTTTCATACTCGTCGGTTAGTGCGCGGGAAAATAATTACAGTCATGATATAGGAATAGGTTATAGGAATAGGTTTACATTACCTCTTTTTTAGGCACCACTTAATTAATCGTGCTACTCTCCTTCTAGAAAGCTAATGGGCCCTGTTGGAGTTGGCCACAAAGACCCATTTGTTCAGGGTCGGTCACACTCGCGGGTCAACACCCATCCGGCGGCCTCCACGCATAAAGTGCGAGCCCAGGCAGGACTCTGGCCTGAGGGCTAGTTTCCCTCAGGAGTCAATCTTCTGGCGCTCCTGGACGATCTGCGCACCAAGCGGCGTCAGCTAATCGATTGTGCATTCTGACTAACAGTCGGGGGAGTCTGGAAAGAGTACTGTCTTCTATAGAGCGGGGGTAGTTGTTGACCTTACGACGACTGCTCTTGAAACAACCATAGACTACCCGATTCTGGGTGAACAACCGGACAAAGGATGCTGTGGTCCGTGATAGATTTGGTTGACACCGTTTCACCGCCATGTAAGGGAGAGGACCGCGCAAGCGACCTCGAACTCGTAACCAGTCGAGAGACCGGAGTAATCTGGTGTCAACTGGTAGTAAGGACGCGAGTGTCGACACGCTGGGTAACATGCTTGGCTAAATCGCGGTAAGGCGTTGGCTTCTTACGGGCATGTGGCGGAACTTGACGGTGGACTGTTTTGTCCTAATTCTTCTGCGTTCATCTCACGGGAGACAGAACGATCGAATTTCGTTAAAACTTCCTGAGGTGACGGGTTCGCCCGTTGTAGTCGACAGCTTTAGTTGCTCTTCTTCTAATAATCGATATTTAAAGCCTCTTTCTACAAGTTTTACATTATTTACAATTTTATTTTCCAGAATTCGTGACAATCCTGACTTCGAAGAACTAAGCACAACTCGCTCAAGCGGAAAACGAATTGAAAAACTTCAGCTGCTGCTTTTGTCGTCGCTAAAATTTTCTTATAACTTTAATAAATGTACCTCAAGTTTTAAAATATACACTGTAATTCAATCTTTCACCACCGGTAGGCGTATATTGTTTCCCATCTCTAGAATGTATAATATTTTGGTATAAAAGTATAGTAATATTTTGGTCTTCGGGATCGGTCATGCATCCAAAATAACGTTTTAAATTATAAATATTTTAAAAAACCTAATATTTAGTAATTTTATAAACAGAACCTATGAAATCGATTTTTAAACCGAGAGTTTTAAATAGATAAATAATCGAACTTCATTAATTGTGACAGTATACAATACTCATTAGATAAAAAATCTCAGCTCTTAAATTTTGAGGATATTAATTAGTAATGCAATATTTAAAATTCAGTTCCAATGCAATGTGAAGGATTTGAAAAGTAGTTAAAAATGGAAATATATACGAACAAATAAAAGACATTTTAATTAGCTATTTTAATATAAATAAATCGTGACAAATTGTAACTGACAGAAAATATTATACTTATTTTTATCCGATATTTTATTATACTAAACACGTATAACATAAAACATATTTTTAAAACTTTGTGTTATGAAAATCGAAAAAATTTATGAGAAATGTCATGAGAAATGGTTAAAAATTCCATTGTATAACATTCTCATTTATTAATAAGTGTCTTGTCTTCCGTATACAATTATATTTTTTTTGTATTCGTAATATCAGCACAAAATTATATGTTCTGGCCAATATATTTGTATTGCCACACACGCATACAAAAGAGTTAAAAAATATATATATTTATATTATATTCAAATAATTGTACATCCGCAACGACAATTCAAATAATATATTTCACTTTAATATGGTATATATAGCACAGTCACAATTAATTATCGTATAATCGTTTACAAGTTTATAATTTATATATCCTACTTTCTAAATGTTCTAATAAAATGTTCCTAGACATGTCAATGTTTTTATTTTCCAAACGTATGCTTGCTGGCGAGTATTAACAATGCTTCGTAGGTTTAATATATTACGTAATGTGTGTTTAACTAAATGTCGGATAATGCTTAAGTGGAAATAGAATCATCCGTAACTTACGTAATAATCACGTAACGTAACGTAATACGTATGTAACGTAACGTAATTCGTACGTAACTCAATGTAACGTAATAATCACAAATTTATATTTCGTAAGTTTATTTATTTATTATCGCAGCCACGCATGGTTCTAGCAGTAAAACAAGTGCTTCAGATTTTTTCATAGAGATAAATATAATATATCAAGGGTAACATTTAAGATTGTGTTTAGATTATCTGTGTAGATGTCAAACTTCTAATCTTAAAAAAAAATAGTATAGGCAATGTTTTAGCTGAACGGATCATAAACACAAATATTTTTTTTGTTTAGAAATAAGTAATTGTGTTTGCGTAATCCGTTTTCCACACAATTATCAGTACCTAGTCTAGCAAAATGTCCATTTCAGAAAATCTAAATTTATAAAATATTTTGTCTATAGCAAACGGCCTGAAAACACTATAGATATATTATATTTTGTTTATTGATATAGCAAACCTACCACTATCCATAGAACTTTATTGTAAACAATTATTTTTAAAAGTTACATTTTAATTGTTTCGATGAACTCTAAGAAATAAAAGATACGGTGATAATTAAGTTTTTTATTTTTTACAGAGCATTTACAAGCAATCGGAGACTATCGCGGTTGCTTGACATTATAAATAAGATAAAATACGAATTTACCGCGTGATGTTTGTGACACCGACGTATCGGCGACGTTGCAACCGCCGTTGTCTATGGTAGACTCAGTCTGCCTTAGACAACAGCGGCTGCAACGTCGCTGAAACGTCGGGTGTTACATACTTCACGCGGTAACTTAGTTTTTTTTATTAATAAGATAAAAAAACGAATTCGCCACGTGATATTTGTAACACCAGACGTTTTGGCGACGTTGCAGCCGCCGTTGTCTAGGGTACTCAGTCTATCCTAGACAACAGCTGCTGCAACGTCGCCGAAATATCGGGCGTTACAAACTTCGAGCGGTAAATTCGTTTTTAATCTTATTTATAATTTACAAGCAATGATTCGATGTGTAGTCGTCTAGGCATAGGGCGTATGCCATTGCATGTGGAATGATGTTCTGTTCATATGATCCGGTAAAGAGATGACTCCAGGGGCCCCTGGCAAAGACGGCTACATCGTCACCTCCATGTGTTTCGCTATCCCTCAGGAACATTGATGGGAACCGGAATTCTGGGTCACCTAAAAGGAAAATTCTCGAATTTATAGGCACAATATCTATATATTCGATAAACTTGCGATCTCTGTTATTAAAAATACGCGATGGTCATTTGACAGAAATACTAAAAGGAAATGAAAAATATTTTTATTTCACATTAAAACATTTGGGGTGCAATGACGAACTTAATGCTAGATAAACAATATTTTCGAATCAACCCACATGTTGATATGACTACATGTCACATCAAAATCAACATATAGAGTTGTCAACTACGACGGGCGAACACGTCACGCCAGGAAGTTTTAACGATTAGTCGTTCTGTCTCCCGTAAAGTGAACGCAGAAGAATTGGACAAAACAATCCACCGCCAAGCTCCGCCACATGCCCGCAAGAGGCCAACGCCTCAACCGCGAGATAGCCAGGAGTGTTACCCAGAGAGCTTACAGTCACGCCCTTGCTTCCAATTGCGACCAGATTACTCCGGTCTCTAGATTAGTTACGAGTTCGAGGTCGCTTGCGCGGTCCTCCCCCTTACAAAGCGGTGAAACGGTGTATACCAAATCTATCGCGGACCACGGCATCCTTTGCCCGGCTGTTTACCCAGGATCGGGTAACCGATGGTCGTTTCAAGAGCAGTCGCCGTAAGGTCCGCAACCACCCCCGCTCTATAGGAAACAGTACTGCTTCCAAACTCCCCCGACTGTTAGTCGGAGTGCACAGTCGATTGGCTTACGCCGCGTGGTGTGCAGACCGTCCAGGAGCGCCAGAAGGTTGATTCCTATGGGAAACTAGGCCTAAGGCTAGAGTCCTACCTGGGCTCGCACTTCATGCGTAGAGGCCATCGGATGGGTGTTGACTCGTGAGTGTGACCAACCCTGAACAGAATGGGTCTTCGTGGCCAACTCAGCAAGGGCCCATTAGCTCTCATAATCATCAAAATCAACATGTGGGTCAGGAAAATTGAAGTATTATAAGATGTGATAACATATATATATATATATATATATATATATATATATATATATATATATATATATATATATATATATATATATATATATATATATATATATATATATATATATATATATATATATATATATATATATATATATATATATATATATATATATATATATATATATATATATATATATATATATATATATATATATATATATATATATATATATATATATATATATATATATATATATATATATATATATATATATATATATATATATATATATATATATATATATATATATATATATATATATATATATATATATATATATATATATATATATATATATATATATATATATATATATATATATATATATATATTAATTTTAGGGAATGGTATACGTTTATGCCTATCTAAATCAAAAAATAAAAATATAAAAATATACTAATAGGACATAAACACATATATTAATATACAAATAAATACATAAACGAACTGTCAAAAAGGTAACGATGAGGAAAGAATGAGGGAAAGGAAATATTTTTGGTTCATATTTATTGTAAAAAGAAGTGCTTTTTTAATTATTGTTTAGAGGTGAAAAGTGAGCAAGCGCCTTTAGAGGCGCTAACTCGCTTTTCAGAGATTAGTCGCTGTAGGAAGCTGATTCCGCAGTCGAGCTGCATGTACGGAGAATGGATAGGATATAAAAGTGGTTTTGTGATTTGGGATACGTAGAGTTTTATTCTGTTTTGAACAAAGTAGGAGACCATGACTTCCTAATGAGGTAGGAGAGGATGCAGGATTTTGTAGGACACTATATAATAGTGACAGGATTTGCAAATTTCTTCCTTCCCGTATCAAAAGCCATTTTAGTTTTGATTGGTTCTCTGAAACATGGTCATATTTCGCAGATCGACTATATGAAACCCTATGTAAACTTTCTGTAAGTGCTTGAGATTACCAAGTTTATACTTGCTGTTGGCATGTTTTAAAAATCTAAATTGGAAAAAAAAACTACTTACGGTTAACGTATCCATCCTCTGACGTTATATCAATTCTTTGACCATTAACTTCAGCTCTATACCCTGGTCCATTATTATATCCCAGGGTTGTATACGGTATGCCATCGTCTCCAAGTTCGTCATCGTTCGCAGCTAATATGTCATTTCCTCTAGTGGGATATCCAGCCATGGTCATCACATGCGCATGGTCCGACGTAACAACGATCAGAGTTTCGTTAGAATCTGTCAGAGCCACAGCTTTCGCGATTGCATTGGAGAATTGTAGAGTTTCATCTAAAGCTAATTTAGCTTTGTTGTCGTGGTGGCCATGATCAATTCTACCACCTAATAAAATCATAACAAAAAAGAAAAAATATAAAACCGCATTCGAGATTCACAAGTACTATATTTAAATGATTATGAGAGCTACAAAATGGAGAATAATAAAAACGGAACCGATGGGGTTATAGTGTACGTAAAGTGCGTGCTGAGTAACTCGGTAAATAATTTTTGTATACCTGAATCGACATGTTTACATACAATACTAACGTGTTCTTGCACTATAAGGGCCTAGCAATGTCACCATAGCAATACAAAACTTTAAAAACTTTCAGAACAGACTACAGACTGACTTTCAACAATGCCCGCCAAAGACCTATGAGGATTATCTGGATTGAATCATCTTCAAAATGATAACTATCTAACTATTCTAAGTTAACTAAGATACACAGCAGAATAGACATACTAACAGTAGTGGCCAATGACACACAGGCGGTGATCAAAAGTGCGGTGATCAAAATCTACGTACATTCAACATGTGCACACAACGGCAGTTCTGAGGAACACCATACTTGGATATTATTACACTTTACTTGTACTCCATGAAAAACGACAGAAATCTAAATCTCATTAAATTTCCTATTTCAGACTATGTAGGACTATGCTTATTCTGATTTGACTATATTCGCTGACATTTTAATTTTCCACTCCTAATTTTAGGTATTTAGTTACTTTAAAAATATTTTTATTCTTTGTTCATAAATGATTTAGGTACTGAATATTTTAAATTTTCAATATAATAACAGTAAATTCATTGACCAAAGGATATATACGACATGCTATGTATTAATTTTATGTAGGTATAAGTAAGAATTATGAGAAACAAAGTGTCATATATTACCACCATAAATGTTACGCCATGATCAGGACAATAAATATATTTCTATTTCTGTCACTACAAAACAAAACTGGTAAAACAGACCAACTCTTAAATTTACAAATTAATAAAAAAAAAAAATAAAAAAAAAAATATGCAAGAGCGATAGTTAAAGTTAAAGCAGTTAAAATTTTACTCCTATAAGAATACGGACTATCGTGTCTGTTCTATTTGATTATATTCAGCCTTTTTCAGTTAGAATACTTACCTTCGACAAATAAGAAAAATCCTTTATCACTTTTCGACAATACTTGAATAGCGGCTTCTGTCATTTCTTCGAGAGTCGGTTGTGAGTTCTTCGCTACTTCGCTAATAAATGGTAATCCAAATTTCCTTCACTGAATAGCCCCATTAGATAGTCTGGGTCATTCACCATTGCTTCGGCTAGTTCGTTACGATCAGTGACATAGTGATTAACACCATTTCTGTCATCTTTATCGTCATACCAACTATCTACTAGGTTGATTCCGTCTATACGTCTGCCTTCCCCTTCGTTTTTAGGGTAGAAATGCTGGCGACCACCGCCTAGAATTACCTGAGGACCAACAACGTTAACATGATGTATTGATTCCATCTTTTACATGGCTTCTGCTAAGGATAGTCATAGATCCTCTCAAATGAAATCATGGAAATCATCTCAGATGTCATATCTGGTAAATATAGTTATTTCAATCTGCCGTAAACTGTATATACATAATAACTAGAAGCAAGACTACATATATAACTACTTTTCAAAACGTCTGGGCTTATATCAATTTGAATATGGCAGCTCAAATCAGCTCATTCAAGCGACCAATAAAACTAATTAGAGACATAACTTTTGAAATCGGATAATTCTTTTGAGGTATCGACATTTTCTAAAGGTACGATACTGAAAATATGATATTTTCCAAAGGTGCGATATTTTGGAGACATTTTTTTAAAATACGATATTTTATGAAAGAACGACATTTCTTTAAAATACGATTTTTTCCGAAAGTACGATATTTTTGAAAACCACGGTTATTTTATGGTGGTGTGATATTTTATATTTACATATTTTCCTGATATCTGCCCTTACTTGCCCCAACTTTCCTTACTCGCTCAGCATACCACTTGCACGGACTTACCCTACTCATTTCGCACATGACATCCGCCCGACTTCCCCGGTCGTACGACTAAAAATGTAATTTCAAAAAGGGTCTGATTGTATAGCAGCCCCCATTTCTGCCGTAGATACCAAATCCTAAATCTTGTCAGCTCTTTCCATTGATGAGTAAAACAGATTACCAAAGAAGTTTTGAAATCTGATAACCAGTTCTTAAACTATAATAGATGCCCGGAATTATTTTGGGATTTCGATTTTGGTTATTTTGAGATATATTTATGTTGATAGGTCCCTATAACAGTATTGAATAGTTTTAGTATATATTTTTTTGTTACCTAGATATTTTAGAGGTGTTCGAAAATGAAACAATGGGCAAATATCCTACATTCGTTATAGGTAATTCAAACAAAGATGTTATAATAAGTTTATTTAATATTTATTATTATTTTCACATGCAATCTAATAATCTATGTATAATCAATTAATTCTAAAACATGAATAAATCCATAATTTACCCAAATTTACTACAAAATTATGATACTTGTACAAAGCATTACTCAACTGAATAATTACTTAGTTTTTTCGGGAGACGACATGATTTTTGCACGATGCGGACACGACACAATTGGCACTGCTTACTGTTTTAATCAAAAGTGTCAATTCTGCTAAAACTTCGTTGCTAATAGGATAGTTTCGTACTCTTGCGATAGATGGCAGTTTTTTGAATTTTACTGAGCTCCCGAAGGATTTCCGAGGTTTTTACAAAAATATATACTAGTTATTGTATCGTTTTCGAATCACTGGGCATATATGGGGATATCGATTACTCCGACATACAGACTAGACCTACAGAGCGATTTTATTTTACTTTTCCTTGTCTAAATGTCCTAGAACGCGAAAAAAATAGATTTTTAGCGAAATCCATTTTTGTTTTTTTTTTTAGGAAACTGCGGAATGCTTCGCGCCAGCCTTGCGTTGCGGTATCGGTTGGCGCTAGCCTGATATACCGAATAAGAAAAAAAAGAGCGAAAAACAGCTAATGCCATGAAACGGTGGTATACAATCACCTTATTTTTCACTCCTTGACCAACTGTTTATGTCATTTTGAAAGGTCGACACCAGTGTGTGAAGGGTAATGACCAACTCTCTAATATTCTACCACAAGTTTTCGGTGTCCCGCAAGATTTCGTATTATCTCCACTATTTATCATTTTATCATTTCCTCGTTCAATTTTTATGTAAGATTTCATCACCATATCGCTCGTCTAGATTTTACAGAGGTTAGCAGAGGTTGATCGTAATCCAATAAGATAATATAACCAAAAGTTGACATGAAAATCTATTTCAATAAAGTAATATTATTGAGATTTATCTTTTAGACCAGCGATCCCCAACTTTTTTGAGGCTACGAACCATAAATAGATAGATACTAGCATGATAGATACTAGCAAATATCCCACTAAAGTTTAGTTTTAGAAAACATTGTTTTTATTGCATTTCCT
This sequence comes from Micropterix aruncella, assembly GCA_944548615.1. Taxonomy (NCBI): domain Eukaryota; kingdom Metazoa; phylum Arthropoda; class Insecta; order Lepidoptera; family Micropterigidae; genus Micropterix; species Micropterix aruncella. Next base: position 7,176,441 of record OX155958.1, read on the forward strand.
TCTTTAATTTGAAAAATAATTAATATTTTAAATTAATTTTAATCATTTAAAATTAAACATTAAGAAACTGTTTTTTAGCTTTTAGCTTTTTAGCTTTTTTGACTGTGAATGTCAAAATTTTACAAATGAAAAATAATGACATTCACAGTTTTTCGAAAATTCACAATTAACTGAGCTTTCACATTATAGTCAGTCGGTCGATCGCTCGGTACGTTACCTTGAAACTGCGGCCTGGCTCATGTGTGATCAGTTGCCTAGCGATATCCACACATTCTTCAGGATCTTCATCAGCCGGTATATCAGCATCACTTTCCCACTTCCTCTCGGCGATATGCGCGTAAGCACCGGCTGGTGATGCGTCGGTGATACTGGTAGTGGTGACAATACCAGCTTCCTTGCCGGCTCTCAGCGCACGTAAAGCGATCGACTCCACATGGTTACCGGTATACTTTTGACCGTGGCACATACCGCGCGTTACGTTGGCGTTTACTCCGATTATACCATTATTGGTTTTCACACCACATAGATAGGCAGTGGCGGTGCAGGCTGAATCGGCGACTTGGTGGTTCACACAGTATGTCTAAATGAAGAAGATAAATTTATTTAAATCGTTAATGAGATAAATCTATTTATTTACGCAATAAAGGATATTTAATTTTAATATAAAAAATATGTTATTTAATATGGATGGAACCTTATTATTACAAGCTGTTATTTACCTTGCAATGTTTGTTAGTTTGTTTAGGTCAAATTTTCCAAGCTGAATTAGGACCACTTCCTATAGAATAGAATAGACTAGAATAGCAACTTCCTCTTAGAATAGAATAGAATAGAAACTTCCTCTTATCCTATGATGTTGATTTTTTTACGTGTTGCTTCAGTTCCGATGACAATGCATTTTTATGGTAAGTATGACCTGATTCTACACGCAGGATCGGCTCCCAATGGATATACTTTTTCACGGTCAACATCACAGACACACAATTTTTTGTGTCACAGACACACGCATTTACTTACGATAGCCCGTTCTAAATTTCCCCATGTCATAGCTGCTGCACCCAGGGTTGACTCCTGACTAGGGGACTCCTCAACGGTCAATAGCACAGGAACGAAAATTTATATTCATTCAATTATGATAGCCCGTTCTAAGTTTCATCGCGACAGGGCTTCAGCACCCAGGGTTGGCTCCAACGAGGGGACTGCTCAATGGTCAACAGCAACAACATGAAATTTTGTATAGCATTCAATTATGATAGCCAAGTTCTACTATGACATGGCTGCTACACCAAGGGTTGGCTCGGGACAGAGCATTTTAATAAAAACTTGTTTTTAAAATGTGTTTTTATTATTAACTTATTTTTATGTTCCTTCTAGCGCCTGCTAGGGACATGTTCCGTACCTTGGTAATCCTGCCACATCAATGTATACCTATATAAAGAAAGTGGCTGGTTTTGTTTACAAAAACTTAAATAGTGTTATTACGAATAATAGCATTCTACCAAACAAGGTATGGCAATTCTCTTCGCTCGGTAACGCATTGGCAAAATCGGAACAGCATGTATATGCGATTCGACCACTATCTACAATAGACTAAGTGGTGATATCTTTTTCTTCTTCTTCCTCGTAGGACTCTTCCTTTTGCTTCTATGTCTGTCTGTCAGCTGCTGCCCTCATCCAGTTGGTCCCTGCTGCTTTTCTGATGTCGTCCAGCCATCGTAGCTGTGGTCTCCCTACGCCTCGCTTGGTGGTTCTTGGTCTCCACTGGACAAGCTTTTTCGGTCACCTCGCGTCATCCTACCTTGCGTCGTGACCTGTCCAGCCCCACTTCAGGCTGGCAATACATTTCATGACGTCTGTCACCCCTGTGCGTCTTCGTATATCTTCATTGTGCACTCTGTCGCGGAGACTGAGGTCCAGCATTGCTCTCTCCATGGCCCTTTGGCATACTCTGAGGCGGTTGACACTGATCTGCGTTAGAGGCACTGTTTGAAGGCCGTATGTTGCTACTGGCAGCACGAATGTCTCATAAACTTTCCTCTTTAGTGGTAGTGATATCAGTGAGGCGAAATCAGCAGAAAGATTTAAATATAAACTGAGGAAGTCTTACTAATCTAACTCGATCTATGATTGCTATCGTATATGTCTATCATTATTCCGAGATATCTGTCAGACTAGTACGATTGTTTGGCAACGACACGTATAATATCGCTGGCAGTCGTACATGATAAGATGATTGTGAAGTCGACGCTAAATGGAATGTATTTAATATTATCAACCTTTATATTAAGTAAGTTAAGGTCCAACTAGGTTTTAATAGAAATCATCGCGATTCTACTTTTTCCCAAGTAGAACCGGAAATGACTCGCAACCTGGCATCCGCCCACGGTGTCGTTCTACCGAAACAACGCACCGTGCGGCGTCAGCCAATCGACTATACATTCCGACACATAACTGGGGAGTCTGGAAACGACTTTGTTTGTTATAGAGCGGGGGTGGAATTTGACCTAATGACAGCATCGATATATAAGGCCTAGATATGCCCTTAGGTGCAAATGAGTTGGGTCATATTCGTTGCGCGTAAAAACGTGTGACAGAGAGTGAGCAATACATTGAACAGTATCCGAGAGAATAGCACGCCAATAGTATTCTCGGAATCGGCCACACCGGAAAGTACTGGCGGAACTAATACTGGTCGCGATCCTTATTGGTGTTGAAATGGTCATTTTCCCGCAAGAAATGCCTATCTACGCCCTTATATATCGATGAATTCCAGCCGGTCTTGGAACTGCCGACCGGCTCCCGATATCGCGTGAACGTTCGCGCAAAGGATACCTCGGTTCGCCATGATTCGAACTGAATAGCCGTTGAAGGACCGCGCAAGCGACCTCGAACCCGTAATCAATCGAGAGGCCGGAGAAATCTGGTCAAATCCGATAGCGAGGCCTCTGGGTTAACTATCCTGTGCCCTCAGGGTTAACTTGGCAGCCCCATGGGTCAATTCTCCTGTGCCGAGCGGTAAGATGTGACACTCTCACGGGCTTATTGGGGGAGCTAGATAGTGGACTGTCTATGTCTCTCTGTCTCTACGTTCATCCCTGGGGTGACGGGTTCGCCCTTTGTAGTTGACATCTTCCAAATGTCTGAGGAAAGACCATAATTATGTGGACAGGCTATACGACACTACACCCGTATTGCGGATTCGAAAAATAAAGTATACACATGTATATATATATACCTTACTCAAACCAGAGACAGGAAATTCCTCAAATGCTAGCGGTGTGCTTTCTCCAAGTTTTCCCTCCAGTTGTCCTTTGTAAATCCTAGCTGCTGTCAATGTCGGAACTGACATACCATCTCCGAGAAACATGATTACGTTTTTGGCTCGATTTTTGTTTTGTGTTTCTTCCAACTTAGTTTTCAGTAATCTATTAGCAACTTCATTCCAGTACGCTGACGATAACTCTTCTTGGGGAATTTTGAAAGAGAGCTGCCTCGGTTTTGATTTTGGAGGTTCATGATCTGCAACTGATAATTTAGGCATATTAGTTTGTTCTTACACTTTATCCAGGGAATCGATTATATACTGAACTGCATGTAGAAGGTATCGCTGTCTTGTATTGGTCGGAATCCTTTTAATAATGGACTGACTAAAGTCTATTCATACGTGGATATAGAAGTAGTGAGTATTCACAGCCACAAATTATTTGACTACATAATTTGATTTTTAATTTCTTGAATAATTAGGTATAGGTTTATTATTAAGAATTCGGTTTTTAAATATTTACTCGATAATACATTTTTAATTTTGAGACCTATTTTGTATATTATTGTATTTTATTCTATAGTTCAGAAGAAGAGATTATATTTTCTCTTTCGATTACTTATGACTTTATTTTTAATTTCAATTGCAACTTAAATCTATTTTTGCTAATGATTTATCGTTTTTTTTTAAATGCATATGTACCTATTTTGATATTTTTATTTTTCCTTTTAATTACAGCTTTCTTGCTCCAAGAATGGTTAATATCATGAGTAGAAAGGACATATTGGGAATTAGCAGCAAACAACAATAATATTACCTTACATTATGGTTAATAAACCTTGGTAGGACAGAGACAGAGAAAACATTTATCACAATTGTAAAATAAATAAATGTTTAAAAAAAAACCCTTATATGATATACACATATTTATATTTACCTTTTTTAAGTACTTAATATATACGTATTTTTACTAATTATTAAATAGGTATTATGACTTATTATTATAAATGATTATTTATTATCACTATTTTATATTATTATTTATTATTATCAATTATTACTTAGTATTACTTGTTTATAGTTGTGATATTATTTTGGTGTACTGTGAATTACATTTTAACTTAATTTAATTCAGATTTTTTATTTTTTATTTTTATTTATGAAGTTATGTAGTTTATAATCATTTGTATTGTTGTTCTCCTTAGAACATGCTCTGGCTAGTTAGGAGAAACACAATCTATGTTAAGTGCTAACGGTGTAATTTTTTTTTGGACTAATAAAAAATAAATATATCGACGCTGGAAAGGCGAAATGTCTAACAGACCATTTTGGCGAAATCGAGTTATATACATGGTTGAAATCAGAAAAAAATTCTGCATCTAATGAGCTCGGTTTCACGGCAATCGGAGCAACTTTTTGGTCTGTTAGATATTTTGAAATGCACCTAAATATTGACTAATCGCTTCTAACAGACCTCAAAAACAGTACTTTTTAGAAAAAATGACTCGTTAGCTAATTAAGGTAAAACATTTAGGATCTTAACCAACTCCTTATTTGGAAATCGTTAGCATATAAGAAGTTTATCCCCCCAGTATTTTCATTAAAGTGTTGATTTTAATCGTTATTCCTTGCTCAGAAAACAAAATTATTGCACGTTAGTCACTTATCCTGACTACGAATAATAAAAAAATGGATGTTAGCATTTTTTCCTTACTTTGAATTTATGCTCAAGAGCACGTCAGTCAAATGGGTTTAGTGAATTTTAATCAGATTTGGTACGTTATGCATATATCATAAATGTGTTTGACGGCAATATTGGAATTTAGTTAAAAAGAAATATTATAAAAATATCCATAAAGGTCGATTAGACATTTAAAAAGTTGTGTTGCATCTGTAAATATGGTTTGTTAAACGTTTGATGACAAGCATTGGGCAACGCTATATAAGCCAAACGTCGATGCGCAGTCGGTTAGACAGCGTCCGACCGTGATTGGGTGAAGACGTGTGGCTTACGTGCAATAACTTCGCTACTTCGTGGTCGCTACAATAACTTCGGTGGTCGTAAATGTAAGGTGAGTGAAGGTTTCTTTTCAAAGTATATAAAGCTTCAACATAACTGTGTAAACATTGCGTTGACGATTTTGTTTTGTGTAACTGATGTTTATTACAAGCTTTTATTATTTGCAATGTTTGTAAATTGTATGTTGTTTAGGTCAAATCTTGCAAACTGAATTAGAACTACTTCCTTTTATCCTCCTGAGTTGAATTTTTACATGTTGGTTTAGTTCGGATGACAATGCATTTTTATGGTAAGCATGATCTGAACTGACATTCTGGACTTGCTCCAGATAAAGGAACTCTTCAGCGATTAACAGCACAGACACGATTTTTTTTATAGGCATTTAGTTATGTTAGCCTATTTTAAAATCCACCATGACATAGCTGCTGGACTCAGGGTTAGCTCCCGACGAGAGAACTCCTCAATGGTTAGCAGCACAGACACAAAATTTTGTATACGAACTTAATTATGATAGCTCGTTTAAAGTTCCACCATGACATGGCTGCTGGACTCAGGGTTGACTCCCGACGAGGGAACTCCTCAATGGTTAGCAGTACATACACGAAATTTTGTGAACGAATTTAATTCTGTAGCCCATTTTAAGTTCCACCGTGACATGGCTTCTGGACTCAGGTTTGGCTCCCGACGAGGAAACTCCTCAATGGTTAGCAGCATAAAGACGAAATTTTGTGTACGAACTTAATTATGATAGCCCGTTTTAAATTCCATCATGACATGGCTCCTGGACTCAGGGTTGGCTCCCGATGAGAGAACTCCTCAATAGTTAGAAGCACAGACACGAAATTTTGTGTACGAACTTAATTATAGTAGCCCGTTTTAAGTTCCACCATGACATGGCTGCTGGACTCAGGGTTGGCTCCCAACGACTGAACTCCTCGATGGTTAGCAGCACAGAGACGAAATGTTGTGTACGAACTTAAATATGATAGCCCATTTTAAGTTCCACCATGACCTGGCTGCTGGACTCAAAGTTGGCTTCCAACGATGGAACTCCTCGATGGTTAGCAGCACAGAGATGAAATGTTATTTTTTATTTATATAAGTAATGCAAATAATTAAAAAGTAAACAATTTCAGCTTAGGACTACTTACAAAATTGAATCAAAAGCAGAAAAAAGAATACAATGCATAGTCTAGTGGCAACGTCACCTAACTAGGCCGGGACCTGTTCTAAGGTAAACGTTATTTTTTTTTTAAAGTGCTTGCACAAATACCGTGTTTATAAGAGTGGCATATATTCCATGTATGCACAAAAATGGAATTGCAAAACAATATTAAAAATGACTAAATACTTGATTAAATTAAATAATTAAATTTAAGTTAGAAGTGGAAAATTAAAATGACAGCAAATAAATTCAAATCATAAAAAAACAAAAAAATAAAGCAATTTAAAATAGTTAAAATTAGAATAAGAATTTAAACAAAATAGTCCTGCATTTTACTTATAACTAAGATAAAATAGTGTTAAAACTAAAACAAATTATCTCTTAATATACGTTAAAACACAAGAATAATAATAATAATAATAAACAAAATAATAATAATAAAATAATACAATATAAGATTCAAAATATTCAAATGTCCGGGTTAGGTTATAATGTCCAGTATTTTTAAAATTCCTTGTCTTCCCTCTTTTACAAGCCAGTTTCTAAGCAGCCTTTTAAAGTAGGTCTTATTTTGTGCTGATTTTATGTCGCCATGAAGAGCATTGAAAAACCTTGGGGCAATGAATGTATAGGTTCGCTGACCAAAAGTAGTATACCTTCTGGGTACTATCATATTATTATCTTCGGAAAACCTCGGTGATAGGGTTTTGAGAAAAAATATTTATCTGATTGAACTTAATATATGATAGTGATGTTTTTAAATATAGTTGCCTAATATCTAACATATTATATTCATTGAAAAGATTTTCCGAAGGATAACGATACGGCTTTCGCATGATAATCTTTAAAATCGACTTTTGTGCAATATCTAAGGGGTAAAGAATGGTTTTAGAACAACCGCCCCATCCTATCATCCCGTAGCTCAAGATACTCTCACACAATGCATAATAAACGCTTTTTAGTGTTTTCGGGCCTAAAATATTTCTTACCTCTTTGAAAGTATATCCTAGTTTACGAATTTTAGATGCTAATTTATCCGTGTGTTCTTGCCATCTTAGTTTATTATCTATGGTGATACCGAGATATTTAAATGATTCCACTCTTTCTAAAATATGACAGTTGCAACCATTCTGTCTGTTGCATGTGTGTATAACAACGTTGTGCTCCAATGAGGGTTGACCTTTAACATTAATACTAAAAGTGATTAATTTTGTTTTTTCTATATTTAAACTGAGCAGCGAATTATCTAACCAATCTCTAACTATATTTATGCCTTTGTTGGCTTTTTCAAATGTCGTTTTCCAGTTTTCACCTTCAAATATAATTGTAGTGTCATCGGCAAATGATATAGTTTTTCCTACTAGATCACATAGATTGTTAATATAAATTAGAAATAAAATAGGCCCGAGCACACTGCCTTGGGGCACGCCGAACGATATACCGACAGGATTACTGGTAGTATTATGTATAAATGTGATTTGGGTTCTATTTGACAGATAGCTCTTAAACCAATCATAAGCTAGTGCTACACATCCAATGTCTCTTAGTCTTTGTAATAATTTTTCATGCGAAACCGTATCGAAAGCCTTCGCGAGATCTAAAAATATAGCCAAGCATTTATTGCCTCTGTCCAGGCTTTCACTAATAGAATTTGTCACCTTTGCAATGGCATCCAAAGTGCCCATTCCATTCCTAAACCCGAATTGATTTTTTGACAAAAAGTTGTTTTCATTTAAGTATTTCAGAAGCCTATTTTTAACTACTTTTTCTATTATCTTCGATAATGTGCTTAGGAGTGAAATAGGCCTATAATTGGCAATATCCTGCTTATTTCCGCTTTTAAATATAGGAATGATTTTTGCACATTTTAAATTGGCTGGAAATATCCCCTCTTTAAAACTGGCGTTTATTATGTGCGCTATAGGCTCACTTAACTCATTCTTTGAAGTTTTGAATAAACCTGCATTGAGATTATCGATACCTGCAGACGAATTATTTTTCAAGGAAGATATTATACTAGCCACTTCTTTTGGCGTAGTCGGTCGTAGGAACAATGATACGGGGCTCGAGAAAATTGGCGTAGATGTGTTAGATGTATTAGTTGATCTGCTCAATATGTTTGTGGCTAATCGTTTGCCAACACTGGCAAAATGGCTATTGATGTAGTCTGCCAGTCTTTGTGGTTTGTCATTACTAGATAATATTTCGTTGCCTGTATTAATAGTATCTACTTTAACTTTAGGACTGTTTCTGTTGGAGATTTCGTTAATGACTTTCCATGTTGCCTTTAAGTCCCCATTAGATTCGTTTATTTTGTTTTTATAAAATCTAACCTTTGTTTCATGTATAATTTTATTGCATAGATTTCGATATTTTCTTGCTTTTTCTTTTAGTATTAAATTATCGGGATTTCGTCGACCTGCTAAATGAAGTCTATCTCGTTTATGGATGCAAAAAAGGAGTCCATTGGTGATCCAGGGTTTGAATATTTTTTGTTTATGTTTAATGTTGACTATTTTTGTAGAGCTATTTTCATTTATTATATCGTTTAATTTTTTAACAAATAATTCAGATGACCTATTTACTTTTAAGGCGTTGTATACCTGTGACCAGTCTGCATTAGCAATATCTTTTCTGATTTTAATGGGATCTAAACTTTTCTTTGCGTACGATCCATGTTTTTTGTTTGAAGAATCGGAAAATGACTGATCAGAGAGTTTAAATAGTAAAGCATGGTGGTCTGTAATAGAAGTCTTATATACAATAGAAGATGTAGCGAAATTAGAGCGACACATAATGTGATCAATACAGTTACTGGAATTGTTGATTTCTCTTGTCGGTGCTTCTACGAGGCTGCGTAGGCCATGGACCATAAGTAGACCCAAATATTCGTCAGCCTGCGGATGTTTTTTGCCATTGATCGATATATTTAGATCCCCTGTCAGAATAATATGCTTTCGAGTTTGCATTTTTTTCAGTATGTCATCTAAACTTAATAGACATTTTTGAATATTACTCGTCGAGGGGCTTCTGTAAATAGCTATAATATTTAAGTCATCGTTTAGTTGTATGCTTAGGCAGTTTGCTCCATCCAGACGTATCTCCTTTACTAACAGTTTGTTAGAAAATTTGTCACTAACGTATATGACGACACCGTCATTCTTCAAATTATTAAATTTCGTGTAAAAGGAAACGTAGCCAGGTAGTTGAATCGTATTAAAATTATTGCTAATCCACGCCTCTGTTAAAACTAGGACATCAAAATCAATAGCCAGATCTTGTATCATAACTAGAAGATTGTCAATATTTTTATGGAGGCTTCTTATATTTAGGCTTAGCATTTTGAGTGCGCATCCCCCTACCAGAATTCGCCTGCAGGCATTGACATCTGATGTGACATAAGAACAATTTGCGCTGGAGTTTGTATCAATAAGTTTAATTAATTCCATAACTTTTATTAGAAGATAATTCTAATAAAGAAAAACGTTGTAAGAGTGCCAATTAGGTTGTGTAATGTATGAATTAGGTTTGTGTGATGACTAGAATGAGAGATTATTTGTGGCGTAAGTGGGACGATGCAGTACTGATAGGCAAAAATATTGGTATTTATAACCTGTATTAATAATTGATCATTATAAATAAGAATATGTCTAATTAAGTAACTGAGAATGATATATGTACAAACTTAATTATGATAGCCCGTTTTAAGTTCCACCATGACATGGCTGCTGCACTGATGGTTGGCTTCCGACGAGAGAACTCCTCGATGGTTAGCACCACAGACATTAAATGTTGTCATACAATACAAGCAAGCGTTGCGAGCTTTGCAACAACTAACACAACAGATTTTAAAAGCTTGTTTTTTTTAAATGTGTTTTTACCATTAACTTATTTTTAAAATGTTGTGAACTAGTTTAAGTGATTGTGTGGTTATGGTACTTATATTTAGAATTAATTTTTAATGTTTAGGAATTAATAATGAATGAACTTGCTATTGCTTAACTAACGCTTAATGAACATAATTTCAGTGCGCGGTGAAGGTGGCACTAATAAATAGCCACTAACAATCATGCAAAGAAATCGGGCCAGCCGCATTGTCGGCAGGGTAAAATCGATGGATCGATCTGTTCGACGAAAACTGTCATTTGATGTTTTGGAAAGCTCCCCCGACCATTCAACGCGGGCAACATCTCTTCCAAATGCAGGTATAATAAGATTAAAACCTACGTTGTATACCTACTTCTATTATTAAATTAGATTTTAATTATACCAGCTTATCCTGTAATCATACCAGCTTTAAACAACCTAAGTATCAATTGAACGAGCGAATCGAGTTTTTAAAGTCTACTGGGACAAATTGGAGTTAGTATCTTTGTATCCTAATTTTGTTCCAGATGAGATCGAAAACTCTCCCCCTGCTTCTGATGTTGTCCAAGCACAAGTGCATGTGCCTTGGTCCAAAAAAAATTTCATTCTTAATGGTAAGTATAGTAATTGGTAAACAAAACAAACCAAATCGCCTGTATAATTGCGTATCAATTACTTATCTAATTATTATTTTTTTAGAAAAGAGGTTCCAACCTCCGAAGAAGGACGAAATAAGCGATTTAATTTTGAAGGAAATAGAGCCTTCATCTGCTCTTATTAATCAAGAAGAAATGCAAAAAGCTCCATACGAAATAAAAAATCAACTTGAAGGTAGTTGTAGTAATAGTCATAATTAATAGCTTACTTTCTTTGGTTCATCGTTCGATAGTACTAATGTTAGTATCTCTATTAATAAATTAATCATAAATATTTTGTTTAACAGTTCACCCCATCGACATGCATAAACATGACGTCACGCATAATAATATTATAATAGCAATGTATGACGAAAGCCAGCCTGAAAGGAGTACTATTCTTCAAAAACTTGAAATGCAAAGTATTATAGGTATAAATTGTTCATAATCCAGATTACATTGTATAAAAAAAAATAATCTAAATAATAACTAAATTCATTACTTCAGTAGGTAGTGTAAACGAGTGGGTAACTTGTTTATAAACTTGAAATATTTATTTTATTTCAGATAATCCTATTATTACCCGTAAACTAGAAAATGATAAAGAGGTCATGATAGAGGCAATAGATGATGGAGGTCAACCTGAAAAAGAAGCTGGTAGGTAACAAATGCAATACATTTCGTTTCTTATTACTTGTTTATTATTTTACTTTGTTTATTATTACTTGCAAACTACAACATTTGCTCTCTTCCTTTCCTATTTTACTTCGCTTAATGCTCAATATTGGTTCAGTGTCTTAAATTTACTATTTTTGAGGCAGGGAGCTCTCCGTATATGAACTATGGAGTCAGTGTTTTTATTATTTAATACGTAAATATTTGCACTGACTACTAAACCATACATTGTGTGTAGTACGATTTATGCACAGTGCCAACTATTTGTTCACTTAGACTCTATTCATCATTTATTATTTATTATCTTCCTGATAATGATTTGAAATGTTAAAAGGGTCTTTTTTTCATTTTAATTTCAGATACAGAACACAACGAGGATGCTACTCCATTAATCGTAAATGCAAATCCTACATCTCTAAAGCGTAAAACTAAAGAACGGAAAGTAAACACAAAAAAAAAAAACATTGATTATGTGTCTGATGATGAATTACTAGATTACCAGTGGGATTCCTCGTCATGGGATGGAACTCAGCTAAGCGAAAGTGATGAATCTGATGAAGACGAGAATAAAAGAAAGAAGAAGAAACGTAAAAGTCAAAAATTCGAAAAGATCTTCGAAGAAGACGAAGTCGTAGGCGAAAGAGGACTGAAACGAAAGAAGATTAACATGAAAAAAACTCGATCTCAGTTACGTCAAGCTGGCAAAGCGTATTCAACAGTGAAAGGAAAAAATATTCCTGAGAAGACACTTCAACCAAATCCATGTGCAGAAGCCAAGAAATGCCCTTTTAAATGTGTAGATGTTTCAGAAGAAAAACGAAAAGATATCTTCCAGCATTTCAATGATTTAAATTTGCAACGAAAACGTGATTGGCTAGTGGCAATGACTTCAAAGAATGAAATAGAAAGAAAAAGAAATAAGGACGCTAATCGACGTCATTACTCGTTTAAATATTATATTTAAAATGAAGGTGAAGGTCGAAGACAAGTGTGTCTACGATTTATGATGAATACACTTGATACGTCACAAAAATTTATACACTACACACTAAGCCAAGCCGAAGATATGGGATCCGCGAAATTAGATATGAGAGGTAAAGCTACTCCAGGTAATAAGACCAAGAGTGAGGTGCTAGAGGCAGTTGTAAATTTTATAAAAAAATTACCAGCAGTACCATCTCATTATTGTCGCAAAGACTCTACCCGCCTCTATTTGCCGAGTGAAATGAAAAATTTAACAAATCTCTATGATAAATATAAAACTTCACAAAGGGAAAAGGGCCGTGAATTTGGAGGTGAAAAAATATTTCGAAACATTTTTATAAATGATTTTAATATAGCGTTCCACGTACCAAAAAAAGATAAATGCCAGACCTGTACAGCTTTTCAGAATTTTACAAATCCAAGTGAGGCAGTAAACGAAAAAAAAGAAAAACATGATAAAGAAAAGGAACTGTCACGTGAGAGATTTCAATTTCATCAAAAGATTCGTAAAACTGATAACACCGCTCTGTGTGTATCTTTTGATTTACAGAAAGTATTGAATACTCCAATGGGCGACAGTATGCTTTTATTTTACTCTCGAAAGTACACAGTGTTCAATTTAACATTTTACGAGAGTATCACCAGAGAAGGCTATTGCTACACATGGGGTGAATCCGAAGGCAAGAGAGGAAGTAACGAAGTCGCGACAATCATTGTCAAATACTTAAAAAGCCTGGATGAGAGAGCCATAGCGAAACGCGTAATATTTTATTGTGATTCGTGTCCAGGGCAGAATAAAAATAAAGTGATCCTAGCTGCCATTCACCACTTTTTACAAAAAAGTACATCAATTACAACTGTTCAGATACATTATTTAATCCCTGGGCACACACAAATGCCGGTGGATAGCATGCACGCGGTAATCGAGAACAGCATTTCGAAGACGACTGTATGGGCACCATCCCAATGGGCAACTGTATTTCAACTAGCCAGAAAGACTATCAAGCCCTACAGCGTGGAGGTTTTATCCCACTCAGATTTCTTAGGCTATTATCCTATTAGCTGAGAAATACTTCCGTGGAAATCTGGTTGGCAAGACAAGCAAAATGAAGATAGTAACATTAAAGCAAAATGTACCAGATAAAATTTATGTAAGATACAGCTTTTCTGACATGGAACCAATACAGAGCATTGATGTGACAGGACTAAATCATTGGAGAGAGAAAGAAGTTACGCGAATTTACAAAGGTGTCCTGCCCTTGCCAAAACAGAAATACACAGATTTGATAAATCTGTGCAAGAAAAATACGATACCCAATCCATATCAAAGAGAGTATCAAGAATTTACAAGTTGTACAATAAAAGAAACCCTCCCAGAGACAGACGTGGAAGACTCTGATTCTGATTACCAATAATTATAGTTTTTTTAGGAAACTTTTTATGATTAAGGTTAAATAGGTATTTTTTTACGTTTCATTATCTTGGCAATGTTAATATTATAGTGAACATATCTTGTTTTAATACGTAATAATAATTAGAATAAAGTTTTAGTTTGATTAAAGCTGTTTAATTTTTTGATTCCCAACCAAACTACAAAAAACCCAACAGCACTACTTGTCATGTCACAAGTAGCTCTGTGGATCCAAAAAATACAGCACAACCATTTTTCACAGCTTTTACACGATCAATTATGACACTTTATACTTTTATCGTGATTTATCAGCTAATTGACAATTGTTGTAAGGCTTAATGTCTGTATTTTGTTTTAAGGGAACAGTATATTAAGAATTTTTTCCTATTCTTTTTTTGGTGATAATTCTTTTTTATGTTTTTAACTCTACATTGATATAGATAATGGTTGCAAATTAGTCTAATAGACTAACAAAAATAAAATTCAAACTGGTAGTTAGACTTTTTTCCTGACTGAAAGTGGAAGTCATTTTGTCTAACATGTCAACTATCTCAGCATTCGGCATAGGTATAGAGTCATCTTTAAGCGTATAATATAGGCAAAAAAATACTCTTTCATATGTGGTATATAATATCCACAAATTTCTACCCATTAGATAACTATGATTTTAAAAAAAAAAAAATCTTTAAAATGGCTCTCCTGTAAAGTTACCTAGATGGACGTTAGACATTTCGCCTATCCAGCGTCGATATAACTAACGTGTACATAGGTAACATAATGTTTTGGTACGCCTGCCTTAGCACAGGTCTAGGCCTAGGTAGGCGGCGTTGGCGTAGTGAAAGATGCTGCATTGTGCTTTTTTTTACTCCTAGTCCTAAACGATTTTTTTTATTATGCTGCAGGAAAGTGTATCTCGTGCTTTACTTTAAATAAATAAATGCAGTTCGCACATCGACACTGCCGCGACAATCGCTTTCATCGTCGCAGTGGGCAGTCTACAACAGCGGACGTCTTTTCAATAATATGGGTGGTCAAATGAACTGAACCACCCATATTATAATGCAAACTGTATACGTAATGGACATTTTGCGGATGCTAACTGAGTCGGCGGATCAAGTTCGCAAATCCGCCTCGGCAGCAGTTGACAAGTCGCATTCATTGCGTGCGCACGGATGCCATGTTTCATTTTTCGCGCTCAAAGTAAAAAATCAATTCCGTCACATTTTTGGCCCCACCCACAATACCTTGCTGGTACGGCTACAGAGTAAGTATAGTTTGACTACATAATAAATGTATTAAGCAATTACTATACATATTTGACATTTAAGATAAATCGTAAAAACATAAAATAATTGGGGATGGGGTCAGTTGAGCCAAAACAAATGGAGTCACTTGAGCATGGCGCAATTACCCCGCTTTTTCTTTTAGCTTATTTACATGTGCCTTTTATTTTTATTAGAATGAGGGCATACAAAAGGTAAACTGAAATGGCTAATATTTCGAAAGAGCACCTAAAAGAGGATGTAAAAGATGTTGTGAGACCGCTTCTTAAAGCAAAGATCACTTCGACGAAAATGCAAAAAAGAAGGAAAAGACGGTGAGAAAAACGATTTTACCTTTAAAGAAATGATGATTGACGGACTGAAGACGACAAATACTTATGCCTTGTTTGTGTCGAGGCTTTTTCATACAGATTTCCAGGCGAAAAAGGAATTTAATGCCACGATTGTCGACAATGTGCTCATACCAAATGCATTCGTGGGCCTGGTCCATATTTTATATGCCAAAATTGTGACAGTGATTGAGTTTTATTTATTATTATGTAGTCAATACTAAAGCAGTTTAAAATTACATATTTTTAATTAAAGCAGTAAACAGCTATAAATCGTTTTATTCTATTATATTTAAGAAAGTATTGCACTGAAATTATGTAGGTTCAACTGACCCGATAGGGTGGCTCACCCTATGGGGTGATCCCATATGTGTGGTCAAGGGTGTCTCATTTGACCCCACATATGAGTCAGATGAGCCACGCGACCTTCGCTAGTAAAATCTTTATTTCATCCACTCATGAATATAATTATTTAAGTTTTTTGAGATGATTATGTAGCCATGGAAGTAACCTGACTATGTTACATGGAAATATTTCTCTACCTTAAATAAACTAGCGTCCATACCGATTTGAATAAAATCCGGTTCAACTGACCCCGCTGTACCCTAATACTTTATGTGTGTGTGTACTTTTTATTATAATCCTACCCCTACTCTCCGGCTAAGGCTACTCTCTTTTTAGCCGAACTAGTCGAAAGAGGAAGTATGTACTCTAAAAATATTAGTTATGTTACAAAATACTCACTTCTTTGAGTAGTCGCTGCTAGAGTTATGGAAATACCCAAGAAGCACAAATAAACACTGCTCCAGTCCATTGTTATGCAGAACGAAGTAAACTTGAAATATTATGATATCGAGAATGACTACAAAATATATATAACTTCCATATCACTTGTTCAGAGATACTAGCACTCAAAGATAGAAATATGTCGATATCTAGATATGCAATACTTAAGATGTCATAAATTATCATGTCTGAGCGCCAGACTCGCTCTCAAAGAAAAATAATATTGCATAATCTCCGAATCAAATTTTTGAATAAATTTAATGAATAAAAAGAAATAAATTTTAATAACAAGATTTTAATAGCATGATATTGGGTGACAATGTTGGAAAAAATATCACGCAACGTCAACTTTCCCAATGTAGTAGCGTCTGTAGCCACGTTGACACCGGTTCTTCTCGTTGTTACCGAAGTTAAACAGCGTTGGACTCGGTCAATGCTTGGATGGGTGATCGCCTGAGTGTTTGACTGCGTGATCCTATAAATGACCACCTAGAAATATGTTTTGAATAGTCAACAGGGCGGGTTCCACAATAAGCCACCGGTCTTGTAGGTAAAAAAAAACCCATAAGTATCACTTTCCAAGCATTTCCCAGTCTAAATCGGGAAATCCATCGCTGTTATGTGACTAGCTTTTATTATTTTTATTTATACATTAAAAGCATCTTCCTTAAACAAATTATTTCGAAATAGTTTTCGAAAACCTTTCAGAGGTATTCATAATATTATATTTACGATTTTATCCTATGTTAACAGTCTGGTCACAATTGGAAGTAAGGGCGTGAGTGTCGGCCCGCCAGGTAACATTCCTTTCTATCTCGCGGTTAAGGCGTTGGCCTCTTACGTGCTTGTGACGTAGCTAGATGGTGGACTGTTTTTGTCCCCAAGTCTTCTACGCTCACTCCAGGGAGATAGAACGACTAATCGTTAAAACTTCCTGAGGTGACGGGCTCGCCCGCTGTAGTCGACAACCCAAGTTGTAGGAAACAGTACTGCTTCCAGACTCCCCCGACTGTTAGTCAGAGTGCACAGTCGATTGGCTTATGCCGCACGGTACGCAGACCGTCCAGGAGCGCCAGAAGGTTGATTCCTAGGAGAAACTAGCCCTAAGGCCAGAGTCCTGCCCGGGCTCGCACTTCATGCGTGGAGGCCAAGGAATAAGTGACAATAAGGGCAGCTTCCTTTTATATTTTAAAAAAATATAAGGTAAGGCCGTAGGTAATGCCATAAAAAATATGGCATTACCTACGGCATTCGCCGATTCAATAAATGTGTTTATTCATAGTTTTTTGCCTAAGGGGGAGCCTGGTTTAGACGGTCAAAAACAAAATTTTTTACATGTTTTTTTTTTACTTTAGGTTTAATATTTTACCTTTCGAATAGCCGATAGTCTAGATTAATGTAAGTGTAAAAAAACTTACCTTTTTTCTTTACAGGAAACTTTAAACGCGTTCTTCTCAAAACCATATTTTACAATTTTGCCCCGGTGATAAAAAAAAACTACTTGACAGATCGAGTTGGTAAAAATGAAAGATTATTAAATTTTCTTCTATATAAACAAAAAAAAAATAGGAAAAAATGTATCTATATATGTTTTTTTTTATATCTTGGAACGACATTTTGGAACGAAAGTTGTTTTTTTTTATCCTTACAGCCGTCAGGAATAAACCAGAGGGCCGAGCATAGGAAAAAAAGTATTTGGAATATAAATTTAGCAATTAGCAAACAATGTTTTCAATTATTACTCTCCACAAAATATAACCGATTTTGAAATAACTGTTTTGGTTCTTACCAATTTATTTCACGACTGTCTAACAAATTACACGACTGCCCAGCAAAAAGGAATGTAATGTATTCAGGGTTCATCTATGTGTCTTTTCCGTATCATTATTCCACCATAACTTCTAAACACATGAACCGATTTAGAAATGCGTGGTATTGTTAGCACCGTTATGTCATTTCGAGTGTCGCACCATTAGCACCGTTATGTCATAGGATACCTTAACTGTCCAAATATCAGTTGGGGGAGCTAACGGGCCCATGATGAGTTGGCCACGATGACCCATGTGTTCAGGGTCGGTCACACTCACGGGTCAACACCCATCCGACGGCCTCCACGCACGGGGTGCGAACCTGGGTAGGACTCTGGGGCGCGATCCCAGTTTTCCCCGGAAATCAAACCTCTGGCGCTCCTGGACGGTCTGCGCACCGTGCGGCGCAAGCCAATCGATTGTGCACTCCGACTAACATCTTGCGGTGTCGACTACAACGGGCGAGCCCGTCACCACAGGACGTTTTAACGATTAGTCGTTCTGTCGCCCTGCAGTGAACGTAGAAGACTTTGGACAGTACAATTTTACGTCCAGCTACGTCACAACCCGTGAGAGTCCAACGCCTTACCGCGAGTGAGCCAGGAATAAACCCGGCGGGCTCGAGATACTCGCGCCCTCACTTCCAATTGTGACCAGATTACTCCGGTCTCTCGATTGGTTCCGAGTTCGAGGTCGCTTGCGCGGTCCTCTCCCTTACGAAGCGGTGAAACGGAGTGCACCGAATCTATCGCGGACCAAGGCGTCCTTTGCCCGACTCTGAACCGGGATCGGATGGCCAATGGTCATTTCAAGAGCAGTCGCCGTAAGGTAGACAACCACCCCCGCTCTGTAGGAAACAATACAGTTCCCAGACTCCCCCGACTGTTAGTCGGAGAGCACAATCGATTGGCTTGCGCCGCACGGTGTGCAGACCGTCCAGGGGCGCCAGAGGTTTGATTCCCAGGGGAGACTGGTTGACCCAGTGTCCTACCCGGGATTCGCACCCCATGCGGGGAGGCCGTCGGATGGGTGTTGACCCGTGAGTGTGACTGACCCTGAACACATGGGTCATCGTGGCCACCTCATCATGGGCCCGTTAGCCCCCGACTCCGACTAACAGTCGGGGGAGTCTGGAAACTGTATTGTTTCCTATAGAGCGGGGGTGGTTGCGTACCTTACGGCGACTGCTCTTGAAATGACCATTGGCCATCCGATCCCGGTTCAGAGCCGGGCAAAGGACGCCTTGGTCCGCGATAGATTCGGTGTACACCGTTTCACCGCTTCGTAAGGGGGAGGACCGCGCAAGCGACCTCGAACTCGGAACCAATCGAGAGACCGGAGAAATCTGGTCACAATTGGAAGTAAGGGCGCGAGTATCTCGAGCCCGCCGGGTTTATTCCTGGCTAACTCGCGGTAAGGCGTTGGACTCTTACGGGTTGTGGCGTAGCTAGACGTCGGATTGTTATGTCCAAAGTCTTCTACGCTCACTGCAGGTCGATAGAACGACTAATCGTTAAAACGTCCTGTGGTGACGGGCTCGGCCGTTGTAGTTGACATCTCAATATGTCCAAATATCAAGTAAGTAGTTGTCTAAATATCCGAATGTCAACATGTTAATAAATTAAGATAAAACTATCTTGTTTATTGTCAAATTAAAGGTCTGACTGAGTACATTCCGGAAATATATTTGTATCTATGATATATAGATAAATACATAAACCACTAATATTTCATACAAAACCGTAATAAAAATAATTATAATTACAATAGTTCACTTTCTGTAACGTTAGTCGTGTTTTTTATTCCTTTTAATAAAATTACTTGTTGATATAAAATTTTGGGGTATTTATGAGTGTATTTATTTTTATTATACCTTAATGTTAAATAATAAACAACATCCGTGACTTCACTACAAATACTTTTTAATTGTATTTTCTGATATCTAAGGAACTGGTACCAATTATGTACATAAAAGATTTCATTAATGAAATATATGCATTAATAATTTATTGTTTTTGTTGGTCGCACTGGTCTATTGATGGCACAATATATTTGTTGAATGGAGAATTTATGACCCCTTGAGATTATCTACCCCCTAACGAAATATATAAACTAGAACTTATTTATAAAGTATACTACTTACAAATTATACTAAGTGACTGGAACTAATTTATCACATTATAACACCAGAATCAACTGATACAGTAGCTAATCATGCCAACTAACGAAGAGATGATCAGAGCTACGCTGGGTGCTGCGAATGAGCCGCTGTTTTCTTTGAGGTATGAAGAACTTTTCACGCAATGGTCCGAGCTGTCATCGTTAATACACATTGCATAGGCTAAGAGGTGTGGTATGACATTCTGCTCGTATGAACCAGAGAAGATATGTTGCCAAGGACCACGAGCGAAGACGGCCACATCCTCCCCTCCATGGCTTTCGTCCTCTTTCGGTACTAACGATGGGTACACGAACCTTGGATCGCCTGTAATGCATCAATAATATGTCATTAGGTTTTTAAACTATATAATTAAGCAAAGAAACTCGTGTAGATAACTCACCGGAAGTGAAATTATCATCCTTCGTAACATCAAATCTGTGGCCATCAATTTCCTTTCTATATCCTGGTCCATTAGCGTAGCTCAAAGTAAGGTAAGGTACGTCATCTATAGCCTGTTCTAAGTCACCAGTGGATAGGATGTCGTTTCCTCTTGATGGGTAACCAGCCATTGTCATGACGTGCGCATGGTCTGACGTCACTACGATCAGGGTATCCGAAGGGTCCGTCATTTTTGCTGCTAGGGCCACAGCCTTGGATAATTCAGCAGTCTCATCCAAAGCGAATTGGGCTTGAGCTGCGTGGTGGCCATGGTCGATTCTTCCACCTGGAATGAGTTAAATCATCAGACTCCCTGTTGTTGCTCCTAATAAACAGTATCGTACATCGTACGACTGCAAATAAACATCGTTAAGAACGTTCATAGATGTTTAAGGGGCTCTGAAATCAGTAATCACTTCTAAACTAGTCTCTAATATCCTCTAAATTCTAGTTGAACTGTCTTCCTCAAATATGTAATAACAAGGACGCGGTAATACACCTGTAAACGAAAATGAGGAACTAGATACCCTGTCCAAGACTGGCTCCTCGAACCCCTTCGAGGGACCAGAATTGGTTATCTTTTAAAACTTGACTCCAAAAAGAGGTTAAAAAAAAAGGAAAATTACTGGAGCGACGCTTTCCGAAATTGTGCAATCTAAGATTCTTTCCATATTATTATATATCTGAGGCTCTGTTCGAATCGGGCAAATCCCAAATAACAACAATTTCAGGACTAGTAACAAGACACATTACCCTTAATAAACACTACACACCTATCGGACAGAGGATACACATTCTTTGTAGAGAGCATGGAGAGGACTGCAGGGCTTCTCTGTATATAAGGATTTAGCTAATTTAATGCTGAAGCTGTTAGGCGACTTTTATACGAATCCTAATGAAAGGTTCACAGGGCTAAATTGTAATTTCAGCTCCACTTCTATGAGCACAGTGGACACCCAGGCCAAGGATCGAAAACCTCTTGGCTAGCTAGATCACAGTTAGCGTCCCAAAGTCACCCAGATACTCGGAACGGCGCAGTGATTCACTTTGAGGAGTACCAACTTTATTAGCCACCGCCCATAGAAGAACAAAGAGAATAAAATAGTCTATACTTCCAAACTAGTTTGAGATACTCTTAGAATTCTTCATGTTTGTCTCCCATAAAAAAGTGACTCTGTTGTGCCTATCACGACAAAGTGATATGATAATATGAGGATATGAACAATCACATTATCTAACCAGGCAATGGTTTATAAATACCTTCTTAGGTCTAAAACCGATCACAATCATCTAGTTTTCAAACGATTGACCGAGATGTGAGTGAAAACAGAAGAGAGATTTCGCAATTTTTAAGTTATTCAAAGTAATAATATACTATATTATAAAGGTATCAGCCACTGCTCAAATTAGGCAAATATCAAATGTAAACAGCTTAACGACTAATGATAGGACATGTCGCCCATACGACCACCTGAAAGAGGACCGATTCTAATCATTTCGAGGCTAATCTAAACCTACATATAGGAGGCAGATGTCCCAATGTGGACTTATGAGGAGTGTGGACTCCCGAGTTCGGATTAATCACACCCAAGGTAATGCGACTAAATATCTATGACGGCGTAGATATATATCTAGATTATTGATACGATATTATCACCAGGTGACACCAAGACTATCGGCTGCCGCGCGCGTTGCACCTCTGCTATGAAAAATAGAGCAGCAAAAGAAAAAGGTTTTCTCAGAAAATCAGCATTACAAATTTGACAGGTACCTTCAATGAACAGGAAGTATCCATTTTTACTCTTCGACAGGGCCCTTATCGCCACTTCGGCCATCTCTACCAAGGTCGGCTGCGTCTCGTTTGCTATCAAATGGTAGTCCATATGCGAGTCGTGGAACAGGCCTAAGATGTAGTCAGGTTGGTCGAGAGCTGCATCAGCTAGATCACTCCTATTCTCCAGGAAGGCGTATGTTGCATTCCTCTCTTCTTTATCGGCGATCCACTGGTCGATTAGGTTCTGGCCGTCCAAACGCCTTCCGCCTTCAGTATTATTTGATAGGAATTCACGTTTTCCACCGCCCATTATGACCTGGAATGATAAAATACATTATTCATTACTCTTATGATGCAGGCTGGGAATAGGTAATTGATTTCTGAACAGCTACTACGTTGAAAACGTAAACCCCTGGAATACTAAATCTGAAGAATGGAGCCAGTAAGTTATAGTTTGCTAGTAGCAGGTCTCTAAACTAGACCTTGAAGAAAGGTGAAAAGAATGATTGTGCTATTACATGTAAGATAAAGCCTCAGGAGGGGAAAAACTTCAAATAAGACAGTTGGTATGAAATTCTACTCTTGGTATAGTCAAATTGAATTATGCGGTATTATACCTTATGTGGTATAATAATTTTTTTAAATATCGACTATTTCTGTTAAAATTGTTAAACAAATACTATTTAAATTTATAATAAATATTTCATATCTTTTTAAAATAATTGGAGCTGCTAAAATACTGAAGATAGTCAAAATATAGAAACGAAGAGTCCCTTATATAACAGTCGAATTAAAAATATTAAAATATAAAATTACAACAATAACAATGGCGCATAAGAAACAGTCAAAATAAATATTTATTTATAATCCATCTTGTATAATCAATTATTGGATTATTGGTGTTATAAAAAATATTGGACTGATACAGGAAACTATTTCTAACCTTACTTAGTCGCACTTTGTATACATAACACTCTGGTAAAGTGGCATACATTGTCATGATACCAGATTCAATGAAATACGGCCTACAATATGTTAGCGATGATATGGTAAATAAATTGCGATTCCCTCTTTTTTGTTGTCTAAAGATTCTTACCGAATTTACGGCTATTCCCCAAAACATGAGACCATAACTTAATAAGGAATGGAAATAGGCAAAGTATACAGACTTTGCGGCTTGAAAGACGCACAACATTTTTTTTTTTTTTTTTGGCAAACCTAGCACTACCTAATTTTCCGCTCAATTCATCCAAATGAGTCGACCATTGAAGTTTACTATCTAAAGCATGGACATTTTATGATTTTCCGCGGGTTCAAATAATCTGAGACAAAATGTATATCAATACCTTAAATTTGCGTCCAGGATCTTGGAACACTAGCTGCTTGGCGATATCCCAGCATCCGGCAGCGTTCTCGCCATCATCAAAGTCAGCATCGCTCTCCCAGTCACGGTTAGCTGAATGGGCATAAGTGCCAGCTGGAGAAGCGTGGGTCACCCTGGTGGTTGTAACGAAACCTGTATAGAAGGGTCATTTTCGTTCACCCAATAACGGCATGATGAAATACACTGAGTACTTGCCATGATTATGGCAGGTCACTCGAACCAGAAAGCTATATTTAGAAAATAGTAGGAAAGACCTGGTTGAGGTTTATAGGATGAGAGCAATAGTGTTTACCAGCTTCTTTTCCGGTATCCAGTGCCCATTTCGCTATCGAGTGAACGTCGTTCTCCTTGCCCGATTGAGCTTGACAGTCTCCTCTGAGAACTTTAGCGGTGACTCCGGTAGTGCCGTAATTGCCCTTGACTCCACCAAGATAAGCAGTGGCGGAACACGCGGAGTCAGCCACCTGCCGGTCTACACAATAGGTCTGAAATTAAAAGAAAAAGGACATGAGCATGGCAGGGTGCTGGTCTGTGATGTGAGTATCATCATCATAGAGTGCCGTCTCCTATAACTGGAGGTTGGCGACCAACAACCTTTAAATAGCAACAAAACTAACAACCTATTTAATTTATAATCCCTCAATAAATTAAAATTGTGGCAGTTGTTTCTGGTAAATTCGGTAGCAAATGGCTTCGTGCAGTTTGGCCTATACAATCAATTGTGTTTTTGGATCGGTCCAACTCACGTTTTAGCTCCTAATCAGTAGCCTCCTCGTATGGAAGACTATCCCGGGTAGGACTCTCGCGTCTCAGGCCTTACGGTTAGTGGATCGGTTTCACTTGGGCGATTGCCTCTGGTGCTACTAGATGGTTTGCGGACCGTGCGTCCACAACCAATCGGTAACTGTATTTTGACTAATTACTGAAGGAAGCTATGGAAATATACTCTTTTCTAAGCAGCGGGGGTGGATGTTGACCTGTCGTCAACTACTCTTGAAATGACCAATTGGCTACATGATCCTGAATTCAGAGCTAGGCAAAAGATGCCAATAGTCCACGATAGATTCTAATTAAATCATTACTGAATATACGGCAGGTAGAGGTCGTGCAAGCGACTTCGAACCCGTAACCAGTCAAGTGGTTGGAAGTATCCTGATGGTTAATTCCAGATGGATATATCCTTCCAAAACTGGTAGTTCCAACGATGTGTACCTCCCGGTGCCTCGCCGTAAGGCGTTGGCCTCTGACGGGCATGTTGGCCTAGCTAGACGGTAGATTTGTATTCGTCTCTAAGTCTCAACGCTCATCTCACGGGAGATATGACGATCATTATCGTTTAAACTTCCTGAGGTTCGCCCGTTGTAGTTGACACCTCTAAGTGGTCAATGTGTAATGGTGTCTATCCAATGTAGCCTATTTATATACCTGTTCTATCTCTCAGTATTCTTGCCTCCCAAAATCACGCGAAATGTTGCGTAGGGCTTAGGATGCGGCCTAGGTATCGACATTTCCTATAGGCGATCTTCTTCAGTAAGGCTCTATCAGCTCCACAGCATGAGCTGTGAAACTGTACCTCTTGACTGTCATCATTTTTCTCAGCATCCATAATGTAAAGGCCTCCAGTTTGTTTATATGTTTTTCTTTATTATGTTTTTTTTTTTAAATATAGGGAATTAATTAGTTATTTTTATATTTTTATTTTAAAAATAAAAGAAGTCTATATATGACACTAGCCCAGGTGGTTTATACCCAGCCTTATCTAATGAATTTTACGTCAGATGGTTAGGTAATATGTATGTCTTTAAATTATTGTATTTTAGTTAGTTACTAAATTAATTATTTTTAATACATCCATTATATATTTTTACAGGAACTATAATTATTATGATACAAATTAGAGTAATTTTAAACTCACATTAAACATATTCAATATTCAATATTGTCTCACACTCGCAAAAAACATATTTAATATTAAATATGAAACATATTAAAAAAAACAAGTTTTTTTCATTTATTATATTCTATTCTATTAATTTATGCAGGTCTTTTTGAGAGGAGGCAATGACGAATGAATATATGAACGAATGAAAAACTCTTTATTGCACAATAAAACATTTGAGGTACAACGGCGGACGACTGACGGAGGCTTACGACCGTATGACTGCCCGTGAGGCCTTATCGCTAAATAGGAACAATCTACGCATAGTGGTGAGGGCGATCACGGGGCAATGTGGCTTGAACAGACACATATACAACCTTTAGCTCCGTGATACACAAATGTCCAGGTTCTGCCAAGAGGCAAAGAATACTCCCCTGAACCTTATGTGCGAGTGTAGCCCGCCGATGAGTAAAAGATAGACCCACTTGGGTGGTCACTTCCTCCAACCTGAGGAGGTAAAACAATCTGGCGCCAAAAGCCTATTGCGGTTCTTAAATGACACGAGGCTTAGCTCAGAACTATATTATAGCAGGTGGCGAACACAATAGATCAGCAATGGTCGCAGTGTTACAAGGCTCATAAAGACCTTAGAAAAGCCCCAAACAACAAACAACATAATAAAATACAACAGCGGACTTATTGCTAAAACTGAGATTAGTTCAAGCGAACGAGATAGGCAATAACGGCAAAACGAACTATCGTCGATAAAAACTACCTGTCGAACTTATACTCGTCCGAATAAATTTGAACACATTTCGTGAGGCGTTAGATTCAGATGCTTTATTTAGATACTATCAGATGGATAGATAGGACGAGAATATGACAGCCGTTCATTTCACATTCCGCTCTAGCATATTGCATTGTCTCGTTCACACGAACTAATTTCCGATTTTAGTTCACGAAGAAATGCAATCGAGTCCAATATTTTCCTATCAATACCCAAATGATCGCTACATTACGGGGTATTATATCTTGTTAAATAATTACGCATTCGATCGTAATATTAAGTCTTAAATATTGTTCTCGGCATAGATTAAATAATAAGAGGGGTAAGATATAACCTTGGCGTACACCTCGCTTAATAAGTACGAGTACCCATTCAGACACAGATAGGCTGTCCTAATATGATGAAGTCAATTGTATAACATTATTATGACCCAAGCTAACAAGTATATAGTCAAGTAGGCCCACAAAAAAGTAAATGATTATTAAAGGGTTTTGAGTTATTAATTAAACTCTTTCATCTAATATATACTATTGTAATAGAGAAACGATTTTATAACTATGACATCTAATAAATATAAAAAATATTATAATACTCATGCACATAATATCAAGATAAATTGACCATGGGTTAATTAAACTAAATACTTTAAGTGGTCCACTTTATTACCACCTTAAGCAAGGTCTTTGAATAGGTAATAGGGCAATTGAGGTCACACTTAAAATGAGCGATACCTTAAATACCGATCTATGATAAAACCATAAGTATCATACTTAGTTTAAGTACTGATCTTCCTTCCTCAATGATCAAAGTGCCACAATACAAATAATATTCATAACGAACAAAGCAATCACCAATCCATTCAATGTTACTAATGTCGTCGCTCACATGTGTGCCGTCGCGGGTAAATTACTCTGACCAAATTACCTTCCATTCAGGCCGAGAATAGACTACAATCACAATATTGGGTCACCACTAATAGGAGTATAAAGAAAGTGGATTTTGCGATCTGGATAGAGATGTGTCTTCCTGATTTAGATAGGCCAGGTTAATACGTCAGCAGCAAGCGTAATAAATAGGACATAATCGATCAGTTTTTGCAACAAGAAAATAAATAAAAAATCGGAAATTAGGCAATTAAGAACTTACTGAAGAAGAAAACATTACTTCCGCAGCATACATAATCTTTATGAAACAAGACGTAGAATGCTTCGATTTAACGATAAGATAATGGGCGCAATTGAGAAAGATTAGAGAAAACTTTTACTGAAAAACTACAGAATAAGTAGAAGAATTTAAATAAAATGAATCGGAAGACAGACAGAATGAAACTTAGAAAATTTAATAGAAAATTATGCCTGTTCTTACAACTAATGAAAAGGAACCTAATCAAAGGACACTTAACTGCACAGTTAACAAAAAAAACAATATTTGAGGGAACCGATACCCAAATACTATGACCACGTTATTAAACCATTAGAAAGCTAGCTATGGAAATG
Organism: Micropterix aruncella; assembly: GCA_944548615.1. Taxonomy (NCBI): domain Eukaryota; kingdom Metazoa; phylum Arthropoda; class Insecta; order Lepidoptera; family Micropterigidae; genus Micropterix; species Micropterix aruncella. The sequence continues at coordinate 7,204,585 of OX155958.1, forward strand.
AAACTCACAACAGCATGTTTTCAATCCTCGAAAATATCTTTATAGATAGTGTTAGTGCACGCATTCTAAGGTATAATGGTGGTTTATTCAATGAAGGCGACATTTTTCGCCTATAATTACATAATTTCATAAATACGGAGATCGGCCACCATCGAACTGTCGCGTCGCAAAGAAAAAACCACCGATCGGTGGTATTAGGATTCCAGCGGTTAAAAGAAAGGAGTCAGAATATTTTAATATAAGTCCACGGGGTGAGTTTTTACTATCCGGCATCGTTCAAGGGGGTGAATCAGTACTAGCAGCTGAACAACTTTTAATAAATTTTTTTTGGAAAAAACAAAAAAAAAATCCATTTTTTTTATTAAAGTTGCTTTTATGCTCGTACTGATTCACCCCCTTAAAGGATGCCGGTTAATTAAAATTCACCCCGTATATGGTACATCTTAACGACATAAAAATGGCAGAATAGGACAAAATGAAAAAACAGAAGACGAACGGCTGAGATATGATTAAACTATAGCAAGAAACAGGCGACAAAAATCTACAAAAGACTGGCTGGTGAAATTGATTGAAAACTAGCCACCAAACACAAGGAAAAAAACCAAAAATATGCGATTCTTCGCTTCAATTCCTAAATCATCAATGAAAATTTTCTACCTTTTATTTACCGGCAAACTTTCTTTTCTTGTAATATTGTCTTCTTTCCATGGTCGGCTATTATTCGAGCTATCTTCTGTTTAGATAACGATAAAGATAAAAAGTATTTTTTCCATAATAACTCTCCTGTCCACCCTAGAACGGGCTAGTCCCAGTTGGGTGACAGAAACAAATAACGATAAAGATAAAAAGTATTTTTTCCATAATAACTCTCCTGTCCACCCTAGAACGGGCTAGTCCCAGTTGGGTGACAGAAACAAATAAGCAAAAGGTTAAGGTTTTGCCATTCGATTCCTGTTATTTTTATAAGCTAATCAATGTTTCATAGTAATTAATTCTTAAATAAATAAATAAATAAATAAACTGCTATATATTGTACTACCAATATAATTTTGTAGGAATGACATTAAATTAATCTTTAACAAAGAATAATATACAGTAAAATATTCAATGATTTTCTAATTAACGAAAAAAGAAATATACCAAAACAATTAACAATTAACAATTCAAAAACTATAGATCTTATTAATACTGTAGGGTGAATATAAAAAAAATATTTATTTGTAAAATTGTGCAATATTACAAATGAATAAATATTTTCCCATAAATAAATATTTCCCCATATTAGAATGTAGTGTTTATTCATATATTTGTATATATTATTACTTATTTTCCACTTAAATTTATTGAATATAATGTAAATTTTACTTTCTCTTAGTCCTTAATTGCATACATATTTTTTTCTACTTTAAATTTTAGTTTAATTTGTGTAAACAACACATTTGTTAGATTTAGAAATATTTGAAAATTAATCACCTTCGTCAGTTCGCGAGTTACAAACATTCAGTTGGTATAACACAGCACAGCCAGATACAGACCTTCTAGGTCTAGTCAGGTGCACAAATTATTAATATATTTTTAAATAGTATGTATGTTGATTATATTTCAACATTCAACTAATTACCAATTCATTTTGTTGTTATATATTGTTTTGACAATGACTGGTACTTTATTTTATATTAATTTTTAATATTTCCTAATATATTAAATATTATTTATTAACTTTTCTATTTTTTGTATTATAGATTTATCTTACTCTTTACTTTAGTTTTATGTAAATTCTCTGATCGCTCTATTTGATTGTTTTTTTTGAGGATCATATTTTAGGGCATTTTAGTTTTATGAGCATTTTAATAAAACTTTTACATAATTTATTGTAAAATTAGAGTCCTGCCCATCCTAGAACGTGCTAGTCCCAGTTGGGTGACAGAATCAAATAAGCAAAAGGTTAAGGTTTTACCATTCGGTTCCTGTTATTTTTATAAGCAAAAACAATATTTTATAGTAATCAATTCTTAAATAAAAAAAATAAAAATATTAAAAATAAATAAATAATAATAGTTGGTTGTGTGATTTCGCCTCATTCGGATATGCTAGCATAAGTATATGTATAGAGCTATGTTTTTCGCTATGATAATGTTTGTTTTTAATTATTTCTCATGTACAACAGTATGCATGCCTTTGTATTTTTTTCTTGTACGTTATAAATAAATAAATAAATTGACAATACAATTGAATATAAAACAATTGACAATAAAAATGAAAATGTACATCAAATTAACTTGGTAGGTAAGATGCTGTTTTCAAAATATTTTAAAATGTTAGACGGGCACCTCGTCCATACCACTTTAATAATAATAATAATAATAAACTCTTTATTTGCACTTAAAAAGTATACAAAAAAGGCGAGCTTATTGCCACATGGCAATGTCTTACAGCTAACCTAAACATAGTGGTACATGGGCACATTGTGAAAATAAAGATTATTACATAACATACAGACAAGTGGAAGAATTTAAGACTAATAGTGCCCGAGGAGAGAAAATTGGGGGAGGAACTTTATTTAGTTTATTTAGTTTTGAGACATGAACTCTTTTTTTTAGTTTTGAGACATGAACTCTTTTTTTTACCCGGTCTATGAAGACCATCGATTCTTCCTTGCTTTGTTTGCGTTGCATACTCTCGCAGTCTATGAAATGCGAAGCATTTTTCTAGAACAACACATTTCAAAATTATCCAGTTTCACTTAATCAGTTGAACAGGTTCTGGATGAAGGTTCGACATTTAATACAATGAAATTTACACCATAGAAGATATGAAATTGAAGTCTATGAAATCAAAGGCGATTGCTTGACATTATAAATAGGATAAAAACGAATTTACCGCTTGAAGTTTGTAACAAACGACGTTTCGGCGATGTTGCAGCCGCCGTTGTCTAAGGTAGACCGGTTGACAGCGGTAAAACGTCGGGTGTTACAATCTTCACGTGTTAAATTCGTTTTCATCTTAATTAAAATCCCATAGAAGACCATTCATATCCTGAGGTGCAGTGATGTGCTGCAGAAAAATGTTTTCATAAAGGAGAGGTTATCTCGAGGAAGTTGATTTTGAGTTTTATTTTCTGACTACAGTTCCAATGCTCATGTAGGTATCTATTTCAATGTTTCCCAGGTATTAAAAGAAATATATGGCGTGTTTTTGGTATGCCTGAATATTTTGACAATCTTTTATTTATTTCAATGCTATTCATTTTGAGTATTAAACTTAGTAATAGGACCTGCAGATCGTCATTCTTACCACATTGCCATCCATTGAAACCTACACCATTAAGATTTATTAAGTCATCTAAATCCATTGCTTAATTTTAGTAATCACTCCCATGCAAAGTCAGTAGCAACATTGCGTGATCAACTAACCCACTTCCCATGCTTTTTAATTGTTCATTTATTTAAAGAGGTTTGTTGCGTATACACTTGATATTTCAAGGTGTCTATTATGAAGATACTTTAACAACTCATCCAGTTTTAGTGCGTCATTATTAAAGAACTTATGTAAAAGAATGGTTAAATATTTATATCCTTATCGTGATTTCTTTTTGCGCTACCATCGTGTTTCGCTTTAGTTCGTTCAACTAGTGATATGCAATTAAAAGTATGTCACGTTTGAAGATTGAAGAAAATAATCTGTTGGTGCCATTGTTTATTATATCTATGCATGCATATTTTTTATGTTATTATTAAGTTTATTGGTGACTAAAAATGACAAATAGTTTTTTCGCTAATTCCAGGGTCTCTAAAAATAATTGGGAAACGCTGATCTATATTTCTTATTTGCATAACAGCTTCATCCTATGTCCCGACTGTCCACGATTATCCTGTTGGACTATAATCACTCAATTAGCCCGTGTCTATTTATTTTCCTATCGGTACATTGATAATTTTGTAGTACACAATTGCCTCGTATGTAGTAGTCTAGTAAATTATCTTAAATCAACATTAGGTCATGAATTATTAATTCACGTGTGATTTATCTTTACTCTTAGAGCGTCGAAGTTCATCATATTGTTTCGATCCTACGTACCGCAGATATTGTCTGTATTTACTTATTTTTATGCTGATGATAGCGGTGATTGAGTTTGGGGTTGGTTGTCAATGATCTGACACACATTTTACTCTACATGTGGAGCCTGTATACGTGACTCCTAGTCTACTTTAATACATTAATATAATTAATTACATTTCTTTTGCAGCTAACAGTACAAAACAATACATAAAAACCAAAAAAAAAAACAAATCCAACCTGAAAATAGGCAAAGACTATATAATACAACTACAAACCTAACCTAACCTAACAACCCCCCCTCCCTCTTTCCCCATAGTGGTTAATTCATGATTGAAGAGTATGATTGCCACTCGATGAATTCACTAGAACCGGAAACTGCCGCCATCACTATATCAACTCACAGTTACAAACAAACACTGGACAGTGCAACTCGGCCCAGTAGCGTAGTGGTAGGGTCCCCCGATCTTACATTGTAAGGTTCTGGGATCGATTTTGGTATAGACACCGATTTCCGTTAGGGTAAATTTAACGGATTTGAATTTTAGTGCACAATCGATTGGCTTACGCCGCACGGTGCGCAGACCGCACAGGAGCGCCAGAAGGTTGACTCCTAGGGAAAACTAGCCCTAAGACCAGAGTACTGCCCAGGCTCGTACTTCATGCGTGGAGGCCGCCGGATGGGTGATGACCCGTGAGTATGACCAACCCTGAACAAAATACATTTTAAAGAACAGTTTAAGATTGACACAGCTTATGTAACAAATTGCGCTATGCACATCTAACGAGGCTTCCCAGGCCTGCATATATAGATGCATATGATGCAGATGGTGTAAAAACATGAATATAAAACACTAATATAATTCGTCAAGAAAAACAAAAGAGAGAAAAGGAAGGATAAAAATAAAGGTAAACCTCAACCGTTTTATATTTTCATAGATTCAAGTAATAAAATTCACCAAACATTACGTGATATAATAAATACAATAAATAGGTAGATACAAAATTCACATACAAAGATTTTTTTCCTCATACTATAATTAATAGCAGTTCATTTTTTAAACGCAGGTATCTAAATTCTATTAACCATCTGTTAATTTTAAATTTAAACTTATCAATATTGGCACTTTTTTTCAAACTGTCGTCAATTCTGTAAAAAATTTTTGGCGCCATAAAATACATTTGCCTTTGCGCAAAGGTAGTTTATACTATGGGCGGTCATGTAGTTAGTAGTTGCCGCCGCTCTTGTTGCAAGAGCTAGCTGACCTATTTCCCAATTCTGTGGGTGCTTTTGGAAGAAAATCAGAATTTGTTTCACAAAAATCTGTTTTATTTGCAAAACCTGAAACTCTTCAAACAGAAGTACAGATGAATAACGTGGATGTTTTTTCCAACGACCCTTAATAAGAGCTTCTGTGCTTTTAAAAGTGGATCTAAAACTTGCTTAGTACAGGCACCCCATGCAATGATGCCATGGATACATAGACTTTGGCACAATGCATCATTTTAGTGGTTGCTAACGATAAAATGTTTCTTAATCCCAAAAAAAGCATAGACCATAGAGCTCTTGTTGTTAGGTTGGTGACTTGAAGTTCCCCGTTCATCCCAGTTCATCCGTTCCCAGTCAATCCATTAGTTTATATTATATTATAGAATATCTTCTAGCCATGATTTTGAAATGGTAAGAGAAGTAATAGTTTTATTACAACTTTACTATCTAATAACAATATAATTTTGAATCGAAGCACTCCCCCCAACCTTAACATAGAGACTTCTATGGTAAGGTGAATATTTTACAAGAATATACAAAAGGAAAAAAATCCCATCTAATAATGGTTCTTTACTTTTTGTATTTTGCTAAATACGACTTACACAAATTGGAAAATGTATATGGCATATACACGATTGCACAACAAACCTTTAAACAAGGCAATATTTGTTTGTATAGAAATTGGTATATTTCTGAAAAAACCTTTTGTATGCTACGAGATTGTTTGCACATTATATGTCTCTACACGACAAACTGAGTCGAAATTTGTTTTCAACTTTTTTCATTTAGACCTTGATTACCTAAGAAAGGTATTTCTGTGTTAAACTTAATACGAATTTTCCAATTATTTTTTCTCAGTTAAAATATTTGATCAAAAAAGATGTAACCGATTTTCTACTCAGTTTTTCATGTAGAGCGTTTCTTCTAAACTAAAACCGGAAATTAGTTCATCTGTACGAGAAGGGGCAATATGTTAAAGCGGAATGTAAAATGAACAGTTGTCACTTTTCCGCATTAAAACCACCTACCATAAAGCAGCTGAATCTAAGACCGCACGACATTTGTTCAAACTTATTCGGATGGCTGAAAGCTCGACAGGTAGTTTTGAAGCGGGAAAACTCGACGATCGTTCATTTCATATTCCGCTCCAACGTATCACTCTGTCTCGTTCGTTTGAAATAATTTCAGTTTTAGTTCACGTTTTAGTGAGTGAATGTCAGCATTAGTTGCAGTCTTTGTTAGGTGCTGTCTGGCATACATTAAGCACTGGTATATGAACGCCGAATACATAGTCCACATACCTTCAAATACAATATAAATCCACATACCTTCGACAGTCCGGTGATTGGAAACTTCTCAAAAGCCAATTTATTGTTCTCCCCGAACTCGTCGTTCTGTTGACCAACATATATCCTAGCTGAGGTCAGCGTAGTGATGGACATTCCGTCTCCCAGGAATAAGATGACGTTCTTCGCCCGATTCCTGTTGGTCTTTACTTCGAGTTTCTCCTTTAGCGTGGTTCTGGCGATGTTCTTCCAGAAGTCCTGCGTTTTCTCCTCCTGACTAGTCTTGGCAGCCACCACGCTGAGATAGTCGCTCTCAGACAAGTGGTGACCCGCGGCTGATAAGGAAAAAACATTGTTTGAAGATAACAATAGGAACATAATTGCTGCGCTACGAGATTATAAAAGTTAGTTTTGGTGATCGGTATTCAATTAAAAAATAGTAGATATGCAAAGATAGATAGATCTTTTTTGTATGTTAGAAGTACGTTAGAAAGTTATATTAGATGTATAGATATTTTGTTACAAAATTGTTCGATACAGTTTGGCCACAGGGCGTACCATTTCAATTACATGTCAGAGAATACTCTCTCTGCATATTACTTGTTTTATTTTTTTCCTTGCTATATGTCCGCAATAGGTATGTAGTAGTTAAGTAATTAAACAACAATTATTGTATTAATATCTTGAATTGGTGTTTTAAACATCTACTTACAAGAACTGGTCAAAACTATAAAAATAAAAAATACGTGTGGCACTCGGGGACTGCCGCAGTAAAGCTATTGCATAGCATTTTTAACAACTTATGCAATTATAATTATTTATTTATTTTATTTTTTTCTGATATCAGATAACTGCGCTCTATCGGAAAACGTTGAAATTATTCCGAATCATTTGCGGCTGCGGTAGCAAATGATTCGGAATAATTTAAACGTCTTCCGATAGAACGCCGCGCACGAATTTTTTATTCGATAAAGCAAAAAAACGGATTATTCGAAAAAAATCGTAGGTAAAAAGATAGATAATTAAATTATCTTTAATATGGTGCAGGTTTCATAATAATACGCCAGATAGTATTTGCGTAGTAGTCGTTTTTGTGTTCGGTCAGACCTAATTTCACAAATTAATTACACTATGTAATATAAACAAACTCTAAAATATTCAAAGCTAAGAATATTAGGAAATTGTTCATGTTTAACATATATTTTTTTCGAATCGTAAGCAGCACTCGTTTAGACGTCATTATTAGTTTAAAATCATTAATTTTCGTTAAGAAATTTCTTCATTCGGTCGCCGCGCTGGCCTACTAGGCCCACGATAAAAGCTATGCAATAGCTTAATAAATTAAACTTAATCAAAACTATGATAGGATTCTAATAAATAATCAAGGTATCATTTTAAAATCAATCCAAGTCTATAAAGGATTTAAAAAGTCCAAGAAATAAAAATATTTAATGTTATGTAAATTTTTCGATTTGTCAAATCATTTATTTTTAAAAAAAATAACCTACCAAAGACAGAAGGCATGATTATGCTAGATTTCTATTTTTGGTTCAAAATTCATTTACCTTTATAATTCAGCATTCTTTTAAAGTGTTTGTGAATGCTTGCAGTTTTATCGATATCATCGATGAACGAATATAATCTTAATATTCTCTAACAGCGCCACTGACAGTTAAATTTTGAAATTGTATTTCGTTATAGAGTATGAAATCAATGCACTTCAATTAGAATTGAATGCAATATTTAAAATAAAATGATTAATTGATTGTCGAAATAATGACGAATGATTGTTCAAACTGGTTTAAAATAATTATAATCGATCACTTTGCTGTTGTAAGTATTTGCATTTGTTACAGGTTGCGGCGACCTCTTTGCCAATGGTAAAAAAAAAGCTGTTGACCGGCCTTGATCAAGTTTTCTCACAATCGCAAAATTGATTTTTGTGTTGGCATTGGCATCTTCTCTAATTTAGTTACTAACATAAAATCATTTTTTTCCGAATCTTTGTTAGCAAACCATGGCACCCGAGAATATAGGATACAATGAGTAATACAATTTCAGATAAGTAATACAATTTCACCATGGAAAAAAATTGTTGTCATTTTTTAATTATTTAGTTTAATCAGTAAATTTACAGAACATTACTATATTATATTTTAAAAAACGTTAATGAGTTTTGCGTTTGAGGGAGGCAATACTGAGTTTTGAATTTTCGTAGGGTTCAAAAAGAAGATGGTCATTAATGTGCAGGCCAAAAATACGGGCGATGTTTGCTCAAGGGATTGTTAATTAAGCAGTCTGGATGACTACAGGAATTGAATATTTCCAGGTTATGTGGGGATCCTATTACCAGGTATAAAGATTTAGAGGGGGTGAGTTTAAACCCATGCCTATTTAACCAATACAGGTGGCATAGTGGTTTGGTCGCCTAAGCTTACATTGTAAGCTAAGGTTGCGGGTCCAATTCCCGGCTGAGTCACCATTTGCAATTGGGATAAAATTAACAGAATTGCATTTCGATTCTGCCGAATGCAATAACAAGACATACACTTACACACACATGTTACATTCACACATACATATAAACACTTCATAGTAAGGTTAGCTGTAAGAGATTGTCGTATGATAATAAACCGGAAAATATTGGAAATTCGTAATAAAGAGTTAAAAAAAACAATCAAATAAACCAGTCTGATAAATTAAAGAGATCATCATTTATTTTGCTACTCTCAGGTGTGTTAACAGGGTAAGAAATTAAATTGTGCTTGCAAAACTTCAAACAAAACAGTGCCTGGCGAGTAAATGTTATTATAGTCAGAACATCAGAAGGACGAAGGAGCATCTCTTTAAAAATTGGTAAACAAGAAGTATACGATTGCTATTCCGAGAAATAGTTAGTCTACATGATACAAATAGCTAATATGATTGCCAATATCTGCAACGTGAGGCACTCGAAGAAAAAGAAGAATTTTGTGCATTTAGTAAACCAGGATATTAATATCCAGAGTATTCTCCTCTAAGGAACGCTTTTGAATGTATTATATTTATATATAAAGCTCTAATAAATTTTAATGGATCAAGTTTACACCTTATTGGTTTAATGCCTTAGTTTTTTATCATTGACATCATAATACTGAGCTAATAACAATTGCAAATGTACGTTTATATCAGATCACTGTCGCCTAATGATCACATCAAATCATACAATTTTCCTAAATTACGTGCTTTGAATTATTGTTATTAGCCTTATTATCACAAACCAAACATATTTAAGTGTAATAATATCTACTAATTTAATGGTCGTTATAAGCGGAAGTTGAAAATTGCGAATTCGTCTTGTTAATCTTTTATATTATTTTTAATTTTTTAAATTATTTAATTCGGAAATCTTGCAAATGCGTTTATTGACAAGACGACTAAATTTACAATTATATAGATTTACGAAACATAAAGCCGATGACTGCTGTCAACATATTATATATATATATATAAAACAGCATTTTGGTAATTATCTGAAATTATGTAATGGTTTTCTACTTAGAATTACTATAAATTACAAAATTGAATTATCAAAGAATGAGAGAGAAAGAAATGAAGAAGAAAAGATATAGCAATTGTTAACTGGCAATTATAAGATAGGAAGAAAACAAATTATTGTGTCAGCATAGAGGGTGTGTGCAAGTGCGTGCTAAAACAGAAAAATAGTTGTTTGAGTTTGTTTTGATGTGTGTATAATATTATGTGTGTATGAAATTAATGTGTGTATGGTGTATATGCTCACAGAAAGAATGGCCAAACGCCTTGAATCATTTGAGATGTGGGTGTATCGGAGAATGCTCAAAATACCGTGGGTCCAGAAGGTTCGAAATACAACAGTCCTTCAAAAACTAAATAAAAAAGGGCACAGAGGCACTCAAACCCATAAATAGACGCAAGCTTGATTACTTCGGCCACATAATGCGTATCCCCAAATACGAATTCCTGCAAATAATAGCCTAGGGGACAATTCAAGGCAATAGGAGGCCTGGGCGGATAGTGACACGGGGCGGTTTGTTTGTTTGTTTGTTTCTACTCTTTATTGTGAAATCACAATAGGCTCGTTTATTGTCAAATGGCAATCTCTTACAACCAACCCTACTATAACGTGTTTATATGTATGTGGATGTGTAACATGTGTGTAAGTGTATGTCTTGTTATCGCATTCGATCGACAGAACTGAAAATGCAAGACCCAGCCGGGAATCGAACCGGGACCTTACGATGTAAGATCAGGCGACCTAACCACTATGCCACCGGACCGTGGCCGTGTGGTTCCAGCTGAGCACTGGCGCATTGTTCCGTGCAGCGTTCTCCAAGACGGAAATCAGCAGGATGATTGCCAACCTCCGTTAGGACACGGCACTATAAGAAGATGATAGTATATATGGTTTTAATGTGCGTATGTGTATGGTAGTATTGATAGAGTGCACTCCTGATTGTGTATAGATAAAGCTGCTTTTTCAGATTTAGAAAACACATTAAAAAATTAGTCTAAATATAATATTAAGATAAGATCATGGTTTAAATCCAGATCCGAAAAATATGCATTTTGAGAATAATTCTTCCTAGATTTGGACATATAGAATAAGTTATGAGTTCTGCCAGAAATATGAGAAGAAATTCTACTAACCAAATCAATGCAATCTAGCTCATTGTTTAAGTAGCCTGAATAAAACTAACTGTGAAAGTATGAAAATTTTGATAATGGAATATGACTAAGCGTTTTAAACGTATTTCTTTAAAATACGATAATTTATTTTCGATATCCTGTTACATCCTTCAGCCTATTTTTAATTTACACATGCTACCAAGCAATGTGATAGGTGATAATGTTATCAAAGAAATATATCACACCATGTTATGATTTCAAATGATGACATCTCATTATTTTAATTTCTCGCTAATAAAATCGATAATAATATGTTTTATCAATGTAACTTTTATCAATGTAATGTCTGGACTATGACGTAAATCAATATGTGCACCCGATCACACACGAGTGTGATTAAAATAGTCACGTGCTTTGTTTTTTTAATGAATGACCAGTGTTTTTAATGTGCATTCAGCTGGTATATTATTTTACATTATATTTTACTAAGAATTTTTTGAAATGTGTATCTCATATTTTTTATTCATTTATATGGTAATTCACAATCATCTACAATAAATAAATATATAAGTAAATACAATTACAATGTCATGACACAAATCCAGTATCAAAAAGTTGATAACAAGTTATGCCAGAAATTGTTGCCAGTAATTCAATTTAATGTCACCTAACTGGACAATAAATAGCCTGTTCTAAGTCGGACATTTAAATTATTGTAAATATATGTATGAACCAATATAAAAGAAACTAATTTACAAAGAATATGGAAAATTTGAGAGAATGTATACACTAAAAGTTATTATTAATTCTTACAAGCTGGAGAGTGAAAATAAAATTAAAAAAAAATGGATAACCATAACATAAATCGTAAAAAAAATATGTAAAATTAGCTAGTATTTAGATAATCATAATTGCTTAAAAGGAGAGTCAGAAAGAATTTATTGTTTCAAAATTAATCAATCACTTTTCAATAAAATTAGATAACTCAATCAGCAAATACTAACTTAAGAAAACATTGAAACTTAAACTACTAAGCAACCTAAATAATGACTTACCCAGGTGAGCTAATTAAAATAATATATAATATAAATACTATAACAGCGAAAAGGAAAAAGTAAAATTTCCATTAGGTAAAATTATATATATATATATATATATATATATATATATATATATATATATATATATATATATATATATATATATATATATATATATATATATATATATATATATATATATATATATATATATATATATATATATATATATATATATATATATATATATATATATATATATATATATATATATATATATATATCTATATATATATATATATATATATATATATATATATATATATATATATATATATATATATATATATATATATATATATATATATATATCCTTCTAGCCGTGTTCGGCCATAGCGACTGCATTGTAGATTCTAGTGACTTCTTTAGTCTTCTCAGGGTCCATTGTTCGGAAACAGTCAAGTGAGCAGGCTATATTATAGTGCACAGGTGGGCGCGCGACCACGGGTGCACTCTCTCTTCCTCCCTCTTCTGAACCCGATGGAACGGAGACCGTTACGACCAATTAGGTAAAATTAGCCTTAGCATAACTATGTACATAGAAATAAGTGCATATAAATAGAGTAAATCAAGCTAGTTAGGTTATGTTAGGGCGTAAGTACATCTATCTAGTGTAAATCTTTCGATTATGGTAATGATTTGTTATTGTAATCGTTTAATTAATCAAAGTAAATACACTGATTTAGTGTAAACCAAGATAGTTAATATAGTTTAGGTTATATTAGGTTAGGCTAGGAAGTAGTTATATTAATTTATTATATGTCATTTATTTATTGTAAATATTTACTAGTGTATCAGCTAGTTAGTTAGGTTAGTTTCGATTAGGTTAGGAAGTTAGTACATCTACTTAACGTAAGTATAGGGGGTTCGGAGGGGGTGGTCGGGAAGGGAGAAAAGGAGGGGGGGTGTATGCTTGTCGGGAAAGTCTTGTGTGTGAACAATCTTTTTTTTAAATTCTTAATTCTTTTAATTATAATTTCTAATGTTGTATAATATGCATAAATGACTATGACTATGCACCTATTTTATTGTGAAATGAAATAAAAATTATTACACTTTTTGGGTATTCGAACCAACCTTAACCTTCATAAACAAGAATGTATGTAAATGCCCTTTTTTAGCCATACTTCATTTTATTACTTCTCTTTAACGACGTTCATAAATAATTAACACTTTCACTTCAATAAAAGCGATAACTATCGGTTTATGATTATTCTTGGAGTCGACGTAATTAATTAAGTTATTATTGATTTTATTACAGCTTCTGATTGGAAAGTTTCCATCAATGCTTGATCTAAATAAGCATGTGCTATATTAATTAAAACGTTATTGTTATTATATAAAAGTATAAATATTAAAATGACTAGGTACTCTGTGATACTAAATTGCAAGAGACGCAGATTACGGAAAGACTTTTGGTACTGTCAACATCATAATGAGCACGTATGTTGTAATTAATGCGATAATAATTCAGTTATTTTAAATCAATGAATTCTAATAAGATATCGATCCTCACCAAAAAGTACTGCATTTTCATTATACAATTAAGGTCGATCCGAGCCAATAAAATATGTTTATATATCTTAATGTATTCGAGCAATATTTTATTCAACTTTTAAAACCTACACAATTCCCGAGACGCAAAATATTTGCTAATTTTATGTTATGTAAAGGCTAAAACCATTTTTTCCCATCGAAACCGAAACAACTTTAGCACAGTCGTTTCATCTACCTATTCCCGACTAAGCAGATATGGTTTAGCTTAACCCCTCAAATGTGAGGCGTCCCTTAAGGGATGCCTTGGCAAAATGTATACAAAATGTATATAAATTTATATAAATGTAAATATAAATGTAAATGTGCGCCGCTTTATAGTAATCCGCTCTATAGTAATGCTATAGCTCTATAGTAAACCCCGCTCTATGTAAATGTAAATGTAAATGTAAATATAAATTTATATACATTTTGCCGTATGCAACCCGAGCTAATCGCCATTCATTTGAGGGGTTAACTTACCAGAGAACTATAAATAGGATAGAAAACGAATTTACCGCGTGAAATTTGTAGGACCCCACGTTTCGGTGACGTTGCAGCCGCCGTTGTCTAGGGTAGACTGAAGACTTTTTCAGTCTACCCTAGACAACGGCGGCTGCAACGTCACCGAAACGTCGGGTCCTTCAAATTTCACGCGGTAAATTCGTTTTCTATCCTATTTATAATGTCAAACAACCGCGATAGTCTTCGATTTTATATTACCAGAGAACTGTTCAACAAACTGGAACGTTTGCAGAATGTATGCATTCGGTTCATTTTCGGTCTACGGATATGACCACGTCTAACGTGGCAGTAAATATGCTAAAGGAGAAATTCATATTCTCGCTCTTCTGTTTCGTGTCCTCATCTTATCGTCACCATCAGTTTCAGATTCGTTCGAGATTTTCGAACCACTAAATTCTCATTGCTTTGCGCTGCGATTACCTTCTTATTAATAATTCTACTATATTTTATTAATAATTCTACTGCATACTACGGACTTTTTGGGCCATTATTTTAGTTGTAATTCGCCAAGGCTTACTATCTAGAGGCAAATATAATCCTTATTTCTTTCAAGAATCACATTAAAAACATTTATCTCTTTTAGGCTTCACCAGTTCTTTCTTTCCCTGTACCTCTTCCTTCGAATATACTGTCCTCGGATATTTATTAGTCATAATGGACCTATTGTTATCTACTTTTTCTTAAGATTTTAAATATAATTACCCTTTTTTATATACTCTTTAAGCAACGCGCTACTGTACCAACCGTTTAGGTTAGCTATTGGATATTGCTTATTGGCAATAAACAAGCCGTGTTGTATGCCTATAAATGCATGAGTTATTCTATTATTAAACATACTCGATATTTCTATGTTTGACTGTAGGATATCACTTTAACGATATATCCGCCATTTGTGCATATATTGTCTTTTTTTATAAATCAGTGTAATGTCCATTAATTAATGTTTTTATAGCACAATAAATTATTCTATTCCATGCTATTTCTTAATTAAATATTTAAATATTGTTAAAAAATCAAGAGGTAAAATCATAAAAAATAAACAACCTGGATATTATATATAGTAATAAAAATATAACAGATAATCTATGCAAGGTTGTCGCTGATTACAAAAGAATTAACAACGATTGATAAGATTATCCATTGAGAATTCTTTTAATCGCGTGATGAACTCCCAAGTTCATTATTCCGTTTGTCATTAATGCAATTACATATCTAAATGGTCTTGAGAGGTAATTAGATTGCTTGACAATGGATATTCATTGTTATTGTAGGGTTACGAATCAACTAATGTTCAATTGTCTTCGAGATGAGGTGCTGCTGTGGTACAAATGTTGCTTAATCAGTCGTTGTGATTCAAAGTTGGCCTATTTAACTGAATAAACAATAAAAATAGCGAGTTTCTTATCAAAATAAAATAATTATTCCTTAAAAACATTGTGTCATCGTATTATTATGTCATTAACTAAATTTGTCAATGGCCTACATAATATTAGCAAAATAAAACCAAAGCATACAGACGGGAAACCTGGTGGGCAATACTCCATCAGCTGTCTCTTTGGTTGTATGCTACCGTCGATTATCCCTACCAGTTTTAAAGCAATCGACATGATATTCGTCAAAGTCGTAAAATCTGACCTTATAATAAAAACGACAAACCAAATATCACTGGCGACAAAAAGGGGTTCTAAAGAAAAATATTTTTTTACGCAGTAGAGTCAAATATCTTTTGAAAGAGGTAAATTGTGGATTTCAAAATTCTCTGGCGAAAAATATTTTAAAAACTTGGGCGAAAAAGTAGGTAAGTCGCCTTATGTACGAAGTTTTTCGTAAAAATAAAATGTGAGGTTTTAATAGATATCACAGTAGGTATGGATATGGAATCAACATTATTGTCGGATACGTCACTCACCTCCGGTTTGCCGATGATATAGCCATCATGACTGAATCGATGAACGACCTTGGCACAATGCTTAGAGACCTCAATATCGTCTCCTAACAGGTGGATCTAGAAATGAACATGGGTCATGTTCGGAACTATGTAAATGTTGAATCTGTCGATCAGTATATTTATTTAGGTCACACGATCCTACTAGGCAGACTCAACTTCGACGAGGAGTTCTGCCGACCAACCCAACTCGAAAATGGGCAGCGTTCGAAAACTACGCCTATATATATTGTCCTATCATATCTTCTCCCGATTTTAAATCACAAATACCGCAGAGCCTCAACACGAAAGTCTATAATCAGTTGGTATTGCCAGTGATGATATAGGGCATTGAGACGTGGCCGCTAACTATTGGCCTCATACAGACCGTCAAAGTCGCGCAACGAGCCATGGAGAGAGCTATGTTTGGAGTTCTATTGCGTGAGTGGATCCGAAACTATGAAACCCGCAGACGAACCAAGGTTACTAGAATAGCTAGTAAAATAAGCAACTTGAAAAGGCAATTGTTATGCAATATAGTTCGCAAAACCGACAACCGTTGGGGTAAAAATATTCCGGAATAGCGGCAGACGAGTGTAGGACTCCCCGATAAAATGGGCCGATGGCATTGCCACGGTCGCAGGAAGTAGGTGGATCTAGGCGGCCCAAGACCGTTCTTCATGGTATTCTACAGGGGGAAGCCTATGTCCGACAGTGGACGTCTACAGTCTGATGATGATAAAATAACAATTTATAATTGTTACAAAATAAAGTGAGTGAAAAATCTAAAATTTAAAGCATTGTAAGCGAATTTTTTCTCATTAAAATATCAAAATTGAAACAAAATTCTTTAGATGAGTGTATACCTACACTTTTATCATATGAATTATGTACTCATATGCAACATTCTGAATAAAAATATTCATATCAATGGAATGCTAGAGGCCTTATTTTAGACAATTCTTTTAAATATTGTCATAGCGAGAACCCGTTACTTGAGATGATACGAAATCCTTGGTACGTGAATATTTAAATACATACTGCAGCTTATACACGCTGCATATAATTCAGATTTAGAGTTGCAAAACCGTCTTTCAAGAAAATGATCAATAAAAATTAATCTATGGAGAAAAAAATATATTATGAAACAGTAACGCCTGTCATTGATAAAACAAAACACTTGTTTAAATCACTATCATAAAAATTAAAAATTCTGTTTTAATTATAAATATTTCAGGATAACAATGGCATTTTTGTTACCTAATGATAGCAATGGGTAAATATTGCGTACTTACCTATGTAAGTGCTGTTTTTTTTTCACTGGCCATTTTGAACTTATATAACTTGGGTTTAAGTTGGAGTTTCAAATTCAAATAAATTTTAATTCAAGGCAATGTTATCTTGTTTTAAGAATCAGGTTTTTGTTTGTCTTTCCCTCGTTTGATTTTGCTCAAATATTTTCTCTTGTTCAACCATGGTAAAGTTGAAAATTTGCATTTTTTTCAAATATAAGATACTGTTCCGTTGTTTTTTTATTACAGCTTCTTGCAGTCTGGCGATATAGTTACTGTAAATGTGTACTGTTAAGTACTGCAAATAATGATAAAGAAGCTCGTGATTAAATAACCGAGCCTGGTCGATCGGTCATCGCCACTGCTTCTGCATAACATCGTATAACCACAGATTTCATAGCAAACAGTCGTAAAGTTGCAGGAGTTGCAGATGGAGACTCTTGGTCACCCACCGTACTTTCTAGATCTTGTTTTCCAGTTTTTTTTTGCAGCATTTAGATAACCTTTTACAAGGGATAAAAACGACTTTGAACAGTCGGTGAAAAACGCCTTCAAAGCATTCATTGGTTCTTGTCCACGAGAGTTTTACAGGAGAGAAATTAAGCAACTCCCATTATAATGACAAATCTGCATAGATAATAGGGGTCAATACTTTTATTTATTAAATATATATTTTTCATAAAAAGTTTTTGGCCTTAAATTTCCTTTATAGAACAGCAACTTCATAGGTAAGGACGCAAAGTGTGTTTAACTTTTTTTTAATACACCGTTTTACACGAAGTAGGTAGGTCTTGTTTTCGAGCATATCATTTTGAGATCCTGGTAATCCAAAAAAGTAATTTTTGATGAAATCACTGTCTATGTGTGAGTGTGTGTGTGTGTGTATGTATACCCACTGTCAGAAAATTCACGACTAATAAGGAAAAAATTAATCCATTACTACTGGTCCTAAAAGAAATCATAAATATTACCTATAATTCTGTATTTTTATATCCTATAATTAAATATTTTTTAAATTATTATTATTATTTATTTTCTTATTTTTGAAGACCACATTTTAGGGCAATTTATTATAGTGTTATTAGCTTTTTACTAAAACTTGTACATCTGTAAGCAATTAAGCAATCAAGCAAACTTGATTGTCATATTAGAGTCCTGTCCACCCTATAGAACGGGCTAGTCCCAGTTGGGTGACAGAATCAATTAAGCAAAAGGTTAAGGTTTTGCCATTCGGTTCCTATTATTTTTGTAAGCAAATCAATGTTTTATAGAAATTAATTCTTAAATAAATAAATAAATTCTTAGGATATTGTCTGCAATTCCAGCTTACGTCGCTTTTTGATATTTTAATATGAATTAAAAATGACATAACCTGAAAATTGCATACTTTATAACTCTATTATTATTATTGCTGGAATGGAAAACCAACGTGTTTTAGAATCCTAATTAAAATGCATCTTTCTTTGTTATGAATCATCTTCAGTGTTTCACGAATTAGATAATAAAAACTTTAAATGATGGGTTTAAGAAAATTAAGGATTTAAAATTGAACATGAAAATTCCGTTTATTATACCGCCGATTATTATAGTGGTTGTTATAGCGATATATAGCCGATTGTTATAGGGATTATTATAGCCGATACTCAACTAGGTGCTCAATTACTTAACATGTAACTTATATTATTTTTTGTAATATATAATAATTCTTCATTGTGCGTTTAGGCTATATTTCGTATACATATGGTTGTCGATATAACAAAGTTGTAAATTTAGCTTGTTTAATTGCTCTTCCCATACGTTCAACGACATGTATTATCACAATAATGATTAACCCGAGACACTCATTATTATGTCTGTGGGATGTGGATACCCACTTTTGACACAATTTTCTTCATTTTCGTATTTAGTACGATGAATGGAATATTTAGATACTGATTAAATTGTGGTTCGGTCAGTGCCGTTTTTAGTCATATGGTTTTTCTGTATATAGGTGTAATCTCTTAAAATATTTGCACTAGATTTTGCCCACGGCTTCGCTCGTTTTATAGTCTATTTTTGGGCCTCATGATTTAAAAAATTCAAACATAAATCTAACTGTACGGTTTTGATAAAATTGCCTAAATTCGGTTCAACTACTGACGTATGCTGATGAGCATTTTTTCCACGTGCTCCTACGTGAAAACCTATTTAGCAGCGGACAGAGCAGCAAAATGTATGGCCCTGTAAACCAAATGAATGGTTACCCACATTGAAATATTGGACCCAGCTTCATATTTTACTGTTTTTTCACATGTGGGAGCTAAGGGGCCCTTGCTGGGTTGGCCACGAAGACCCATTCTGTTGAGGGTTGGTCACACTCACGGGTCAACACCCATCCGGCGGCCTCCACGCACGAAGTACAAGCCTGGGTAGGACTCTGGCCTTAGGGTTAGTTTCCCCTAGGAATCAACCTTCTGGCGCTCCTGGACGGCCTGCGCACCGTGCGGATAAGCCAATCGATTGCGCACTCTAACAGTCGGGGGAGTCTGGAAGCAGTACTCTTTCCTATAGAGAGGGGGTGGTTGCGGACCTTACGGCGACTGCTCTTGAAACGACCATCGGCTACCCGATCCTGGGTGAACAGCCGGGCAAAAGATGCCTTGGTCCGCGGTAGATTCAGTATACACCATTTCACCGCTTCGCAAGGAAGAGGACCCCGCAAGCGACCTCGAACTCGTAACCAATCGAGAGACCGGAGTAATCTGGTCGCAATTGGGAGTAAGGGCGTGAGTGTAAGCCCGCTGGGTAACACACCTAGTTATCTCGCGGGGTTCGCCTCTTACGGGCATGTGGCGGAGCTTGATGGTGGACTGTTTTTGTCCAAGTCTTCTGCGTTCACTTCGCGGAAGAGAGAACGACTAATCGTAAAAACTTTCTGAGGTAACGGGTTCGCCTGTTGTAGTTGACAACTCTATATGTTGACCGTTGAGGAGTTCCCTCATCGGGAGCCAACCCAGGGTACATCAGCCATGTCATAGTGAAACCTGGAAGGGGCTATCATAATTGAATGCGTATACAAAATGTTGGGTCTCTGCTGTTGACAGTTGAGGAGTTTCCTTGTCGGGGGCCAACTCAGGGTGGACGGATTGCAACCACAATTGACGGTGGACTGTTTTGTCCTAAGTCATCTGCGTTCACTTGACGGACGGGAAAGACCAATCGTTAAAACTTCCTGAGGTGACGGGTTCGACCGTTGTAGTTGGCAGCTCTAGTAGTATTGTTTAACATGTGTTGTAATCCTTATAACGCAAATAATTTACTACCGTTATATATTATGCTTATATGTACTTTTTCATGCTGTATGTTTTTATTAAAAATAAAAAAAATATAGTTAAATAGTCGGAATGAAATATATCTGTGTCTTATTAAATTAATAATAAAAAGTAAATAATTATACAATTTAATCTATCCCGGACGACGAAGGCACCTCTTTACAAGACACTCAGATACTCATCTTTACAAGACAAGACATAGAATAATAATCAAGACACGGCATATAATGATTAGCAATTGATACCCTATAATAAGTAAACCACAATACATACATATAGATTAAGCCTACCTTAGTACAAGCAAGGCCTAGTTAGGGTGGATTTGTGATTACAATAATACATTTATTGTATATATACATTTAATGAAAACGTTTGAATTCGAATTTGTATTTGAATTTAACACTCTTAGGGCCCGATTGCGTTTTTCTGTGAACTAAAACTAAAATTAGTCCAAGCGAACGAGACAGAGCAGGAGTATGAAACAAGCGATCGTCGATAAATACTACCTTTTGAACTTATACTCGTCCGAATAAATTCGAGCATATTTCGTGCGGTGTAAGATTTGACCTTGGCGCGCAGTTTTAATGCGAAAAAGTGACAACCGATCATCTCACTCCTCTCTAGCGTATTGCCCTGTCTCGTTCACACGGACTAATTTCCGATTTTAGTTCACGAAGAAACGCAATCGAGCCCTTAATATATGTATTAGGAGCGTCCGCTCTCATCAAAGCGAATGAAAATGCACTAGATATCTTTGAACGCAAAATACGCCGCAGGAGGATGGAAAGTTGAAAAGACTAATAAATAAAGGACGGTCTATAATGATTTGAAATTCCTGAAAATCGTAAGCCTCATGTGGAAAGCTTGGACGAATGCAGCAGACGAAACAGCTGTTGAAATGCATTCTTTATGGAGTGGCAGTGACGGATTTATACTTTTCTAAAGTATAGGCTACTTGACTTTGTGCCGCCCTTCCATACTATCTTAATCGCTTATTTATCTAGGTCTTTTCTAGGTAATGAACAATTTTGCGTATTTAAGAGGGTAGGTAGTATTGAAAAGCCAAAATAATAAATGAATTACTCATAAAATTAAAGTGTAATGAACAAGAATAATTTTTTTACAGTATTGGCGAAGTCATTTATAATATCGTCATAGTTTATGGTGTTCATTATCTCTTCTTCTGAATACATAGAAATTTCTTAATACATAGACTTGCTTGAGTATTACGTTCATAATCGCGGACGAACTTTACGGCTTCTACTATACTAAAGCGAGAGACCTCCGAAATCTGCCGCCCCTGAAGTCTGCCGCCCCTAGCCTGCTGGCCTATATGCTCGATTGACAAATCCAGCACAGTGGAAAAGCAAAGGTCTTCTCAGAGTTTGATGGCCAAAATTAGGATGTTTTTATTATATTGTTAAAAACCAAAATAAATGCACTTTAAATGAACAACTGAGTAACCAAAGTCCAGTACAGGGGGGAAGATTGGCTTTTTGGCTTCGTCAAGAAAATTCTCGACGAAGCCAAGACTCACAAGGAGTTATAGCGCTAACAATGATTATGATGTCATGAAACAGCATTAATAATACCTACTCTACGTGTTGATTTATTTTGAGTTACTGAGGAACAAACATTTCGTTCGTCATATTTATATCAATATTTGAAAGATATACTACGTGGTAGAGAGATAATGCAATGCAATGGAGTACACAATGCATACACTCGAGTAAAAACATCGAAAAACATTGTCTAGACTCCGATTGCGTAAGATATTATATGTTTCTATATATCGACTTTTGGTTAGTGGGTTAAGTGTGTGAGTTTATAGATAAAGGAATAAAATTATTACAGTTAAACACATATTTCTGAAAAGGTAAATAACGGTGACCCTAATCTAACTTAATATTCTTGACGGTGTTGTAAAATTAAATTCTTTGATATGCATTTACAAATAGAGGTTCTATAGGTGCCTCGAATACTAATATGAATAAGGATTATTCCGATTATACATTTGAAGACAAATCAGTCTACCTAAACGATCAACGAAAGCACAACGAAAGGGTTAAGTTAATTTTAAGCTACTGCATAGCTTTTATCGCGGGCCTAGGCCAGTGCGGCGACCGATTGAAGAAATTTCTTAACGAAAATTAATGATTTTAAACTGATAATTAAGTCTAAATGAGTACTGCTTACGATTCGAAAAAAATATATGTTAAACAAGAACATTTTTCTAATATTCTTAGCTTTGAATATTTTAGATTTTGTTTATATTACATAGTGTAATTAATTTGTGAAATTAGGTCTAACCGAACACAAAAACGACTACTACGCAAATACTATCTGGCGTATTATTATGAAACCTACACCATGTTAAAGATAATTTAATTTTCTTTTTTTTTATCTACGATTTTTTCGAATAATCCGTTTTTTTTGCTTTATCGAATACAAAATTCGTGCGCGGCGCTCTATCGGAAGACGTTTAAATTATTCCGAATCATTTGCTACCGCAGCCGCAAATTATTTGGAATAACTTCAACGTTTTCCGATAGAGCGCAGCTATCTGATATCGGAAAAAATAAAATAAATAAATAATTATAATTGCGTAAGTTGTTAAAAATGCTACGCAATAGCTTTACCGCGGCAGTCCCCGAGTGCCACACGTATTTTTTTTTAAAACAAATATACAAACCACTTCTGTACTAATTATTTAATAAATCAATGATTAGTGGATTGAACAAATTATCGTTCGAATTTCATTCTGTTAGCTCAGATTCTGATATAAGATTAGATTTTAATATTATGTATGCGAATAACATATTTGAAATATGCGTTTGCCATACTCAAACCTATATGATTCCGCCGCTGTTTCTTTTGTAAAATTAGCTACAAGATTTAACATAACAAAGCTACTAGATTTAGATCGCGTTTAAATAACAAAAATCAATCAAATATTAAATAATCAAAAAGTCATAAGAAACAAATATCAGAATGATTGGAAAATTTAGACAGGAAGAATAGAATAATTAGAGAACTATGCGGATGAGCCGTTGATACTGAGATTGAAAAATAGCGGTATGTTGTGATATAAATAAGATCAAATGAATTTACCGCGTGCAGTTTGTAGAACCCAAGGTTTCGGCGGTGTTGCAACGGCCGTTGTTCAAGGTAGGATGGACAGTTTTCTCTACCCTGGTCGATTCTGATATTACCTCTACCTAAATTAGCCGACTCTATCCTGAAAAACGGCGTTTGCAACATCGTCGAAACATCGGGTTTTACAAACTTCAGCCGGTAAATTCCTTTTATCTTATTTATAATATCGAACAATCACGACAGTCTTCGATTTCATATATTATTATAGTTGAAATTAGCAAAGTAAATATTCCTTAATCATACCTCACATACCTTAAGTGTTTATGTAAGGACCTTAAGTGCTTTTGTATCCTGATATTGAAATTCCTGAATATTGTTTCGAATTTCGCTTGACGTTTGTCGCTGAGCATCACAGCCAAAGTAGGATATTTTGAGGACCAATCAACTTTCTCGCCAAGAAATAGTTATATCTCTGTTATAATACATATCTATATCACAATTTATTAACATTATTCCAAAAATGTCTGTCAAACGTTATTTGTGCGTAATTTTTAGGAGTATTCAAATAAAACAGTCCTTAACGTTTATGACCATATTATACACAATTGAAACAATTTGAAAAATGTATTAATGATATTATAATGCCAAACTTATGAGCGATTTTCATCTCATGACTATTTATTTTTGTTGAATATATTAACAAATTACTGTCATGGCATTTAGCACTATTTTCACACATCAGGAGATATTGAAACATATAGGTTAAAACAAAAAAAACATAGACAAATTGGCGCTTAGGACAGTTGGTGATTGACGATTTGTTCTATAGTAATGTTTGTTGATAAATATTGCTTATTGTACAATATCATCAACATAACGCAGTTTATTGACTGATTTTCACGATATTATACATTAATATGATTACTTTAAAGCTTTTTAAAATCTGAAATATCTTAGGTATAGCCGCAAAGTGAATAAGTATGATGGTATAATTATATTTAAACAAATACGAAACCCTGAAATAAACTTCATCTGTCCAAATACAGAGCTTGTGTTACAAATTACAGATGGCCACGTGTATGAGAACAATACGATTTTAAATAGGCTTGAATCTGTTACTTGAATAAACTAAATTACCATAGATTGCACTAAAATTGGTTCATCCGTCTGAAGTAAAATGGCAAACAAGGTCGCCTTTGTTACCAAAACGGTTTAAGAAAATCGTGTACCTACATACTATAATTGCCACAGGAATACGAAGTATTGAGTCACGTGTTTTTCGGGTTCGGAAGACTGTTGTTATTTCAACATTTATATATTTTCTTTACTGTTATAAAAATATTTCTTCGTTGTGGGAAAATAAGTACCTAACTTAAATTGATTATTTATGTGACCTATAGATAAATCAAAATATTTATTTATAGAATGTGTTTTAATTAACAGGCATCCTTGAAGGTGGGGAATCGATACAAGCAAATAAGCAACTTTTAATAAAAAATTGTGGAAATATTTTTTTTTTCAAATTTGATTTTTTTTATTAGTATAAAAAGCGCTGAGCATTATGCGCTATCTAGAAGTAGATAAAATATGGCTAATACTGTTTATTAGTGATATTTTACAAGCCGATAGATGGCACAGCGCGCTCAAACGCTTGTCACACATTTATTTATCAGTCAAGTTCTAAAAATAGAAAAAAAAAAATTAAAAAAAATACGTGTGGCACTCGGGGACTGCCGCGGTAAAGCTATTGCATTTTTAACAACTTATGCAATTATAATTATTTATTTATTTTATTTTTTCTGATATCAGATAACTGCGCTTTATCGGAAAACGTTGAAATTATTCCGAATCATTTGCGGCTGCGGTAGCAAATGATTCGGAATATTTTAAACGTCTTCCGATAGAGCGCCTCGCACGAATTTTTTTTTCGATAAAGCAAAAAAACGGATTATTCGAATAAATTCGTAGGTAAAAAGATAGATAATTAAATTATCTTTAAAATGGTGCCGGTTTCATAATAATACGCCAAATAGTATTTGCGTGGTAGTCGTTTTTGTGTTCGGTTTGACCTAATTTTACAAATTAATAACACTATGTAAATATACACAAAATCTAAAATATTCAAAGCTAAGAATATTACGAAAATGTTCTTGTTTAACATATATTTTTTCCGAATCGTAAGCAGTACTCGTTCCCTTCATTCGGTCGCCGCGCTGCTAGGCCCGCGATAAAAGCTATGGAATAGCTTAAAAAAACCTTTTTTTTATATTATTTAATTTTTAATCAGAAGTTGTTTAATTGCTCGTAATGATTCACTCCTTAAAGGATGCCTGTTAATTAAAACTCACCCTGTATTTTGAAACCGACTATTAACCGCCCTGCCCTACATTTGGGTTATTACCTATTCAAAAAGTAGGTAAAACATCGTTTGGTTTTTTCATTATATTTCTCAATACGTACGTAATGTACTTGTTTACATTATACCAGGTTTTTTTAAAGAATAGACCAATTTATTACCTTTTTTGTATTTAGAATCGTAGGAACAATTTGACGTATCACGTACATTTGTGGGTTTTATTTTATTTTTATTATTATTATTGTACTCGAAAGTATCTGATACGGCTTGTTGCGTATCACCTAGGTTCGTATAGGTAGGACGGATAAAGAAAGAATGAAGAATATTTTAAAATGATAAGAGTCGTAATAGAGCATTAAAAATGGATAATAAAACAAAAATTAAATATGTAAAAATAGAAATTAGGCATACAAAATTATTTTTCGGAATATGTATAGGTTATCGATTTTATAGTTTCAGAGAATTGCAAATAATAGCCGAGACATCAGCTCAACAAAGACCAACAGAAACCGGTAGCTGAAAGGCTTATATATATATATATATATATATATATATATATATATATATATATATATATATATATATATATATATATATATATATATATATATATATATATATATATATATATATATATATATATATATATATATATATATATATATATATATATATATATATATATATATATATATATATATATATATATATATATATATATATATATATATATATATATATATATATATATATATATATATATATATATATATATATATATATATATATATATATATATATATATATATATATATATATATATATATATATATATATATATATATATATATATATATATATATATATATATATATATATATATATATATATATATATATATATATGGTAATCAATAGTTTAATTTGCCGAAGTAATCAATAGTTTAATTTTTTATTTTTTCGCTTAATTCGTCTCAATTGAAGGCATTTTGTGTTGCATAAGGATAAGCCCTATTTTTGAGATATATGGATGAATAGTGATCGTTAGTCGACTGCAAAAGGACCTTTAAACTTACATTGCACCGTCGAAAGTCGTGCACATCCGTAAGTATATCTCATTCAAACATAAGCATTTCCCAATACAAGCTGGGATTTCCTTCCCTACTTTTTAAGTAGCTTTTACGAATTTTATTTTAATTAAAAACATCATTATATATATATATATATATATATATATATATATATATATATATATATATATATATATATATATATATATATATATATATATATATATATATATATATATATATATATATATATATATATATATATATATATATATATACATATATATATAAAGTAACATTCGGTATGATCAAATTGCTCATTACCCAACACTGACAAATAGCAGAGGGAGGTGAAAGCTTTGCATAAAAGGTTAAACAAAGTTCTTTACGAGAAATATAAAATTAGGCTTCTTTATTGCCAGAACGTAATTGCCTCCTGGAATTCAATACTTAGAAATAGGAAATACCTTACGTCGTCACTTGAGAATGTGACATAATTAATTATCACACAAATGTATGTAAGCCTGGCAGTGCGGCAAATATGATACTTAGATTTTTTTTAAATAATTATAACTGGCAATATAATGAATACGATACGTCTTGATTGGTATTTTGATTACTTGCTAGAGATTTTGATATTATTTTGATAAAATTATTATTTTTATCTGTTGCTCTTTACTGTAAGTATATAATTTTCAATCCAATAATCGTAAGTTTCTGTAATTGAATAGTAACAATACCATTTAAATTAATGACGTAAATGAAAATAATAGTTGTTGGTTAACAAGCACTCTGCTACTATATTATCTGTGTACCTCGATTTGACCAGTACATTTTTTTCAAATTATGAAGATGACAGCAACAGCACTTACTTCTTCTGGGTAACCGCGCAGCCTCCCCAAGGTAGGTAAGGATCTGAAGGACCAACACGATCATTGTTGACCGCGACGTTACGAGTTGAACCATTGTTGGAGATTAACGTCAGTTTGTGTTTACGAGTTGTTAAGTGACTCCGCGACGTATGTTGACGGCCGGCCGACTGCGCCGACGCACATCAGACGACTGTACTTTTAAATCGGATGGATCGACGTGACGTAGGCCACTGTGATCCACTAACCGGGGTTCGGAGGCCAAATCGACCAGCATCGGTAACGGTTAAAATAGGATTTAATTAATGAAACCGATTCCTCTAAAACTTTCGCGATTATTTGACATTTTCTTCTAAATTATAGGGTTCCAAGAGGTGGATAGTTTGAAATCTTCATCTCGTAAGTCCAGATCGGAAGTCCGACATATCTTCCGACTAAACACCTGACGGGCATTTTTGAAACGCTTACGGACGAGACGATATTACATATGAAGGACTCGCTGTATTTCGTCAACATTGTTAGAAATATCATACTATACGGGGTGAGTTTTGATGATAAGTCGTTATTTACAAATGTGCCTATTTCGGATAACAGTTGCTGAAACAAACTGGTGGAGAAGTATCTCCCATCAGCAATGCAGAAATGCTTCGTCACTGCCTCACATCCATCTAATTTTAATAAAGGACAGTTACTACATGCAGATCGACAGAGCAGTGATAGGAAATCCAATATAGTGAGCCAATTGTACTTGGAATATTTTAAGAATCGCCATCAACTTTTCAAAAACACAACCCAAATATTGGACTCGATACGTTCCACATTTTAACAAGTAAATATATTAAACATACTAAAAAAACACGACTAGCGTTAGAGAAAGTGAACTATTGTATTTATGATAATTTTTATTACGTTTGTTTTGTGTATATATATACATATAGATATATGTATATTTTTGAAATGTGTCCAATCAGACCTTTCATTTAACACTAAATACGATAAATTTATTGACATTTGAACATTTGGACAACTATTTCTATACTTAATATTATAAAGAGGTAAAGTTTGTGAGTTTGTGAGGTTGTAGGGAGTAATATCTGGATCTACTGAACCGATTTTGAAAATTCTTTTAGCAGTAGAAAGCCACGTTATTTGCGAGTGTCATAGGCTATATATTAATCCGAAATATGAAAAGACTTTTTCGTGGTAGTCGGATTTGCAAAGTAAGTCGTAGAAAAAACGGTCGAATAAAAATATTTCTTACGAACGCTGCTTTAACGATAAGGGATATATGATTGAATTCTAGATAAAAGTTGTAGAGCTTGATAATGCTTACAAAAAAGTCAGCGACAGCATATGTCTACATTTTATATTTAAGTCACAAAAAGTAGTTTTTTATAATAAAAAAAAATATTTTATATTTAAGTCACAAAAAGTAGTTTTTTATAATTAAAAAAAATATTTTAAATCATTACGTCATGTTTATTAGTCATATTATCAACAATTATTAGTTCTTATCAAAATAAGTAAATTTATCGTCTGAAGTGTTTAAAACAAAAGACTTTTCCATTTTACTGCATATAATTTCCCTTTTACTATATAAATGGTTAAAGAGGTAATACGAAATAGGTAAGGAACCGCGACCGTATCTCTAGTTGGAACTCCTGAAAGACAATATATTTTGGTACATTACATCTAATATAGTACACAGAGAAGTTTTGAACAATTAAAATAAACATAATTGTGGGCACGGGTCAGCTAGTAACTATATAAAATCTCGTTACGCACCAGCTATAAAATATTAAATAAAAATATGAACATTTAAAAAATATTATGAATTCTACGGTAATTCAATATATTTAAAAGACCCCAGTAACCTCGCTCGTTGGAGCTTTGCCGAGGATAGTTCTTGTCCCCTCTGTAGCAATACCCCTTGCACAGCTAGACACATTCTAGCTGGCTGCAAGGTGGCCTTAGATCAAGGACGGTACACTTACCGCCATGACAAAGTTCTCGCTGTTATTCGCGAGGTAATTAGTCTCTCAGTGGCTCGTGCCAACAAGGGTTTGACAGTATCCTCCAAACCCCCAATACAGTTTGTGCGGGATGGCTCTAAAGGCAAAAAACATTTAACTACAAAACCTTTCTCAATAATCGAGAAAGCTACAGATTGGACTCTGGAGGTTGATTCGGTCTCTAAGCAGTATAAATTCCCTGAAAGTCTCGGATGCACAGCCCTCCGTCCAGATATAACTCTTTACTCTCTATCTCGGAAGGTGGCTCTTATTGTAGAATTAACTGTTCCATGGGAATCAAATATCCCAAAAGACCACGAGTACAAATTAAATAAATACCATGATCTTGCAAATGCCGTAACCCGGAACGGCTTCACTGTTCACCTTCACGCGGTGGAAGTTGGCGCTCGTGGCCTGCCAGCTAAATCTCTATTTCACCTCTTTAAAGATCTTGGCCTTTCTAGAAAAATAATCAACTCTTTCTTAGAAAAAATATCTAAAACTGCGATTTGCGCATCTCAAATTCTATGGCTTCGAAGGGGGAGTGATTGGGTGGCAAGGTGAACGCTCACATGTGGCAAGACAGCTGTCCTAAACCTACCACAGCCGGTTCGTAAGTCCGGAATCCACTGCTCACCCCCCAGAAGTGTAAAAAATAGTATTATGATGGGCCCGACTCCGGTCGGTGAATTCCATGGCAGCTCCGTTTGTATTTATTATTACAGTTTCCTTGAATAAACCGGTAGATGCATACTAATAATTACGACATATATGCACTTTAAGATTATCTCAAGATACCCGTATAATGGCACTCGATGTAATATATTTTTCTGATAATTCACCTGTTATTGCCCAGTTTGTGGTCAGAAGGCCGCGATTGGACTTTAAGAGAATATTAAATCGTCTCTTTTAAATTAGATTTCTTTTTAAGAGGGCAAAGTATGTCTTCAGAGAATTGTCGAATTTGTTTCTTTTGTATATCGTTCTATTTTAACAAAACTATTGATTGACTTTCTCTGTTTAGGAAAATGTTTTGCCTTTCTGTACTCTTATCGTTATAATAATTAGAATCTCAAAACATACATTTTCTAAATCCTTCAAATGTTGTTAAATAGTAAGGACGGATTATTTTCTTCGCTTTGCGAAAACGGTATATATTTATTACGTCAGTCTATAAAGAACACTTAATTAAGATTATAGTATTTGCTAATGCTATTATTTATTTTGGTGTCGTCTGAATAATTGTTGCTGGTAATCCATATTCTCACAATAGTATGGCAGCACGAGATTAACACATGATTTTTATCGCTAGCCACGTATTATTTATCAAAATATCATAAAATTTAAATAAAGCACCACTTAAATACTGCTCCCTAACTTTTTAATATCTTTATACCTATATTTAACAAGGAAATCCATATACAAATTTTGCAAATCTTTCGTATATAAATATATACAATGACAAAATAACTACTGCAATTACACGACGATTTAAGTATGTGTACCTAATATGCTTTTCATTAGGTGGACTCTAAACTTTGTGGGTGGGAGGATAAAGCCATTGCCTTATATTGTTCCATATTCCTATTTTCTGTCAGTAAACCTAATTAAAAATATGTGTGGGGGGGGTAACGACACTGATAGGGAAACATGTACCAAACAGCTGATCTATAATATACTATAAAAATATTAGGGGAGGGGCGGGCAAGATGGAGATAATTAAAATAAACTGATATAAATATTGTAATAAATATTGTTGTGTAAATATTGTAAATAAACTGATATAAATATAATCCTTATATTAAGCTTCAACGATAGTAACTCATCATTGGCAACAAAGAGATCAGGTAAATTACCAAGTAAATATATTTAAAAGAATAAAAAACACGACTGCCGTTACAAATAGTGACCTATTATATTTATAACTAGCTGTGCCCGCGACTCCGTTCGCGTACATTTCGATTTTTACGAAGCATTAGGTGCAATAACATTTTTTATTGCGTGATTTAAAGGGATGCTAATCATATGGTAAGGTGGGTAGCAGTCGTCATGATCTTATTGTAACGCTTCTTTGTAAACGATGTTGTGTGTTGTGTTATGGGGAGTGCAGATGTAAAGATCGTTACTGCTGCTCACTCTTGAGCAAGCAACATACAGCTGTCCGTGAGAGAAGCAGCTCGTGCGGAGATCTACACCTGCAGTGCGGAGCGTCTGTCCCTGCGACTTGTTTATAGTCATAGCGAAACAGACGCTCACAGGGAACTGTACACGCTTGAACTCGAACGGGTAGTTGTTAGGGATGAGAGGGATACGCGGGATGAACACGTCTTCCCCTCGGCCGCAACCTGTTAGTATGGTCGCCTCGATGACGTTTCTTTGTAACGACTTCACCAGAAGCCTGGTGCCGTTGCATAGCTTGGGGGTGCTTAGGTTTCTCAGCAACATTATGGGAGCACCAACTTTTAACGTTATCGTATGTGCCGGAAGTCCAGGAGCATTCAAAGAGTTGAGAAACTCGATCGGGTAGTTAGTCGCGTCGCCATCATCAACTACCCTATTAATGGCATGGAACACCATTTCGGGGGCCTCGAACATACTTAAAATTGCGTTATTAATAGCAACCGCCTCATCATTTTTTGGGGTGAGAATGGCTCTTTCGCAGAGCCAAGAGCTTTCCTTGCTAGACAGATTTTCTATGTCAGGATAAACTTGGGCGATCAGCTCATTAACCGAAGTAACAGTTTTACATAATGAAAGTGGAAGCTGAATTTCGCCATTCACTTCGGTCATTGTACCATTACCTATCTTCAACAGCAGATCAGAGAACTCTCCCGTCAGTGAATCCCCTCCGAGTTGAGCTCTCATATTGACGGTAAGTGAGAGCTTTTTTACATTGGACCAGAGAAGGGATCGTTTGAGACAGGCGTTTACTTCATCAGCGCGCGTACCTCTGCTGATGACGGGGAGAGTCTGACGGAAGTCACCAGAAAAGAGGAATGTGACACCACCCATAACTTTGCTATTGTTTCTCATATCCTGTAACGTGCGGTCAACAGCCTCCACTGCTTTTTTGTTTGCCATCGTGCATTCATCCCACACGATGAGAGCACAGTCTCGCAGCACTTTTGCTTTTTCACTATTTTTTGAGATGCCGCAAACAGGATTGTCGGAGCGATCTAGATCTATAGGTATTTTAAACATTGAATGAGCTGTCTTACCCCCGGGCAGTAATGTTGCTGCTATCCCAGAGGATGCCACCGCAAGAGCTATGTCGGCATCTTTTCGAATTTTTGCTAAAATTGGATTTATCAAAAAAGTCTTTCCAGTTCCTCCGGGGGCGTCAATGAAAAAGATTTCACCCGATTTAGATTTAACACTGTTCACGACTCGATTGTATATATTTGTTTGTTCCACAGTTAGTTTTGGCTCATTTTCTCGAACCAAACTATTCATTTCGGCAATGTTATAGCTCGTCTCAGCGGCATACTCCTTGCTTATTGTTGCGTCGTTCATCATCTGAGGAGAAGGAAGTCCGTATCCACCCAGAGGATTTCCGCCGATAGAGATGACGAAATCCTGAAGTTGTAATAAACCACGATTTTCTATGTCGGGTCTACATTCCTCAACATTGAGATCAGGGGTACGTCTCTGAATCTCCCTCGTGATGTCTTCACAGAAGATATGGCGGTACTTCTCCCATGGATCGCTTGGATTCGACAGGTTACAGAAGACCAACATAACAGCAAAAAGTTGGCGAAGTTTAGCGGCGTTGTCACTGATGCAAGCCTCTCGCAATGTGTCATCCCAGTTAGAATCGTCTTCAAGCAGATGTAGTGCTCTACATGCTGCTTGGTAAGTTGGATGAACTAAGCCGTCCACAGATTTAAGGCATTCGAACGACGTCGGTCCTCGTACGTGATGAAGTAGCAACCGTAGAAAGTAGCATTCGCTATTGCTTGGATGTACTGTGTACACCCTACCGAGTACGTTTTCTCTAAAGATGCCAGTAACACCTTCTACGATACTACCACGCTTCCTACGATTGAAGACGCCACGTTGTTTGTCGAACGTATAGTATGATGGCACGTCTTCGTAGAGCAATGTTTTAGCGAATTCGTCATCTTGGCAGAGTTTGAAGAATGCCATTAACGTCATATTTTTTGGATCATCGACTCTATCCCTCACGTTATTCAAAGTGAAGTAGACGCGCTGCCCATTCTCGAGATGGACAGCCAAATGAGTAACGGGAGGAAATCGTTCGTGTATAGGAAACGACAGGATGCGCGAAACTGCTTCCGAACTGCTTACATATCGTCCAGATTGGTACCGCAACACTTCGTCGTGTTCGTTTTGTACCCCGAATGTCGCTTGGTCGCTGCCTTTATTTACATATTTGCATATGTATTTAATGGACTGGACGCTGCTACATAATTCGACGTTTATGTGTGTTTGGAAGGCTCTTGAGAGGGTCGGTGAGTGCGGAACAATCCACCTGTTATCTACTTCAATAATTTGACCGCGTATACGAATTTGTGCAGTGAACCCGCCTTCTTGGGGACTCCTGCGTTGGTATAAAGGGTAGCCGTCTGTACCCGTCACCGTTTCCGTAGTGAACTGTTTAGGAAATTGTTTACTGCAGCGACCGTCCTTCATGCAAGGCGACTGCATGTTCAAAGGTCTGCAAGGACCATGAACCATGTGCGTTTTGACGATTTCATATAGTTGAGGATCGTTTTCGGGATTTGGTAGTTCCGCGCGTATGACTCGATCGATTTCATTAGGCCTAATTTTTTCTTCCAGCCACAGGAGTATGTGAGCATGGGGGAGACCTCGTTTCTGCCATTCGACAGAATACATGAAGCATCTAGCACCACCAAATATCTTCTTCTTGGTGATTAAATCCATTAGTATTTTTAACTTAAGATGAAAAACTCTCGAGATCAAGTCATGTCTATCATAAGGAAGTTGTCCAGGTAGAAGTTCCTTCTTTATTTCTTTCCACTTGGGATTGGTCGTGATGGTGATAAAGAGATCAGGTCTTGAGTACTTTCGAACGTAACAGAACGCATCTTGAGTGCGCTCGTGCATATATCTCGGGCCACCTGTGAAACTGGATGGTAATATCACCAGGCGACCCAAGTTCTCCCCACCTCCATCCTGCCTCAGCGCATCTTGTAAATGTACATACTCTTCAGATCTCAATTTCTTTTGGTTCGTTCTGATAAATATTAGTCTTTCGGTCTCTATCTTTGCGTACATGTCTACTAAATATTGATTAAATAGCTTACGAAAGTAGTGAAGGTGATTGTATACATCCTGTCGAATCATTATTCGATAACAGTAAAACTGGAGAGCGGATGTTTTTTTTCTATTGTTCTCTTCGCGCGTCACAGGATCCACATTAAAAACCATAAAGTTATACCCATCTTCACCGTGGCAGAGTAGCAAGGGATATTGCAGTGCATCGTAAGATCTATGTGTTTCGCATATCCTTAACAAACGGTCATCGTTTGTACGAAGAACGATATCTCTTTTCTCACACTGCTCATTCACCAGCAATACGGCTACCTCGTTCGTTGTTGGTTCGTTGTATCGACCCCTGTGTGCTGTCGACGGCCTTCGGTCTGCATGTATGACTAACTTATAGTCATCCCGATTTCCAGTAGGGAGAGATTGTAAAGCCGTCTTGAAGTCTTTTACATACGGATTACACTCATTAAGCATCGACTGAAGATTTTGTACTAAATTTCTATCTATGTTTGAAATGTGTGACATTCTTGTGTCAGTTTGAGCTTCATAATCTGAAATGAAGTAAATCTGAAGGAATTTTGCTATTGCGTTTTCGACTGGAAGCAATGATCCTATACGATGATAAACTTGGCCTTGTATTTTAAAAGTTGGCATGAATAGGCCTTCTGATATTTCATTGCCCCCAAAAGATGTCATTTGGAAAGCACTGTTGTAAGAGCGAATGGCATTAAGGAATTGCGCTGAGGATGGATGGTCTCCGTTCAAAAGCGACTTAAGTGGTTCCGGAGGTGGTTCTATTGGTTCCAAGTGAACCTTTCCCGATGAGCAGCACAATCCATTTGACTCATTTTTCCACTTTAAGGCCTTACAGTAACGACAAACGACTTCCATATCCCCAATCTCAGACTCCTTGGCATAGTTTATTTCTGGGTTATAAGAAAACCCACTTTTATATTTGTCAACCCAGTACAAAATGTCAACAACAGCTTCATTCCGCCCCCCATCTATGGATAACTGTAACTGTCTGTTAAGACTGTGCATTTGACGTCGACATTCCAATCGATCATTCCGCTCATTTTGAGACAAAGATGCTCGGAACGTCGCAATCTGTTGTTGATTTGCATATAAAGCACTTTCTCGTTCTTGACTTAACAGGGCATATCTGTCTCTACTGGCAGCCAGACGTTCAGCTTGTTGTGTTTCGCCCTCCCTTCGAAAGGAATCCAAGTGACGCTCTCGATCGGCAGCTAAACGTTCTTCACGCTCTGACTCGGACTCAAGTTCACGCGTGCGTGTAGCGTATTCACGCATAGCCGTCAAACGCTGTTCTCGAGCTTCATCAGACTCGTGTTCACGTACGTATGTAGAAATATTGCGTTTTAATAATAATCGTCGTTCTCGCGCTTCATCAGATTCGACTTCACGCGTGCGTGTAGCCTGTTCACGCATTACCGACAACCGCTCTTCTCGAGATTCAGCTGACTCGAGTTCACGCATGTGTGTAGCGTGACCACGCATAACCG
Source organism: Micropterix aruncella (assembly GCA_944548615.1). Lineage (NCBI taxonomy): Eukaryota > Metazoa > Arthropoda > Insecta > Lepidoptera > Micropterigidae > Micropterix > Micropterix aruncella. The sequence continues at coordinate 7,241,704 of OX155958.1, forward strand.
ACAACCTCTGTTCTCGCTGTTGCGAGGACTCTATGTCTAAAGACAAAGCATTCCGCTCGCGATTTGATTGTAGGCGTGCATCTCTTTTTTGCTGACTTTCAGACTGTCTCGCGAGTCTAGCTTTTTTCGCTTTTGAAGACACAGAGTTGAGATTAGTTCTTTTCCTAATTGGCGGCATTGTATAAAAAAAAATCCTAAAAATTATCACACATTATTAAGATTATTAGTATCGATTATTCCTACTCTTTCATTTTAGCTAAGGTACCTATGCTTTCAGAATAAACTACATACTTACGAAATTAATACGAACATTCAACTCAATTCAAATAAAAACCAGTCAAGTACATAGGTACTATTCGGTAATGGAAAGTAAAAATTATTGCCTAATATATATTCGCAATAACACCTTTATTGCACTTAAAATTAATCAATAATCAAATGAACATACATAGAACTAAACAAAAATGCTAACTAAACTAAACACAAAGCTATCAACTCAATTCAAATAAAAAACCATTCAAGTACATAGGTACCTACTATCCGGTAATGGAAAGAAAAACTTAAATAAAATAAGACCCTAGAAAACGTTCCCGGCAGTTAGGCAAAATACCTAAGTAGGTACCAAATACCTAAGTAGGTACCTACATAGGAACATCTATTGGTGAAAGAATTGTTAAAATCGGTTCAGTAGATCCCGAGATTACCCCTTACAATTTAACAAATATACAAACACACAAACTTTACTTCTTTATAATATTAGTATATTAATCAATAATCAAATGAACATACATATGTAGATCTAAACAAAAATGCTAACTAAACCCAAAGCGATGAAACAGATTAAAAAAAATAGCGTTCGCTCGAAACAATGCATACGAAACACCACGCTCCGCGCTCTACACGCGACACGTCCGTGCAGGTCGAGTTTGGCGTTCTATATGGCGAGCGTCCCCGCTCTGGTCCGTATTTATAGACACTCGCTCCTCGCGCCCCGCGTCATAAACTCGCACGCGCCGCGCGCCAGGCGAAAATGCGATCAGAGTTTTTGATCAGTACTCCGTCATTTTACTACTTCTAGCGATGATTTTTGGCATACTCTTCTTTTAGATGTATGTGATTATAATAGTTTAAACAAAATCTGAATAAAATCACCTCATTCAACATAATAAGCAGCTAAACATGCAGATACTCGAAAAAATAAATTAGGTTTGTATGGGGGCCACGTCTTATCATAACTGGAGCTAGAATTTAAATAGCCTATCCTGTGTCCCAGATGTCTATATGTTTTTATACCAAATTTCATCAAATTCAGATAATTGGTTTAAGAGTTATGGAGGAACATACATACATACACACATACAGAAAAAAATTCTAAAAATCGTGAAATTAGTTTCAGTATCATATATTGAGCCTATAAACACAATATCTCTGAAAACAAACTAACTTACTCCATGACCGACCCTTACAGATTTATTATTAGTATAGATATATATATATATATATATATATATATATATATATATATATATATATATATATATATATATATATATATATATATATATATATATATATATATATATATATATATATATATATATATATATATATATATATATATATATATATACATACATATATATATATATATATATATATATATATATATATATATATATATATATATATATATATATATATAGAAATATTTGATAGTTTTGTGTATATATTCTTTTTAGAATTGATCAATAAGATGATTATAAAGTAAATAATTATAAAAGCCACTTACATCGTGACGAAGGATTCCCTTGATTGGATTCGGGAATGCTTTAGGTGTTAACGAGAATGATGAATGCCTCTCACTTGCGGAAAGAGGAGTAGGTTTAAGTTGGGCCCATTTTTCAACTAGTAAACGCTCACCCTTCATCCAATTATCTCAAAAATTAAGCTACAATCCTTCTTTATACGTAAACTCACTCAATTTCCTATTATTTCAGGGGAAATAACAAGACAAGACGAGCTACTTGACAGATGGAAGAATTTAAAATTTCGAATTTCGTTTTTTTATTTTCTAAAGGTGCGATATAAAGAAGCTGCGATCAATATTCAGCTGAAAACTTAAAACTAAAAGCGTGACATGCCCTCATATCAATGGAAGGAAGCAGTCAGCTCTTTCCTATTAGTTGGAAAGATTACCTTTAACCTAAATGGATTATTTACAATGAACGAAACATAAAATATGTAAAAATTCAATATTTTGAAATATTTGATAGTTTTGTGTATATATTCTTTTTAGAATTGATCAATAAGATGATTATAAAGTAAATAATTATAAAAGCCACTTACATCGTGACGAAGGATTCCCTTGATTGGATTCGGGAATGCTTTAGGTGTTAACGAGAATGATGAATGCCTCTCACTTGCGGAAAGAGGAGTAGGTTTAAGTTGGGCCCATTTTTCAACTAGTAAACGCTCACCCTTCATCCAATTATCTCAAAAATTAAGCTACAATCCTTCTTTATACGTAAACTCACTCAATTTCCTATTATTTCAGGGGAAATAACAAGACAAGACGAGCTACTTGACAGATGGAAGAATTTAAAATTTCGAATTTCGTTTTTTTATTTTCTAAAGGTGCGATATAAAGAAGCTGCGATCAATATTCAGCTGAAAACTTAAAACTAAAAGCGTGACATGCCCTCATATCAATGGAAGGAAGCAGTCAGCTCTTTCCTATTAGTTGGAAAGATTACCTTTAACCTAAATGGATTATTTACAATGAACGAAACATAAAATATGTAAAAATTCAATATTTTGAAATATTTGATAGTT
>OX155958.1:7247388-7249888 GCA_944548615.1 Micropterix aruncella
AAAAATGGGGCCCAACTTAAACCTACTCCTCTTTCCGCAAGTGAGAGGCATTCATCATTCTCGTTAACACCTTAAGCATTCCCGAATCCGATCAAGGGAATCCTTCGTCCACGATGTAAGTGGCTTTTATAATTATTTACTTTATAATCATCTTATTGATCAATTCTAAAAAGAATATATACACAAAACTATCAAATATTTCAAAATATTGAATTTTTACATATTTTATGTTTCGTTCATTGTAATAATCCATTTAGGTTAAAGGTAATCTTTCCAACTAATAGGAAAGAGCTGACTGCTTCCTTTCATTGATATGAGGGCATGTCACGCTTTTAGTTTTAAGTTTTCAGCTGAATATTGATCGCAGCTTCTTTATATCGCACCTTTAGAAAATAAAAAAACGAAATTCGAAATTTTAAATTCTTCATCTGTCAAGTAGCTCGTCTTGTCTTGTTATTTCCCCTGAAATAATAGGAAATTGAGTGAGTTTACGTATAAAGAAGGATTGTAGCTTAATTTTTGAGATAATTGGATGAAGGGTGAGCGTTTACTAGTTGAAAAATGGGCCCAACTTAAACCTACTCCTCTTTCCGCAAGTGAGAGGCATTCATCATTCTCGTTAACACCTAAAGCATTCCCGAATCCGATCAGGGAATCCTTCGTCACGATGTAAGTGGCTTTTATAATTATTTACTTTATAATCATCTTATTGATCAATTCTAAAAAGAATATATACACAAACTATCAAATATTTCAAAATATTGAATTTTTACATATTTTATATTTCGTTCATTGTAAATAATCCATTTAGGTTAAAGGTAATCTTTCCAACTAATAGGAAAGAGCTGACTGCTTCCTTTCATTGATATGAGGGCATGTCACGCTTTTAGTTTTAAGTTTTCAGCTGAATATTGATCGCAGCTTCTTTATATCGCACCTTTAGAAAATAAAAAACGAAATTCGAAATTTTAAATTCTTCCATCTGTCAAGTAGCTCGTCTTGTCTTGTTATTTCCCCTGAAATAATAGGAAATTGAGTGAGTTTACGTATAAAGAAGGATTGTAGCTTAATTTTTGAGATAATTGGATGAAGGGTGAGCGTTTACTAGTTGAAAAAATGGGCCCAACTTAAACCTACTCTCTTTCCGCAAGTGAGAGGCATTCATCATTCTCGTTAACACCTAAAGCATTCCCGAATCCGATCAAGGGAATCCTTCGTCACGATGTAAGTGGCTTTTATAATTATTTACTTTATAATCATCTTATTGATCAATTCTAAAAAGAATATATACACAAAACTATCAAATATTTCAAAATATTGAATTTTTACATATTTTATGTTTCGTTCATTGTAAATAATCCATTTAGGTTAAAGGTAATCTTTCCAACTAATAGGAAAGAGCTGACTGCTTCCTTTCATTGATATGAGGGGCATGTCACGCTTTTAGTTTTAAGTTTTCAGCTGAATATTGATCGCAGCTTCTTTATATCGCACCTTTAGAAAATAAAAAAACGAAATTCGAAATTTTAAATTCTTCATCTGTCAAGTAGCTCGTCTTGTCTTGTTATTTCCCCTGAAATAATAGGAAATTGAGTGAGTTTACGTATAAAGAAGGATTGTAGCTTAATTTTTGAGATAATTGGATGAAGGGTGAGCGTTTACTAGTTGAAAAATGGGCCCAACTTAAACCTACTCCTCTTTCCGCAAGTGAGAGGCATTCATCATTCTCGTTAACACCTAAAGCATTCCCGAATCCGATCAAGGGAATCCTTCGTCACGATGTAAGTGGCTTTTATAATTATTTACTTTATAATCATCTTATTGATCAATTCTAAAAAGAATATATACACAAAACTATCAAATATTTCAAAATATTGAATTTTTACATATTTATGTTTCGTTCATTGTAAATAATCCATTTAGGTTAAAGGTAATCTTTCCAACTAATAGGAAAGAGCTGACTGCTTCCTTTCATTGATATGAGGGCATGTCACGCTTTTAGTTTTAAGTTTTCAGCTGAATATTGATCGCAGCTTCTTTATATCGCACCTTTAGAAAATAAAAAAACGAAATTCGAAATTTTAAATTCTTCATCTGTCAAGTAGCTCGTCTTGTCTTGTTATTTCCCCTGAAATAATAGGAAATTGAGTGAGTTTACGTATAAAGAAGGATTGTAGCTTAATTTTGAGATAATTGGATGAAGGGTGAGCGTTTACTAGTTGAAAAATGGGCCCAACTTAAACCTACTCCTCTTTCCGCAAGTGAGAGGCATTCATCATTCTCGTTAACACCTAAAGCATTCCCGAATCCGATCAAGGGAATCCTTCGTCACGATGTAAGTGGCTTTTATAATTATTTACTTTATAATCATCTTATTGATCAATTCTAAAAAGAATATATACACAAAACTATCAAATATTTCAAAATATTGAATTTTTACATATTTTATGTTTCGTTCATTGTAAATAATCCATTTAGGTTAAAGTAATCTTTCCAACTA
>OX155958.1:7252388-7319888 GCA_944548615.1 Micropterix aruncella
TGCGTAGTAGTCGTTTTTGTGTTCGGTTAGACCTAATTTCACAAATTAATTACACTATGTAATATAAACAAAATCTAAAATATTCAAAGCTAGGAATATTAGGAAAATGTTCTTGTTTAACATATATTTTTTTCGAATCGTAAGCAGTACTCGTTTAGACGTAATTATCAGTTTAAAATCATTAATTTTCGTTAAGAAATTTCTTCATTCGGTCGCCGCGCTGGCCTAGGCCGAGATAAAAGCTATGCAATAGCTTAAAACCTCCATATGCTCAATGAAATGAAAGAAGAAACTTCAACCTTAATTTCTGGCATAGGAGTTTATAATAAAGATTGTATAATGTTATCAAAATAGGGTAAACCTATATAAAATTGTATAATATTAAAAAATTGTAAAGAAATATTGTAGAAAACAGTATAATATTGTTATATTTGATAAGGTTTGTAAAGAAATCCGTTTATAGGATGATGTTTTTATACCCGCTCGGCACTTAACATCCCTTGCGGGATATGTATGGCGGCCGGCTGAAATCCAAACTATCCCATACGGGATATCGCGCTCGCCGCTCAGAAAATGTCGTTTAAATTTCGAAATGCGATTGTATATTCTATCGAATGATGCCATAATATAGCCAAATATGCAACACTATGAAATTGCTCGATTGCCGCATGCGATGTTAGAAATATGAATTACTACATCCCTTACAAAATCGGTGACCTCATTTCTGACGACAGTCGCGAACTGCCCACCGCTGGCGGCGTATAATTCCGCGACGTGTTTGTGTTGTGAATTGTTTTGTGTATATAAGTGAAGTGTATACCGGATAAAAGTAAGTAATTTCCATTTTTAAGTAGTTTAGGCCTTAGGATTAAACAATTTACACAGCCCATTTGCTGTTTTTCACGAATTTTCGAAGAAAACACTTTGGCGAAACCAAACGGCTCTCGAAAAATGGCCGTCTTTATTTTGTAATGTTTGTGAAATATCCCGTTATATCGCGAAACATGACGTAATGTCGCTTTAATTTACTAATAAAATAGGTATTGCTTCATTTACATCCTAAGTTATCACATAATTATGCGTATTTTGAACATTATATGTTGTTTTCTAATATGGCTCGCGAAAATGAAACTTGTTTTGATAATTACTATGAGAGAAAAAAGTGCGATTTTCCATCGTTTTTCGATGAAATGTGACTCTTTGGAGTATAGTAATTAGTTATTAGACATATAATAAGTCTATGATAAGACAATTATAATTGAAAAAATCTAACGAATTTTATATTATGGGCATTCAAAGTTTATTATTAGGTTCGGAAGTCGGAAACTCTCAAAACTTTAGATTTTTCTATAATATCAGACAAAGCTCAAAGTTCTGGTGTGATTTCTAAGAAGAAGTGATGTAGTAATAAAGTTATTTTGAAAGAATTTCATATAAAAAAATACCATAAGTAGTCACAAATTAAAAATTAAAAAAAATTTTTTTTACGAGAATACATACAATTTTTCTTGGCTGAATAAATAAATATTTTTTCCGTATTTTTGTATGCAAATAAGTAAAAAAAAAATATCGTTTTGGTAAAGCATTTAATAAAGAACATAACTGTATTTACAATTTTTGATATTTACAAAAACTGTATTTACAAAAAAATCGAAATGATTTTATAGGCGAGTTTTTTCAGTTTGCCAATTTTGTAATATTTATTCATTATTATCTTAATTGTTTTACGAGATAAGGTTATAATGTTTTATATGTCAAATTTCAATGCGATCATTTTTCTATTTATATTTTTTTAATCCGATTAGTGGTTTATAAGTTATGATCGTTTTTCTCAAGGCCGTTGACTCGCGTCGATTTTTTGCGCGAATATGTCGCGCGCAAAAGTGATGTTTTTGGGCGCGGTGAGTTTTTACCTCGCAACGTGAGGGGTTAAAATAAAATTAGTAAAAGCTACTTAAAAATTTGCGAAGGAAATCCCAGCTTGTATTGGGAAATGCTTATGTTTGAATGAGATATACTTACGGATGTGCACGACTTTCGACGGTGCAATGTAAGTTTAAAGGTCCTTTTGCAGTCGACTAACGATCACTATTCATCCATATATCTCATAAATAGGGCTTATCCTTATGCAACATAAAATGCCTTCAATTGAGACGAATTAAGCGAAAAAATATAAAAATAAACAATTGATTACTTCGGCAAAGCCGTTTTCTAAATGAAAGTGACATTACGAAATAATTCAAATTTCGAATGCTACCAACATTTAAAATATGATACAATTGGCTGAGTTTGTTATCAACGAGTAATTAAATCGAAATAAAAATAAATAAAAAAAACCTCCATATGCTCAATGAAATGAAAGAAGAAACTTCAACCATTAGAAAAGTGGGCCCAAAATACCAATTCTCTTTTGCACAGAAAACTTGTTGTTTTTTTGTGTATTTATGCAAGTATAAATTGTCGAAGCTTACCTTGAAATGTTTAGCAGGATCCCCGTGAATGAGCTGATGTGCAATATCTCGACATTCTGTAGGGTCATTACCTGAAGCAGCAACATCACCATCAGACTCCCAGTATCTACTAGCTATATGTGCATAAGCACCAGCTGGAGAAGCATGTGTGATCCTAGTTGTTGTTACAATACCTGAATGAATGAATGAATGAATACATTTTTATTGAAGGTCCTAACCTCATATTAAAATTTATAATTTGGCGATCTTAATGTCTACGGCCATCTCTTCTAGTCAAACAAAGTGGTGGGTGTTATTTTATGGTGCCAATAAAAATAATACTAGTAATAAATACAAACATAGACAGGGAAGACAGAATAGGATATGTCAGAGAAATTAGGGGTTAGCGGTTTCGAAATACTTTTTCTAAGACACTTAAAAGTGGAAATCAACGAAGTGTTTCATATATTGACTGGGAGTTAATAGAAAAATAGTAAAGCCACCTAATTTACACTACACTGGTAGCTGATTTAGCATGTCTACCGGATGGATCCTTACACAAACCTGATATTATAGTGTGTCACAATTGCAAGTCCTTGTGAGTAACGAAGTTATAAAATATTGATTAAATAATCTACTTTATCGGTTTAACTGGGGTACAACTTCGTTGTTTTAAACTGCCGTTTCAAAGGCTTAACCTCATCTAATAATAATTAATTTGCGATAGGAGATGATTTACCTACGCTCTTGCCACTATCGACTGCCCACTTAGCGATTGAGTGCACATGGTGCGAGGTATTGAGGGACGCTTTGCAATCCTGGTACTTCACGGTTCCATCAACACCAATGGTGCTGTAATAACTTTTGACTCCACCAAGGTACGCTGTTGCTGTGCATGCTGAATCCGGTACCTGGTAGTCCAAACAGTAGGTCTGGAAAATGAACGGTCGGAAATTATACTTGGTAAAAGGTAAAGCCATCTTTTATGGCATTGATAAGAAATTCGATACTATCTGAGAGAGATTGAGGATGTTCGCCATCTCATAGTGTCATAACGTCCGTCGACGTGTTTTCACTCTGAGATGAGTCGCAATGAATTTAGGACCTAATGACTTACTTATCTAGTTACGTCATCAGAGTTCTATCATAAACAGCCATATAATGATAAGTGGGGTTTCGTCGCTCCCTATTTACCAATTTTAGAAGTATTACTAGCTGTTGCCCGCGGCTTCGCACGCGTTAAATTTGGGTTAAGATAGATCCCTTTTACCCAGTCAAGTGGTAAGTTTTTGCGTGTAATATATAAAGATATCTAACGTCCTTCTCTGTAGGTACTCCTGTCAATATGTACTTCATGATGATCAACTAAGTAATTAAGGCGTGAAGATGTGACGATCGCGGTGCTTGCGCTACGCATGTTATCGAGACAAATGATGAATTTATAATGAGGTTCTAGCGCCTTCTCACGTCCGGAAACCATCGCGCACGACTTCTATTTTGATTTTTAGGGTTATTTACCCCTTCTCACCCCCTCAGTGGTAGATTTTAGAAAAATATGAAACATGCATTTGCTTATTTGTTTATTATCATTTAAACCCCTTTTCGCCACATTAGGGGTTGAATTAAAAAAATACTAAATACGTATTTGCCTAAATGTTTATTAGAGTATACAATTTCCATCTAATATCGTTTCTCCATACAAATTTTAAACCCCTTTTCACGCCTTTAGGGGTTTAATTGTGAAAGAATGCGAAAGACGTATTTAATTATTTGTTTATTAGAGTTATCCTACAAAGTTTCAAAATAAAAAGTCCATCTAATATGGTTTCTCCATATAAACTTAAACACCCCCTTTTTACGCCTTTAGGGGTGAAATTTCAAAAAAATACGAAACACATATTTGCTTAGATGGTTTTAAAAGTAATCTTACAAAGTTCATCTAATATCGTTTTTTCATACAAATTTTGAAACCCCGTTTCACCCCTTTAGGGGTTGAATTTTGAAAAAACATGAAACACTGTTTTCTTATTTGGTTATTAGAGTAATCTTACAAAGTTTCGAATTAAAAAGTACATCTATATCGTTTCTTCATAAAAAAATGGAAACCCTTTTTCACCCCTTTAGGGGTTGAATTTTCAAAAAATATGAAACACGTGTTTCCTTATTTATTTATTAGAGTGACCTTACAAAGTTTCGAAATAAAAAGTCCATCTAAAATCGTTTATCCATACAAACTTTAAAACCCCGTTTTACCCCTCTACTGGCGAAATTTTGAAAAACCATGAAAGACCCATTTGTTTATTTGATTATGAGAGTAATATTACAAAGTTTTGATTTAAAATGTCTATCTGTATCGTTTCTCCATACAAATTGTATAAGTTTAGGGGTTGAATTTGAAAAACCACGAAAGACGTATTTTCTTACTTTTTTATTAGAGTAATCCTTCGAATTTTCGAAATAAAAAGCACATCTAATGTTGTTTATTCATACAAAGTTTAGAACCCTATTTCACCCCTTTAGGGGTAGAATAAAAAAAAAATAAACACCTATTTTCTTATTTGTTTAATAGAGTAACCTTACAAAGTTTCAAATTAAAAAGACCATCAATAACCTTTCTTCATAATAATTTTATAACCCCTTTCCACCCCTTTAGGGGTTGAATTTTGGAAAAACCACGAAAAACGCATTTTGTTATTTTTTTATTAGAGTACTCCTACAGGAATTCGAAATTAAAAGCACGTCTAATATTGTTCATTCATACAAATTTTGAAACCCCGTTTCACCCCTTTAGGGGTTGAACTTTGAAAAAACATGAAACAACTATTTTCTTATTTGTTTATTAGAGTAATCTTACAAAGTTTCGAATTAAAAAGTACATCTATATCGTTTCTCCATAAAAAATTCGAAACCCCTTTTCACCCTTTAGGAGCTGAATTTTGAAAAAATATGATACACGTGTTTCCTTATTTATTTATTAGAGTAATCTTACAAAGTTTCGAAATAAAAAGCACATCTAATATTGTTCATTCATACAAATTTTGAAACCCCGTTTCACCCCTTTAGGGGTTGAGTTTTGAAAAAACATGAAACACCTGTTTTCTTATTTGTTTATTAGAGTAATCTTAGAAAGTCTCGAAATAAAAAGTACATCTACATCGTTTCTTCATAAAAAAAATCGAAACCCTTTTTCACCCCTTTAGGGGATGAATTTTGATGAAACACTTATTTCCTTATTTATTTATTAGAGTAATCTTACAAACTTTCGAAATAAAAGGTCCATCTAAAATTGTTTATCTATACAAACTTTAAACCCCCGTATTACCCCTTTAGGGCGGAATTTTGAAAAACCATAAAACACCTATTTGATTATTTGTTTATAAGAGTAATCTTAAAAAGTTTCTAATTAAAAAGAACATCTATATCGATTTTCTATACAAATTTTGGAACCCCTTTTCACCGCTTTAGGGGTTGAATTTTAAAAAAATATGATACACTTGTTTCCTTATTTATTTATTAGACTAATCTTACAAAGTTTCGAAATAAAAAGCACATCTAATATTGTTCATTCATACAAATTTTGAAACCCCGTTTCACCCCTTTAGGGGTTGAATTTTGAAAAAACATGAAACACCTGTTTTCTTATTTATTTATTAGAGTAGTCTTTCAAAGTTTCGAATTAAAAAGTACATCTATATAGGTTTTCCATACAAACTGTGAAACCCCTTTTCACCCCTTTAGGGGTTAAATTTCGAAAAATCCGCCCTTAGTGAGCGTTTGCGTTCTAAAAGGAACCTATGTTAAAAATTTCAGCGTCCTAGGTCTAAGGGTTAGGGCTGGGCGTTGATGAGTCAGTCAGTGAATGAATGAATGAGTGAATCGGAACTTCTCTTTTTATATATGAGATTTCGTCCACTAGACTGACTCTTTGCAAATCGAGATCATTTAAGTGAACCTCTATCTGGTATGAGAAATTGAAATCCCTAGCGCCCTTTGTCTACTTTTGTCACTAAGGGCCTTCATGACCCCCGCCACCTCCCCCCCCCCCCCCCCCCCTCCCCCTCCCCGCTGATGCCTTTAGGCAATCGGCCATTTAATAGGTAGATATTACAAAGTCAGTCTACTCCACATTCTTAGCAACCTACATTTCTATACTCTCTCCTTAATTCAATAGATATAGCACTGCTTTTACAGTGTACCGACTCACAAATCACATATTAACCCTTTTAATTATTGCAATGTACTGGGCATCAGACAACTGTAAATTTAAATGGCCTTACTGCATGAACAGTTTGACGTCAGACAAATTTTAATGACAGAGGGATATATACGAGAGCGGTTCACTCAGAAGCTGTGCTGATACTACGTAAAAATACCACTTACCAGTGGACAGCGCCACTATTTATTTATCGCTCCCAGGACTTATAATCACCTCCTGAATCAATCAATACTATCAAAACAAACATAACATTTAAAAAGGCGATGACTAGGCAGTCAACTAATCACGGGTGACAGAACGATTTAATATCGTTAAAACTTCCTGAGGTGACGGGTTCGCCCGTTGTAGTTGACAACTCTAGTTATAGATTATTGTGAATTATAAATTAAAATTAAAAGGGGCTCCCGTGAGGGGACTGAACTATGAGTTGGACCGGTTACAAAACAAACTAACCCACGCTGCGTGGAAATATTATGTCCCTGTCTAAGAGATAGCCATGGCCGGGGTTGAAATGCATGGGAAAACGATTTTAGAAACATTTTTTTATGAGAAACGAATGGTCAATGCCTATTTGTTGGATCGCTATGTATCTATATGCTTATCGTACCACTCCGATTCTGGCCCTGGCAATCCTTGGAAGTGTTCTTCCAGCGGATCTTTTAACGGGGAAGCCTGAATTAGACGGCCGAAAAAACGTGTTTTTGATGTATTTTTTTTAAAAACTTAAAGTCGAAATCTATTCATGAATCTTTTACCTCTGAAATAGCTAATAGTCTCAGATTGCTGAAAGTGTAAAAGAGTTACTACTTTAACGCGTTTGTCTGAAAACCATATTTTTCAGTATTGAGACGGTGTTAAAAAAACTACTTGCCGGATCGAGTTGTTTAAAAAAATATATTATTATTATTCAATATAATATTATATTATTCAATATAAATTATATTATTCAATATTAATATTATATTATTCAATATAAATGCTGCCATCTACCGGTGTGACAAGAATTATTTACTAACCTCAGTCTAAAATAGTACGAATGAAAATCACTAGATTGATTTAAATTCTTGACATAATTTTATATGTATTCTTGATATACGGAATGTTATTACTGAACGGACCATTTTCTTGTGGGTACAACAAAGTGCAACAAAATAACAACTTTTATTAAAAAAAAAACAAAAAAAGTATGAAAAGCTATCATTACGATGCGGTATCTAGCGGTTGGTAAAATGTCGCTGATATTGTTTATATTTACGACGTATTACCTACCGCTAGATGGCGCAGCGTGCTCAAACGCTTCTCAAACCGTTATTTAACAGTTTGAGATTTCAAACTTTCAAATTAAAAAAAAACAATAAACTTTAGACAATACACAATTATACAATTATACTGCTATACAATAATACTTACATTTACAGTTGTAGTCAAATCGATGAGTATAAAAGCATATATTTTTGGGTGTTTGTAATAAACAATTTCCATCAGTATTTTCTTATGACGTTGTCACGTTCAACTATCGTCAGTAAACCGACTTTACAGACAACCGACTTTTTCAGACAAAATTACGCTCGCAAGCAGATACCGTCATTTCTGCAGCTGTAGAAACATTTGCAATTCGATATCTCAAAAATAGTATTTTTTTACTAATACAAAAATTATTTTAATCAAACTAATTTAAAAGATTCATGATCAGATTTTAATATTAGGTACATAAAACATGAAAACAATGTTTTTTTGGCTTTCTAAACCAGACTCCCCCCTTAATGTTAAACCAAGCGGTGCTATCTTTGGACGAGTCATAATAGTATAATGGAACATCATTTATCGATTTGTGATTCTTGACCATCGTACACCAAGAGTCCGGAAGAATACTCCTCTAAATCATCGGTGAAGAACGCATACGCGTTTGGCAATATATGTAGAATGGATACCAGTACAAACGACTGCGGTTTCTTTCCCGCGATCCACAAGATCGCTAAGAGGCGTTATTAAAAAGATAACTTACCTTTGCCATTCCTATCACTGGAAACTTTTCAAATTCCAACTCATACTCTTCACCGTTACTGTATCCTTTTTGCTTGGCAGCATACACTCTAGCGGTAGAAAGGCTCGGTATAGACATGCCATCCCCAAGGAAGAAAACTACGTTCTTAGCAGTGTTTAGATTTTTAGCTGAAATTTATAAAATAGTATGCTTCTTCGTAAATGGAACTCTTCAAAAATATGGTATTTTAAATTGTAATAATGTCAACTTGAATATTATTAAAAAGGAAAATTTAAATAATGCAAAAAAAAATAACCAAAAACCGACTTATTTTTAAAAAAAAAAGTGCAGCAGCCATGACATGGTGAAACTTATAACCGGCTATCGTAATTTAATGCGTATACAAAATTTCGTGTCTGTGCTGTTGACCGTTGAGGAGTTCCATCGTTGGAAGCCAACCCTGGGTGCCTCAGTACTGTCTTAGTAAAACTTAGAACGGGCTGTCATAATTGAATGCATATACAAAATTTGGTGTCCAACCCTAGGTGTAGAATCAGGTCATGCTTACTATAAAAAATGCATTGTCTTCGGAACTGAACCAACATGTAAATTTTCATCTTTATATGATATTATTTTAGGAGTTCCTAATTGAAAATTTAAATATAAATTGTTTCAATACCGCGACCATATTATTGAACCATTTTAATTGAACTACTTTAAACACTGAATTATGCAAATAATCACATGTCGCAAATATTTCAAAAAAATATCTCAAAATAAAGATTTGAATTAAAAAAAAAATATATACCTAAAAATAAATCAAATAATAATCCTAAGAATCAAATAAAACTACTGGGTGATAAATAGCTTTTTTTAAGCTATTGCATAGCTTTTATCGCGGGCCTAGGCCAGCGCGGCGACCGAATGAAGAAATTTCTTAACGAAAATTAATGATTTTAAACTGATAATTACGTCTAAACAAGTACTGCTTACGATTCGAAAAAAATATATGTTAAACAAGAACATTTTCCTAATATTCTTAGTATTGAATATTTTAGATTTTGTTTATATTACATAGTGTAATTAATTTGTGAACTTAGGTCTAACCGAACACAAAAACGACTACTACGCAAATACTATCTGGCGTATTATTATGAAACCTGCACCATTTTAAAGATAATTTAATTATCTATCTTTTTATCTACGATTTTTTTCGAATAATCCGGTTATTTTGCTTTATCGAATAAAAAATTCGTGCGCGGCGCTCTATCGGAAGACGTTTAAATTATTCCGAATCATTTGCTTCCGCAGCCGCAAATGATTCGGAATAATTTCAACGTTTTCCGATAGAGCGCAGTTATCTGATATCAGAACAAATAAAATAAATAAAATAAATAAATAGTTTTAATTGCATAAGTTGTTAAAAATTCTATGCAATAGCTTTACCGCGGCAGTCCCCGAGTGCCACACGTATATTTGTTATAGTATTTTGACAATATATATTTATTATTAAATTTTATTCTTGAATACCTTCTAGAATACACATTCTAATAGGGATTTAAAATAGATGTATGAACGTCCCCTATTTTATCTATTATGTTGGCTAGATAATCGCCAGTACCTAAATATTTTATCGCATGTTGAGCACCTGGTTATTTTAATTTTGCGGCCACTTAATAACAAAGGAATCGGAAGAGTATACCTTCACTTACAGTGTTTCTTTATATTAATTATTTGTGGATGGTAGCATTGATAATATATTGTATTGCTCAATGCCCTACTACGTTTTGGTACCTAAGACTACATAACGCAAAGTGTAGATGGCGCTCATAGTTCCAAATATTCATTAATCTTACGTTACTGACTACTTACGTTACATCTATAGGACTACTGACTATAGATGTCAGATAGATGTCAATAGTTCTATAGATGGCTGTCTAAATATGCTCGTGCGTGTCTATATCTCGTCATATCTCATAATCAAATAATAATATTTATTTATTTATTTATTTATTTATTTATTATAAAAGGTACACAAACAATACTCTAATATTACATGGCTATCGCTAACATTTTTACTTTGTTTCTAATTAGGGTATAATATTATATGCGTACTCCGCATGCTTAATTTATAATTGCGTATGTGCCGTATCTCATGATTTACAAAATTATCCAAATTATCAAAATTATCAAAAATTATCAGTACAAAAATTAATATCCTTAAAAATTATCAAAACAAAAATTAAAAATTTTAGAAATAAGTTTACAGTGAATTCTGAAAAACAATTAAACAATGAAATGGTAAAAAACAGATCAAATATTGTCTGGAATAAAATAATAAAAACATAAAAATTATCAAAACAAAAATTTAAAATTTTAGAAATAAGTTTATAGTGAATTCTGAAAAACAGTTAAACAATTAAATGGTAAAAAAAAGTAGATCGAATAATGTCTGGAATAAAATAATAAAAACATACGGTAAATTATCAATTTGTTTCATAATACGTTATTTATAATGGACTTAACTACTAATGGGCCCAGGTTGAAGAAATCAATGTTATCGGTTATAGTGTTGTATAACCGGCATGTACGTGAGATAGGATTGTGGAAAGATTGATTTGTCTGCGAAGTGGGAAGGTGAAATGTTAAGTGCTGCCTCAGTCGCCTGGATGGTACGTTGAAATTTAACGCTTCTAATAACGCTTCTAATATAATAACAAACGAATTTTTAAATCTAAGCTTTTATATTTTTAATATTAATTGCAAAATGATGCTATTCGTAATTTATTCAATTTTAATTTATTTACTTTCAAAAAATCTTAACAGATTGTAGAAACTTAATATCTAGGTACATTTAAATTATATTCTATTAGTCCGTTTTTTACAATATCCAAATTTATCACCATGTACATACAGTTTAACGTAGGTACTTTATTATTGCTTATAGGACATATCGATATGCAACATTGTAGTACTGGCGATACTCAAAATCATTTTTATGTGTACTTACTAAAACCACAAATTAAAATAATCAATAAAAATAATCAAGAATATAAAATAGAAAAAGTCAGAATAATTCAAAAATGCTACTTAAAATTGTCAAAAAAAAATTGCCCAAAAAATTTAAAAATCATTTAAAATTAAGAAACTTCTCGATAGAATAAAAAGCTTTGTCTAATAAGAATTCTTTAAGTAATTTTTTGAGTTAACTTTCCACTTGAATTGTTATGAAACTTTCCGGTAGCCTGTTAAAGTAATTAGGCCCGGAGTATTTTGTGTCTTGCCTTGCTGCGTTTAGTTTAGTACATGGTTTAAAAAAATATATTATTTCTCGTATTTTTAGTATGTGTATCTGAAAACTTTTTATAACGTGTTTTTCTTAAAAAACTCAGTCAGTAACTTAAAGAGATAGAGTGAGGTTAAGTTGAGGATTCTTAGCCTTTTAAAAATGGGTCGACACGACTCTTCCCTAGGGTTTCACCTTTGCAATTATCCGTAGTGCTATCTTTTGGAGTATAAATATGGGTTCCCTATGACAAGCATAACAATTTCCCCAGATTGTAATGGCATAACTTAGGATAGCTTCAATAAAGCTGAAATAAACATTTCTTGTTTGCAATTCATCCAACGACGTTCTGACAATACTCAAAGCATGACATGCCCGACTTAACCTACTTTCGAGATTTTCACAGTGGAAGTTCCATTTTAAATTGGGTATTCAGGTTTCAGTACATAATAAATAGGCGCTTTAATGTTGAAATAGACCAAGAGATGGTATTCCATTATCTCTGTATTATTTCTGTAATGTAATCAGCTATAAAAATTGAGATATATCACACTAATAATATAATTGATTTTTATAGACAGTCAGTCTTTATAAAAACCATTTATTATCAATGTAATTATAGATAGCCATATAAAATGCTGTTAGTTTCGCCAGACAATGCTATCAGTGCCACCTATGTGTCAACGTCGCGAAAGAGTTGCCAAATGTACTATTACACTAAGCAATCTAATACCCTATAAAATGTAATACCCAAAATGACATATCATGCACTCTGCGAGTTAATATTGTACTATGGTATTATTGCGTGGGGAGTCTGTGCAAAAACAATACTTTAACCTGTACTTGTAGCGCAAAAATCTATTTTAAAAACTATTTTACGCAGGCCGTTTAGATATCCATCGAACTGCTTTTTCAAGAGTGTCAGGTGCTGGAAGTTCGGCTACTATATTTTGTCAATATAATTTTGGGTCATGTAAGACAAAAAAATAATCTCATCAAATCGCAAAAATCTAACATGAGCGGCTGGCGATTAATATGAAGTCCTCCAAATGAGAACTACTTTTCCTCAAAAGGATTTCAATATATTTAGCCCCCAAAATATACAATATCGTACCCGAAGACTAGCACTAGTTTTTTTAAAGTACATTTGTATTTAAAAAAACTGGTGTCCTGGTTACTCAGTGTTGGCACAACAGAGGTTAATACAGAGGTGAAATAAATGGTTTCTCATAGGTTAGTTCATTTATAATTGTAAAATTAGCGATTCAACACTTTCTTCAGTTTATATACCAACGAGCGGTTTCAATAATTTTCTGATATTCTCTTGACATTATTATCTAAACTTTATTATAGGCAATCTCGACTATTTTTAACACGCTTTTATTAGGTCGACCTGTATGTAACTAGCTATGTAATGGAATCTAAGGTAACTAATTTAACCATCTTCCAAGGATCGTAGCGTCATGAAAATTGCAGCTGTATGTAGTTCTGATGACAATACAATAATATGGTACTGTCGAACTGATATGATGATGGAGTCGGAAGATATGAACTGGAACTTGATGATGGAACATCGCATCATAGCTGTGTTTGGACTTGTTAGAAATGTCTTGGAATGAACTTTGACAAAGATTAGGTTTCAAGGTCTGATGATGTGGTTTTTACGTGCATTTATAAAAGCGTGTTTTCAGTGTTTTTTTTAACTATTAATTTATTAACCACGACTATTTTTAAACAAGACTGTTTCAATCACGATAAATTCTTTTTTTTTAATCTTGACTTTTTTATACATATTTACTTTTTTCGAGTATTCTTTATCTCACGTATATCCTAGGTATTGTATTTATATATTGTAATATATTTTTTGTATTATATCCATATATCTATATATGTATATATTTATATCTATATAAATATCCAGTATTTATCCTATGCCTAATATATGTATAATATAAAATATTTATTATTTTAATTGGATTACAGATATAATGCAGTGTAATCTCTGCTCTAGCACAAGCGTAGCTTAGTGGAGCGACATGAGATATTCTTAAATACACACCTCTGTTTAATTATAACTATGGCTTATTTTCTGCGATGTATGTATTGTGTATTTTATGCTTAAGCTTTATTGTGAATTTCCTAAATAAATAAAATAAATAAATCATTGATGGTAGTATAGTTATTATTGCATGGACAAATTTGTGTATATGACAGATTATTAAAAATCTAGGTTCATCTGTCTAATCATCTTTGATAGAGGAAAAATCAAATCACTGAAATGAAAACAAAAAAGAAGACTTGTCCTGACGACCGACAGAGGAGTAGGATCCCAAAGTTGCGACTAACAATGTGGGGAACAATCAATAGAAAATAACTGTAGCTCCTATTTAAATTCTATAATGAATGGAGTTGCTTAGAATAATAAATTGATTAATTACCAATGTCAAGGTGTGTTAACAGTCTGTCCTGTGCTTGTTTATTCCAGTATTCTCCAGCGGCTTCTGGGTTTTCGGTTTTAGAAACAGTTCTTTTGTTGACCTCTTCGTGGAAATCAGGATGCATCCGAGAGTCATCATCGTTGACATCTAAAATATTACATTCTACAGTACCTGGCCAAACTATTAGGCCCACCGTGCATTTTAGTACAGTTTCAATACTTTGTAACTTTTGAACGGTGCTTATATGTGCCTAAGTTATTTATTTTTAGTAATGTGTTCAAAGGCGTAATTTTTTATTTTAAGTAGGTATGTAATATTAGTACTAAAACTTAATTGAGTGGCGTCAATTTTAAATTCGTTTAATTTGACACTAACCACGCGAGAAGACTCGAACTCAAAGATAAAAGAAAGAAGGTGATGAAGACGAAGACGATGAATATGTCAAGTGATTATGATAGCAAATGTAGTATATTTGGTGGTGTTTTTGTAGTATTTCCGTGATATTAAAACGGCTATTTTTAATATGTTTAGTATTTTCTTAAATACGTATGACTAGCGCGCCCCCTGTTGGACCGATTTCAACCACAATATTACAACTCTTGCCATGACCAAATGATGCCTTCATGCCAAATTTCAGCTCAACCGTATAAAGAGTTTTGGTGCTAACGTGGAGGACACAGACACGCATACACACAGACCATTTCCAGATTGAAATCTGTCTGTGTGTCTGTGTCTGCCAATATGAATACCTCTTGTGTATTCCTCCACGATAGTACCCAAACGCTTAATCTGATCGAGCTAAAATAAACTATTATGCTATTAATAATAATGACACAAATAATATTTAAAATCCGCCATACATTAATTAAATAGTAAGGCCCTTAAAAGCGGCGATACTTGCGATGCGTGGATCATTCGAAATTCGAATTCGAAGGCTGACGCCGACCCATGTTTGCAATTTTATTTTAAAATTGAATGAGATAACGCGCGTCCGAAAATTATATTTTCATTGCGTTTCGTCGTATATTTTATATTTCGAGGATTTTTTGGCAACTGCTCATCGAGTTTATTTATGAAATTAATATTTAGAAGAAATAAGACTTTCCCGGCTACTTGCCGGGAATGTCTTAGGGTGACACAGCCGATTTTTTAAAATATTTGACGAATATATGTGTATTTTAAAATAGAGAGCTTGCTGCCTTGGAACAAGTCATGACACTTAGTTGGGCAGCAGCAGGAACAAATATTCTAACCCTCGAATTGGCAGTGTTTTTTTTTCTTGTAAGAATAAAAATAAATAAATACAATTTGGTTTGAATATCAGTCGTTGCTAAATGATTTATAAATGCCGGAATTTAAAAAAATAAATAAATGCTTCCTACTAATATTATAAACGCGAAAGTTTGTATGTATGTATGGATGTTTGTTACTCTTTCACGCAAAAACTACTGAATGGATTTTGATGAAACTTTACAATAATATAGCTTGCACATCAGAATAACACATAGGCTATATATAATTTATAAAGATATAGCGTGAATTATCTAAAATATAACGATAACTGTCACGTGAGTAGGAAAAAAATCTAAGAAATTGGACATTCAAAATTTAAATTCTATCCTACTATCCTACTAATATTATAAACGCGAAAGTTTGTATGTATGTATGGATGTTTGTTACTCTTTCACGCAAAAACTAATGAATGGATTTTGATGAAACTTTACAATAATATAGCTTACACATCAGTATACCACATAGGATATAATTTATAAAGATATATAGTTTTCTATCATCATTATCACAATTTTCCATCACCACGCGGGAGAAACCGCTGGGCGCAGCTAGTAATTAATAATTCAATAAATAGTTATATATACTAGAAAGAACATATGAATATTGAATAGGACTCAGTTGATCAGGACTCAACTACACGATTGATGGAATTATATGGTCAGGTATTGCAACATAATTATTTTAAATTAGATAAAATTTTATTAATAAAATTTATGTACTTACCTGTTTTATAACTTTGTATCGCGTTACATAAAAGTGCCAAAAGGAGCAATTTTCCAAGGGTAGCCATTTTGAATATCTGTCCACATACATAGACTACTTGTTTCTAATGCTATCATCAGAACTGATAATTATTCGGTAATCTTTGATAATCGTAATTAGGAATTTTATTGATTAGTTAAACATTGATCGATCATTTTTGTTATCTTTTCTGGTTTTTCAATGCCATTAAAAAAAGGGATTTAATAAGTTGAAACGTAAAAGTAGGTACTTTCAATACGCAGTTGGAGTGTGTCTTTATGACAACTTTCCCCCCTCCCCTTCTTCTCCTCCGGAAGGAGGGTGGAAGGGGGGATGTTACTCTCTTTAAATAAAACGGATTGCGTTCTTTTTTTACACAAAGAGGAGTGTCATGTTTTCACGGTTGAAATATGTATGTTTTTTATTTATTTATTCTACTATAACTTCTAAACGCTTGAACCAATTTAAAAGTGTGTTGTATTTTTAGAATCGGTATGTCATCCCGAAAGTCATTGATTACTTAAACTATCCAAACACCAATTAAATAAATGTCTAAATATCCAAATATTAATAAATTAGGATAAATATTATATCGTGTTTGTATTAAATGAAGGTTGTGATTGAGTACATTCCGAAAATGTATGTATAATCTGTATGTATAAATACATAAACCACAATATTTCATCAAAAATCGTTTTATTACTTGAAAACCGAGGGCAACCGACTGATTGCGGCGGCGGCGGCGCGCGATTGTTTCGAGTAACCTGTCGCAGGGCGTGCAGCGCTGCGACGCCATACTCAGATAACCGGGTCAATTGGCCTGGCTCACTTATAGTCCCGCTAAATTTAATTTGGTTTCAACGAATATTCTTTTAAAGATTAACTTTATTTTTTGAACTGAAAGAACGTGCTTTCCAGTGTGAACAAATTGTTTATAATTATTCTAAATACAATATTTCACTTATTGTAACGGCAGTCGTGTTTTTTTAAATTATTTTTAAATTATTCAAATCTGTTAAAGAGTTTAAGAGATGAACTAGCTGGCTAGCGTAGCTATCCAAACCATGTTATTTATTTATTTAAATACATATTTAGTTGTTTATATTACTACACACACATTACGATTACGGTTAAAATTAATATAATTAAATTTTTAATTCGCAATTATTTACCGTAAAATGAACAAACTGTCCAATTAAAATGTCAAGCGATATTGAAATGTACGCAACACATACACAACATTGCGCGCGTGGGGGGGGGAAGCTTGTTTGCTTGCCGGGAAAATCTCGGGGTGACATAACCGGTTTCATTTAAGCCACTTTAAATTATTCTATTCATGGTATAGTAAAATTGATTATGCATGAGTATGTGGTATAGCAAAGGGGAGATAATATTTTTTTGTTCAGATTGACTTTTTTTTAAATTGTAAACATATATAATAATTAAATCTGCAAAAAAAAATATAAAATCTTTTTAAAATATTTTGATCTTCTAAAATACATAAGTAGGCATAAATGGAAAATGCAGATAGTCGAAATATAATTACGAGTATTCAGTTAGAAATAGAGTCAAATTAGAAATATTAGAAATATAAAATTACAAGAATAAAAATGGCGGAATAGCAATAGTAAATACAAGCCTAATTTTAAGCCACTAATAAAGACGCAAAAACTGCTGTTACGGATAATTTATAGGAAACCTAATGACTACCCGTCGGAGCGTATTTTCAAAGAGTCTAAAGTTCTGGACGTCAAACAATTGTTTATTAAATATGTGATAATATATTTTCATAAAAGTAAATATAGATATGATCAAAGTCAGCAAAACTGCAATACTCGGAGTTCACGGAAACAACATTTCCTTATTCCTCGAGTGCAAACAACATTTGCACAACGACAAGCTTTTTTCATTGGTCCCAAATTATATAATGACATAGAGGAAAAATGGAAACACATAAATAGCTATCAAGAGTTTAAAGACAAAATTAATAAATTGTTATTTGAATTAGGGAGGTCTAAATCTAAAAACTTGGTTTGTAAAGCGTATGTATAACGGTTAATTTAAAAATAAAATTGTATATTTATATAAATTATTATGCATATATTAATAGTATATCATATCATATTTTTATTTATATTATTTCATATATTTTTAAGCACTGCTTTTAAAATTGTATTTATATATTTTATTGAATTATAAATATGTTTATACCATATAGCATTTATTATTTATTAAAATCGTATTTACGTATATGTGTATTTGCCATATTGTATTTCCTACATTGTATTATTGTTACAAATTAATATTTTGATTTGTATTATACTGTTATTTATTTATTCTGATATATTATTCAATCTTAATTAAGTATATTCATTGAATATAAAAATAAAAAGTTTTTTTAACTTTAATTAGGCTAATTTCTACGTAAGTTGTTTTACTTATTTCAATTATTTACTCTGACCCGCCTAGATACGGGACATTTAAGTCCTAGTTAGGTGGACACTGAGCATTAGCTGCATTTCGGTGTTCAATTTTTCCGAGTTAATTATAACATCGATAACAATGGGGCTAAATGTACAAACAAATAAATGAATAAAGCATATAAAATAAAATAATAATCTATCTGCAATTATCAAAATGATTGAATTTATTAATGAAAATGATTTAAAAAATGTAATAAAAACAAGACATTACAAAAGAAAAACAAAACAGAAAAAAACAAACATGAAAGAATACAAAATTCAATACTATGAAAAGTCCATAATAGCATAAATTGCGTTCTTAATATTAATATCCTGGAGCTTTTTATAAAATCGAACGTCTCCAACATCGCTGATCAATGGCATCTTATTGTAAAAAAGGTTGGACTGATAATTGATGATAAAAATAAAATTTTAATAATAACAATTCAATAAAGAATTTATTGTAAAGAACCGAAAAAAATAAATATTTAAAGGTTATTATTGTTTTGAAGTCATCTTCCCAATTATTTGTGATCCAAGATATCACGCAGATAATTATGGGAATTACGGAGGAGGGTGACCTATTCATGTATTGTAGCGTATTCTCGTGGCAGCGGAACATACGCATAAACGCAGCACACCTACTACTAGAGCTGTCAACTACAACGGGCGAACCGTCACCTCAGGAAGTTTTAACGATATTGATCGTTCTGTCTCCCGTGAGGTGAGCGCAGAAGACCCGGGACGAAAAACAATCCACAGTCTAGCTACGCCACCTGCACGGCAGAGGTCAACGCCTTACGGCGAGGCACCGGAAATGGTACCCAGCGAGCAGTCTCGTCCCCCTGACTACCAGTTTGGAAGGATATCTCCGTCTGGAATTAACTTTCAGGATACCTCCTACCTCCTCACTGGTTACAGGATCAAGGTCGCGTGCGCGGTCCTCTCCATTATGAAGCGGCGATTCGGTGTCAACCGAATCTATCGCGGACCACGGCATCCTTTGCCCGGCTTATTCACCCGGGATCGGGTGGCAGAATGGTTATTTCAAGACCAGTTGCTATAAAGTTAACAACCACCCCCGCTCTATAGGAAACATTACTGTTCCCAGAATCCCCCAGCTATTAGTCGGAATGCACAATGGATTGGCTGACGCCGCACAGTGCGCAACGGCTGCGCACTGTGCGGACTACTGGACGGTTTCAGGAGCGCTCGAAGGTTGACTCCTAGGGCAGCATTTCCCGCAGGCCAGCGTTCCACCTTGGCTCTCTCTTCTGGGTTGAGGCCGCCGGATAAGTGTTAACCCGTGAGTATGACCGACCCTGAACACATGGGTCTTCGTGGCCAAACTCCAACAGGGCCTATTAGCTCGCCATACTTACAGTAAAAAATAATTTATTAACTTTTTTTCATTCTGCAATCGCATGAAACCATGCAATTAGGTCTGAATAGACGATAGTCTTTTTGAACGGTCAACAAGTCATACGGATACCTAGGCGAGTGTCGCATCCGTGGCCCCGGTCCTAATGTTAACGAACCAACCTATTTTATTTATGCAAATAAAATAAATAAAAATATTTATTAAAATTTCAACAATCGTTTTAATTAGTAATTACTAGAATAATCGTTTAATAGCTTGCATAATTGCATAGGTAAATAACATTGTTAGAAAAATCGGTTGAGTTTGGATTGATATTCCTCCATTTCTGGTGTTACACAATGTTGTCCCAGGCCCCAAACAAGAGGCATATCCTAGCAGATGAGGAATCAGGTTCTGCTCGTACAATCCTGAGAAGAGGTGCTGTTGAGGTCCATAAGCGAAAACCGCCACGTCATCACCGCTATGCGTCTCGGAATCCAAAGGAACCAAGCTTGGATACGTGAACGTCAGATCCTCTAAAATAAGACGGAATAATAATGAATATTTAAATAATTATGATTAAACGACTTTTTAAATATATGCGTGCATAAAAAACTAAATAGGATAGCAATCGGAATCTACATAATACACAGAAACCAAGCGTTTAAATATTCACTAAAAGCGAAGATAGTTTAGTATATCCTCAAAATCCTCATTCAACTGACTTCCATGAACATGGTCGTTGCGTAGAAGCAGGGAGATGGATACTGGAAACCAGCCATACCTATGTGCCGTATACCACAAATCCAAATAAGTGTACATATAGCATGACGTCATATCAATTCTAGCTATAAAATGTAATTTCATTTGCGTATGTTGATGACTAATATAATACAAAAAATTGATTAAAACGCGTCTTTTACACGCGTCTTTCATACTGTGCACTATTATATTTACGCAAATTCTCTAAAAACATCGATATATAACGGACTCAAAGATAAATTGACGTTGGTTGTCACGGACATTAGCATCAACTACCACGCCAGGGCATATTACATTGGTGATCCCGATGTTAGGACATTGGTATGCGCCAGGGCATATTACACCTATATTAGGCTCCAAAAATCATGCAAGAAAAATGGCTGTAAATAGATCAGGAAATCCACCGAAAGGATGCGGCCCGAACGAGAAAATCAAATTTATTTATTTATTTATTTATTTACATATACATATACATTCAAATTCATGAGCACAACAGAAAATGAAATGACAATTTAGACAATGCCGTCGTATGCTTTTAAAGTTACATATGTACACATGATACATCTGTCTGAGCCCAGGTTACATAGCGCATACATTAAACGCAAATGATAATTTTTCTATTATGCTAAGCAAAGAGCAGCCGAGCCCGCCTTGCTAGGCACCCCTGTGTTAAGGCGAGCTCACTTCGGGAGTCACACTAAAGTGCCACGGTTGTGTCAAGGAAAGATCTAAAATATTTTTTTGATTTAATTCTATTTTAATTTATAATCATTATTAATATTATTATTATTATTATTTTATTTTATTATTTTGTTATTTTTCTATTTTTTTACCCGTAGAATAGAATCTACAAGCGCGAATCCCCCTCTTTTGCAATATAGAGGTGATTGTCGCATCGTATCCATACGAGTTCCGCTCGTTTCACTGTAAATATTGCTATCCAAAATGCAGGTAGGCAGATAGTTTCGTATTGAACGCAACTGAACTGATTGACTAGTGATTATCGACTTCAGGGGTTCGCAGCAAGCGGTTTTCTAACAACGTACTACTAACACTTTATAAATAATAAAAGTTATACAGTTACTAAATTAAACTAAAAAGTTAGATACATACTTACATTTATTTTTTATTTTTTATTTTCTTTTATTCAGGAAAATAACAGTGTATAAAAGTAAGTAGCCGAACAAGATAGATATAAATTACACCAGGGACATTTTTCCACTAAATGATAACATCAAGATTATCTAAATGATAAGAGAAAGAAAAAAACGGGAAAAGAAAGAGGATAGGAAGGGGGGGACAAAGAAGGGAAGGAGGAACATAGTAAAAATAAATACATTTTGTTGATGGGTGTCCACGTATTTAACAATAATAGCAGCTGAAGAAATAATTATATTAAAAGAAATTAAATAGTATACATTTATGATATAAATGGAAATATAACTTAATAGATAGTCAATCCCCCATAACGCTGCCCTTTGTAAATATATCTGAAGCACTGCTCAAACTGGGTATAAAAACAGTACCAGGACTAATGACAGGACATTCAATAAACATCTTACGACCATCGGAAAGAGAACCAATCATTTTGCAAGACGTGTGGGGAAAAATATCAGGCTGCTCTAGGTATGTTGTGCTAGTGGGTACCATACGGGTACCATCGGTAAGGTACTCATCCCAATGGGTGGAAACCGTATCGAAATTAAATCATATTTACGTTTTATGGGCTATTTGGAAGTTCAAACTTCGAGAGGCTAAAATAATTATAGTAGAGGCAGTAATTCAGGCAAGATTTCCAAACCCATAAAGCACTGAAAACTGCAATAATGTGATAGATTATATGCAGAAAACCTCCAACCACATCGCGTCATTATTAAAATAATCTGTAATATTTATTTTTTAGTTTATTAAACGTCAGTAGACGTGTTCGCATTAATTTTCACAACACTATGTACTTCAATCATACTTAGTATCCAAAATTGAATATACGGTTCGGCTATATGCATTGTTTATCATGCGTTCCAAACTGTATTACATACCAGAACGTTCGTCTGGGAGGGCAAATCAGTATTGCCGAGAGCCGCAGGCCCGAGCGCTATACGGAAAACTTAAGAAAATTAAACTTACGCATGCTCGTATGATAGTTGTTTACAACATCGATTCTACCATTGTTATCTTCCTTTCTATAGCCTGGTCCGTTTGCGTAGCTTATAATGGTGTGTGGTTTGCCGTCGCCTGCATTGTTTTCATTAGGCCCTAGTACATCTCTACCTCTCCGTGGGTATCCGTTATGGGTCATGACGTGTGCGTGGTCGGAGGAGACAATGATGAGGGTATCACTAGAGTCAGTCATGTTGACAGCCTTGCCAACTGCCTCGGAGAACATTTTGGTCTCATCTAGTGCCAAGCGGGCTGTGGTGGCGTGGTGAGCATGGTCGATTCTTCCGCCTGTAATATTTAGTAACTTATATTGTAGTTAATATAGGTTGACTTAGAAACCTAAGCCATTCAAGGATATTATAATATGGCAAAAACATAAACTAGAAGGTGAGATTTTCCTAGGGGGAAACTAGTTACAGTGAGATCTTCCTAGGGGTACTCATAGCAAACCAGACGAATAACAGTGCCTTCTGGTATTACCACTAAATACGTAACCATATATTGGTTGCTGTTAGATATTTGGTTGTTTGTAAGATATTCAGCTGACTATAAAAGGGGCATTCCATCATCGCGGGTGGGACATTTGGATGGTAAATTGTGTCTTAGATGCCTTAAAATAGTACACAATATAAAATGTGTAGTATTTCTTTTTAAAGAGAAAGGCTAATTCTATTTTGAATGAATAATTTAGCAACAGAATATTAAACCTATTTTATTTAATTTGTCAATAAAACTAAGATATTCTTCTGTCACGGTTGGGACAAAAAATACATACATTTATTTATTAGAAATGTTTAATAAAATTTTCACTTTTTATTGGTATAAGTCATTTTCAGATATATTAGATGTTTAGCTACAATGACGTAAACAAATACAATAACTTCATTTTTACAATGAATGTAAGGCGACCAATTATGGTTGCCTACGGCAAAATGTATACAAAATGTATATAAATTTATATAAATGTAAATATAAATGTAAATGTGCGCCGCTCTATAGTAATCCGCTCTATAGTAATGGTATAGCTCTATAGTAAACCCCGATGTAAATGTAAATGTGTGTGTAAATATAAATTTATATACATTTTGCCGTAGGCAACCCGCGCTAATCGCCATTCATTTGAGTGGTTAAAAGCAGCTAATAGTTCTCAGCTAATATGTTCATGTCACGGGTGGGACAACAATTGTCACTGGTGGGACACGTGAGACTTTATTATGAAAATAGAAGCTGTTTTGTAATAGTTTGAATACAAATAGATTTTTTATTTTGCATTACTTCATATTACAAACCACGCGTCTCTTCTTATAATATACCTTCTGAATTGATTAAATAAATAATACCTTCAACGAACAAGAAGTAACCCTCATCGTCCTTAGACAAGACTTTGAGGGCCGACTCCACCATTTCCTCAAGAGTTGGTTCGGTTTCGGGATCTGCCTCCAGATTGTACTGTAAGTGATCTCTCTCGAACAATCCCAGCAAGAATTCTGTATTTTCGTCGATGTTCTTCAACTGATATTTATTCCAGACGTATCTGTAATGTTTTCTTTGGCCGAATTTCTCCGTTTCCCATTCTCTAATTAGGTTTCGTCCATCACTTCTTGAGCCGAATCCTTCTTCTTCGTCTCTCATGGAGTTTGATCTAAACATTCGACGACCACCGCCGAGGATAACCTAAAAAGATATAATGTAATAGAATTACTTAATTAAGTATATTTTCAATAAAATAAGAATCATAACATTTCTAATGTACATATAAAGAATATGACTATGGATATATTAAGCTGTTGATGAATAATCAGCTTAATCATATATTTGTTGCTGATGACTCCGGATGACTGCGCCGGATTTGCTCCGGATGACTTATAGAATACTGCCGTTAAAATGAACTCAACCCAACTGCCTCGGAGAATATTTTGTTCTCATCTAGAGCCTCTTCCTCTTCCTCTTCCTCCTCCTCTTCCTCTTCCTCTTCCTCTTCCTCTTCCTCTTCCTCTTCCTCTTCCTCTTCCTCTTCCTCTTCCTCTTCCTCTTCCTCTTCGTCTTCTTCTTACTCTTCCTCTTCCTCTTTCTCTTCCTCTTCCTCTTCCTCTTCCTCTTCCTCTCCCTCTCCCTCTTTCTCTTTCTCTTCCTCTTCCTCTTTCTCTTCCTCTTTCTCTTCCTCTTCCTCTTCCTCTTCCTCTTTCTCTTCCTCTTCCCCTTCCTCTTCCTCTTCCCTTTCCTTTTCCTCTTCCTCTTCTCTTCCTCTTCCTCTTCATCTTCATCTTCCTCTTACTCTTCCTCTTCCTCTTCCTCTTTCTCTTCCTCTTCCTCTTCCTCTTCCTCTTCCCATTCCTCTTGCTTTAATAGATACCCAAGTACTCAGAATGTGTTTTCCAATATTCTAGTCCTTGCGTAAATTAATATTCGGCTTTATCTAGAGTGGTTAAATGGTTACCCATGTACTATGGAGATATAATGTTTCGGACGAAAACAAATGGGGGGGGGGGCGGGTGAAATTGTAATAAAATTCAGATGCCGGCTATTATTTGGCTACTTGCCGGGAAATTCTTGGGGTGACACAAGCGATTTTTTTTCTGTGTCAAGTGTTCAGTGGCCTATTCACTGAAATGGAAATGAAATAAAATGGCCTATTTCAGCGAATGGCCTATTTACTGAAATTGTATAGAAGAGTCGCCGAAAGAGATTATAAGGAGTAGCAACTTACTATTATGACATCCAAAAAAATAGTTTCAGCTTTAAAATAATATTAAAAAAGCAGTTACTCGGTTTTCTTTTACAGTTCTTTCAGCTCAGAATCACCGAAAATATTTTTTTAATAAATGTGCTATTGTTGTCTCTTGTCGTATTTGCATTGAATTTTGCTTATCAATATAATTTTGTTTATCAAACCTGGAAGTGTTTTCCTGGATCCTCGTGAATGAGCTGGTAGGCAATATCTCGGCATCGCGTAGGATCGTGTCCATTAGCAGCAACCTGGCCGTCGGATTCCCAGTTTCTATCAGCAACGTGTGCATATGCACCAGATGGAGAAGCATGTGTGATCCTAGTTGTTGTTACAATACCTGAATGAATGAATAAATACATCTTTATTGAAGGTCCTAACTTAATATTAAAATGTACAATTTGGCGACCTTAATGTCTACGGCCATCTCTTCCAGTGTTTGTTACAATACCTATGAGAGGCGGAAGATGTTATAAAAAGATGTTTTATTGATGTTATAAAAACTTACTATGATTAACGAATTACTTCGACTAGATGATGGTAGATGTTGATGATGATGATGGTAGATATTGATGAAAGGATTGAGGATTGGATGAAAGGATTGTTGCCTCTCATCACTGTGCAAGTCAGGCTAGGTGATTGCTTATTATTATTATTTTTTTGGCATTAATGCTTTACATAAGAGAAAGTAGTATAAAAGTGTGTCTCACTACCCAACTAGGATAATGCCCTTACTAGGGTTGATTCTTTTCTTTTACAATAAAATGCGCACGTAGTTTTATACTGCAATTTTAAATTTATGGTAATATTTTGCATGTTTATATCATTCATATATTATACTATATATTATACATACATATTATACTCTGTTAGCTACATATTTCTCCAGCAGCCATGATTTTAGAGGTTTGGCTCCAGGTATTTTTTTATCTTCAGTCTGAGCCTCAGCTTCCGTAGTTCAGCCACATTAAAATGCCTATGTACATATGCAGTACAGTTTCTAGTTGAATAGAGTAATTGTATACATAACAATGTGTCTCAGTATACAAAATAATGAAAGACAAATAATAAAGAATGGGAGAAGAGAAACTATTTAGAAGTAGAGATATTAAAACTATTATATTGGAACCAGTCCTGGCACAGTTGGGCGGCAGCAGCGCACATATGCTAATAGTCATTTTGGCAGTGTCCATTTAGTTAATATTATTAATGTTATTATTATGAATGAATGAATCCATTTGTTATTATTATTTGTAATAAATATGAATAAATATAAATTGGTATGAATATAAGTAATAATATATGCTCTGTAAATGCGTTAATTAAATAAATACATATATAAATATAACTTGAACACAGAGAGCGATTGTACATTTCGGATATTTGGAGGGAACTGTCGAGTTTGAAGATCGCTTCAAATTAGTCATATATCAGACCACAGTGACCCGTTTCCAAAGTCCCACATATTGTGAACAGACTGTCAGAAAACTAGCGGTTCAAAAGAAGATAACTTCAAATTATTAACATGGTGTAATTGCATTCTGTCAGCATATTACATAAATCGTCTAGATAGTTTCCTGTAGGATTTCTAAATGGCATACCATATCTATGTTTTAAACTGTTTACATCTTTTAAATTAAATGCACCGGAGTTTGATTCCTTCCTAACGAACATGCAAATGTAAGGAGAGTAGGACTAGTCGCACTTTCAGGGGGGCTGAAGGGCAGGTGCACTTGTTACACCTTATTACACTTTTTACAACTAAATATTTTGCTCTGTTACTTTCCCGGCTAGGAAAGTATTGTGGACGCACTTCTGTGTGTGTCTGTCTGTCCTTCTGTCTGTCTGTATTCCTCCACGATAGCGCCCAAACGCTTCATCCGATTAAGCTGAAATCTGGAATGCAGGCATCATTTGGTCATAGCAGGAGTTGAGAAGATTGTGGTTGACATCGGTCCACAAGGGGGCGCGTTAGTCATACTTCAATCTCAAATTATTGGACTAGAGACTTAAAATTCGATACACAAATGCGTCGTAGGGTCGAAACCGCATTGTTAAAATTGCACGGATTTTATGGTGAACGGTTTCGTGCAGCTTGGGCCACAAGATCCATTTTGTTCTCGGACCGGCTCAGCTCACGATTCAGCTCCTATTCGGAAGCCTTCTCGAGTGGAAAGCTACCCCTGGTAAGACTCCCGTGTCTATCTGAATATCCCCACTATTGCCCCAAAAATTGAGCAACTCAAAACCCAACATACCGAACGATTGGCATCCCATCCTAATTTCCTCGCAGCTGAAATGCTTAATCAATCCAATGTGGTTTACATATTAAAAAGAAACCAAGTTATATAAAAAGTGGAATCGAGGCATAGGCCTCGTCTCTTAAACGTTATTAAACATCACTCTACTAATTCGATTATAGTCAGTAGACCGATTTCAAATCTACATAGAAAAAAAAACGGTCGTGTCACTACAAGATTTTTTTGCGTCGCTTGCATACGAGATATTCACGACATGATGTACAAAACATCTGTTTACCAAATTTAAAGTCTCTAACTGGAATATTTCGAGATTGAAGTATGACTAGCGCGCCCTCTGGTAGACCGATTTCAACTACAATCTTTTCAACTCTTGCTATGACCGAACGATGTCTGCATTGCAAATTTCAGCAACCCTTTCGTTTCGGTACAACCTGCTCGGGTCGCACGTCTACCTACGGCAAAATGTGTAATGACCGGAACGGGTCGCGGCGCTCAGCGCTGTGAAAAATGCCATTTAAAAATCGAAATCCGGTTCTATGCGCTTCCGAGAGCGCTACATTATGGCCGAATGGACATCACTATTCAAATTTTTCGTCCGCAGATCGCTCAGTCCGAATAATTTATTTATTAAAAATCAGTCTCTGTGTCGCCGCTATCGTGATGGCTGTCATTCGAGTCGACCGTTTTTGTTCCGCGGCGTAGTGACGAAAATTGTGATTTTCAAAAGTTATAGTGTGATTTACTGCAGAAACGTGAGTAAATTGCATTCTAAAAGAGTTTATGAATGAGCATTAGTGATTTGAGATAGTCCATCTGCTTTTTTTCACGTATTTTAAGCAAAATGCTTCTTCTAAACATTTGCGCGGGCAAAACATGGGCTTATTTTTTTTCTTAATTTTTATGTTACGGCCGAAATATCGCGAAATATGACGTAATATTGGTTTAATTCGCTAATTAAACAGTTATTATTTCATTTAAATTGTAAATAATCACGAAATTAGCCGTATTTTGGGAGTATTACCTTATTTTGAGTGTGATTTTCTATAGTTTTTCTATGAAATGTGACTCTTTGGAGTATAGTAATTAGTTATTGGACATATAATAAGTATATAATGAGACAATAAAATTGAAAAACTTAACACCACTTTTGTATTATGAGCCTTCAAAGTTTATTACCAAGTTTTGGTCGCTAACTCTCAAAAGTTTAGATTTTTCTGTAATATCAGACAAAGCTGAAAGTTCTGGTGTGATCTTCTAAGAAGTGTGATGTAGTGGTAAAGTTATTATAAAAGAATTTCATATAAAGAAAGACCCTAAGTAATCACAAATATAACATTTAAAAAAAATTTTTTTTACGAGAATACATCAATTTTTCTTGGCTGAATAACTAAATATTTTTGTATGCAAATAAGTAAAACAAATTAATAGTTTTGTTAAAGCATCAATAAAGAACATTAACCGTTTATACAATTTCCGCATATACGTTTCGTATTTTGTGATAAAAACTTCGAAATGATTGAATAAACGAGTTTTTTCAGTTCGCCAACTTTGTAATATTTATTCATTATTATCTTAATTATTCTACGAGTTAAGGTTGTAATGTTTTATATTTAAAATTTCAATATGATCATTTTACAGTTCTTCTTTTTATGACCCGTGTAGTGGTTTATAAGTTATGGTCGTTTTTCTCAAGGCCGTCGATTCGCGCCGATTTCACGCGCGAAACTGTCGCGTGCAATAGGTACGGCCGAGTTTTTACTTCCCAAGTCTAGGGGTCAGATAAAGTGTTTAGACGCTATCATCGAGGAATACACACAGACACATAGAAACATCCAGACTTCAGTCTGGAAATGGTCTAAATCGTCTAGGGACGGGTCAAATGTATGTATCCATCTTCATCTCGATTTTTTTTAGCGCGTTCACAATAATTTCCCCCTGCCGGCAAAGTAAAATCTATGAACTTGAATATAATTGACATCATAATAACAATAAACCAGGAAAACTTTAGAGATACGCTAAATTACATACTAAAAGCCAAAAAAATAGTTGAAATAGATTGATCTATTGCGACGTCGAGAGTTGTAGTTCAATGTAATTCATTACCTGGGCTCGTAATAAAATCAATGTAATTAATTACCTACGCTCTTGCCAGCATCGATAGCCCACTTGGCGATGGAGTGAACATGGCTAGCAGGGTTGAGAGAGGCTTCACAATCTCTTCTTGCCACTGTTCCATCTACACCAGTAGTGCCGTAATGATTCTTGACACCGCCGAGGTATGCTGTCGCAGTGCAAGCCGAATCGGGGACTTGATAGTCTAAACAGTACGTCTGAAAGAAACCGAGGATGAAAACTTAGCGAATAACTATTTAAAATAATTAAAACTATATTATTACGCGTAATCCATGCAATGATTTAATGTTTAACATAGTGTTTTATTGAATGTAGAACACGACAACTCATCAGAACCCACGATCAATAAATGAACGAATAGAGCAGCGTGATTTTAGTCGTGCGTTATCGATATGACCAGATCCCAACGGTTGTAGAAGTCTTGTTCCCTCGGCGTACATATGGTAGAATAAACACATTGGTAATATTTAAACAATACAATTACTAAAAGAAGTTAATAGAATAAAGATGGCTTACCGTTGATAAGATCGTCGAGAGTGATTAATACCATATGTTAAATGTGCGCGCTGTTATATCCCTAAATATTTTATTTGTTGTGCTAGCAAAGGGATTGATCGTATGAATATTTTTTTTGCAACTGTGAAAGACAAACTTGAAAGACGCTATTTTCATACATTAATTATTTGCATCGTAAAAAAAAACACATTTGAAAAACGAAATTATCAATTCTTTTAATGATATCAAGCCACAGGCAAATAGATAATTTTGCTGATTGAATGACGTCAATTGAATATTGGAATTAAAAATGTCTACTGAATTGAGTGCTTAACGTTTACAGTTTTTGATGCACTATTCATCATCATGTGTCACTACAAACGTTAGCTTTCTCTATTGCCTTCGCTTTCGCGCTGATTTAGCGAACTATAGCCGGTTTTAGTTTGGTAAATCAGGGCGAAGGCGAAGGAAATAGAGAAAGTCATAGTTATAATTTCACCCTGCTGCTCATTACACCATTATGGAAATGTTTGTTTGTTTCTACACTTTATTGTGAAATTTCACACGGAGCTAATGGGCCCTTGCTGAGTTGGCCACGAAGACCCATTTGTTCAGGGTTGGTCACACTCACGGGTCAACACCCATCCAGCGGCCTCCACGCATGAAGTGCGTGCCCGGGTAGGACTCTGGTCTTGGCTAGTTTTCCCTAAAAGTCAATCTTCTGGCGCTCCAGCCAATCGATTGTGCATTCTGACTAACAGTCGGGAGAGTCTGGAAGCAGTAGGTACTGTTTCCTATAGAGCGGGGATGGTTGCTGACCTTACGGAGACTGTTCTTGAAACAACCATCGGCAACATGCCGGGCAAAGGACGCCGTGGTCCGCGATAGATTCCGTTTACACCGTTTTACCGCTTCGTAAGGGAGAAGGCCGCGCAAGCGACCTCGAACTCGTAACCAGTCGAGAGATCGAAGTAATTTGGTCGCAATTGGAAGTAAGGGCGTGAGTGTAAGCCCGCTGGGTAACATACCTGGTTATCTCGCGGATAATGCGTTGGCCTCTTACGGGCATGTGGCGGAGCTTGACGGTGGACTGTTTTGTCCAAGTCTTCTGCGTTCATTTCATGGAACCAATCGTTAAAACTTCCTGAGGTGACGGGTTCGCCCGTTGTAGTTGACAGTTCTATTTGTGAAATGTCACAATGGGCTGTTTATCTTAAACGACAATTCTCACAACCACCCTACTATATATGAAATGTTTGTGTATGGTTGTGAATCTTGTTATGCATTTGATAGACAGAATTGAAAAGCAATTCCGTTAGTTTTATCCCAACGGAAAATGGTAACCAAGCCGGAAATCAAATCTGGAGCCTTACAAGTTAAGATCATTCGACTATAATATATTGACTATTGACTATACCTATATAGTCAAAGTATTCTAACTAGAAGAGTATAATGTACTCGTCTATGAGTCTCGTCTCGTCTATGATTATTATTACTACTGTTATATACATAGACAATAGCACTATATGACGCAGAGAGTTGATTGATATTTATCGATTAATTCATTACTGTATTTAAAATTTCCCCAAAACTTTCGCGGATTTGCATTAAACATTCGATTATGGAACGAAAATAAATTAACTTGCAAAAAATTCTGGCGGTAAAACCGATATAAAAAATCGATAACGTTAGTGTTATCAATGCTTGACTAATTGCTTAAAAAAATAGTAATCTATGTTAAATAATCTTTAAAACAATGTTAACTATCGACAATGATTGATTTAAAGATTTTAAATCGATTATCATGTTAGGTGGTGTTGGAAAAGTTAATGTAATGACAAAGCCGATAATTATATATTATTTTTCAATATGCTTATGATTTATTTAAAAAGTTTTTTGATCACGTTATTTCCTCTTTGGCAAACTGACTAAGTACAATCTTTATTACTTATAGGGTGGCGGTCTCAATATATTAGTTTAATGATATGTCTTATCTTTTATCTTATTTTCTTTAATTACTATCAAAACGATTGAGAGGCATTATTTGCTTTAGACTTTTTGATAGTTATATCATCCGTTGTAAAATGCTATCAACACTGTCATTTATGTTTTTGTGTTACTCAACAATATTATAACCTGTTTTTCTTTTCACTTATTTTTAGGTATAAATCAATACTATTAGAATCAAATGCTTCGGTTTATAAGAACAAAGTCTATTAAATCTTCTCCTTATTATTTTTTCTCCTTATGTTATAACTTACCTTTGCTAATCCAGTCACTGGAAACTTTTCAAAATGCATTTCATACTCTTCTCCGTTGGTGTATCCTTCCTGCTGAGCGGCATATACTCTAGCGACAGAAAGAGTCGGCACAGACAATCCATCCCCGAGGAAGAAAATCACGTTCTTAGCAGTGTTCACATTTTTTCCTAAAATTTATTACACATATTTTTGGCAAACATAATCTTTATATAATTTATTTATTTATTTGAAAAAAATAGGGTTTTTCAATAAAGGCGGATCGGTTTCGATAGTCTGTGGAATAAAACAAGCTTTGTGTGAAGTACTCGTATTATTGAAATCCTTTTTTTATTTGAAAGTCCCATATATGCCATGTATGAAATATGACATCGTTCAAATGTCCCCCGCAACTTCGCACGGTGGCACGGATCCAAGGGGTCCGATTTTCAATGACTGCCGCATAGATCCGGCTAAATTGGAGCGTTGGCCTGGGTTATGTTGACTTCGAGGGCGTCGGTCGATTGCGGTTTGTTAACATGGACCTGCGACTTCAGAAAACCCCACAAGAAAAAGTCTAGCGGAATCAAATCGCAATATTTTGGTGGGCAATTCACTTTCGCGAGAAATAACCATGCACCAATGAACATTCATTTCCATAATAATGTTATAAGATGCAGCTCAATCGTGTAACTTGCCATGGTGATTTGGCATTAGTGACTAAATAATATATTTGACAGACACCGCCAAAACACCATGGCCGCCACAGACTATCAACAACGACCTGCCCTTACTTTAGAACCCTATACTTAATAATTAGTTAAAAACAAGACGATTCTGCGTCACTCCTAAGAATGCAGCGCCTGTTCCAATCCAACCACTGAATAAGGCATTTCTTTAAATATCCACGTGTGTCAAGCATGAAATATCAAAATATTTCCTAAAATAATTATTAATCTCGGAGCAAGGATATGATAATGGTGTTGTCCAAACGATGTAGAACTCCTGGGCATTATATATTATAATACCTGCGCCGATATTGTGTTCTTAGCAGAAACAATATATCTAATTGCGTGCGATTGAAATCTACATCAGTGTTTCAGTCTAATTGGTGGAAACATATAAATGGTTTATGATTGTTATATTTTGATTAAGTGAATATGTTTTTTGTACTGTTTGTTTCCTGAATGAAATAAAATAAAAATAAAATAAACAATACAGTTGCATAATATGTAGTATTTACGCTTTGAGAGACAACTTATTAGAAGAATACATTTTTGGCTTTTTTAATATAATATGAATTTTGTGTAGGATATTAAACATTTCGATTGCAGTCTCACCTCGGTCACTCACATATGCGAAAATATTCATACATTGTACCATTGATTTTAAATCAATGATTGTACGAATGTTTTTACGCATGTAAAGGGGCGTCAGCGAATACTCAGCGTATATGCAATGTTATTCGCATATTCATTCGCGAACCCGTTTGCGATCCGTTCTGCAATTATTTACAAATGCCTTAGTCATGCTTGCAAAATATGAGATTTCTTTTTAGGATTCCATATGGTAGGTTCGCTCCATGAACACCAACACGTTGTTGTTATTCCAATCCAAAATCCGGCTGTTCTGTCCCGTGGATTGTTCATAAATAGACAGCAGGCGCGACTGCCGAAACGTACGTTACGTTCGCAATCGTACTGACGCGCGAATGTGTAGAACTAAGCGAAGGTTCGAGGTTCGCGCGCTTTGATGTGTTCCGACAAACCGACACGTTTCAGAACATGGTTGTTGCTGATGAGTTTTTTTTAATATCAGCGGTTGCTGATGCTGATGCTGTTTTTTTATATAAATATCAGCTGATGCTTATTTTAATGAATTACCTAAATAAAATATATTGAACTATGACATTGTAATTAAAATGGATAATATTATTAGCTGTTTAAAATGAAAAGTCAGTTATAATACTTCTGTGACTTTAAATTATCTTCTTACATTTAAGTTATATATTAAAAACAATAGCTGAGCTGCCTTTTCAGATTGCAGTGGATTACGGCAAGGCGTGTATATAATTCCGGCACTGCTGAATGATTGTTCCCTAGGAATACTTGCCGGCGGAGATGGCGGCATGCGCATGCGGCTAGAGCTAAGCTCAGCTCTTCAAGGTCATGTCACGAGCAGAATATCAGCGAACAATAATATCAGCATTGATTAAAGCGGATGCTGACGCAGTTGCTGATATTGAAACCAATGCTGATAATCCGCTGATGCTAATATTCGCAACAACCCTGATCGGAATATGGCGGAATATTATTCGGAATATGGCGAATGCAGCCAAAACTTTGCATATTCATTTGCGAATGTCGTCCTACACTCGGAGGTTCGCGTATTCGTGCGAATGTGTGGGACCGGCATTAGAGCATGCTCTCCACTCCAGAATAGCGTATGTCGTTATAAAATACTTCATGTATTAGAAAATATTTCTCACCGATATCGAGGTGTTTCAAAAGCCTGTCCTGCGCTTGCTTATTCCAGTATTCTCCTACCTCTTCCGAATTTTCGGAATCTTCGTTTCTAGGATTAGTTTTTTCGATGGATTCATCTTTGAAATCGGGATGCATATGAGTGTCGTCGCCATAATCTAGAAATGTAAAAATTTTATTGTAAAAGATATCTATTTAATATAAGTATTTAGAATATTATTTATTTACCTATCTTAAAAGATTGAGCCAGGCTGCAGTAGAGCACCAAAAGGGCCAACTTTACGACCGTAGTCATTTTGAACAAAGACTACTTCTTCAGCAATCCCAGGGCAATTTTATAATCCGATAAAAGTAATAAGACTGATTATCTAATGACTGATAGTTGATTCGCGTTATCATACCCCGCACTTCGATGATCCAGGCATATATCATAACTCCGTACCTACTACTACTAACACGTACCTACTTTTTACACTATATATTATTTTAATTAGATTCTACTCAAACTTTCGAAATAATTGTAATGATAAAAAAATGTAATAACAATCAAATATAATTATATGATACCATGACACAACGTAAGCTATGGCGATATTGACATTTTTCACCACGACAGC
Organism: Micropterix aruncella; assembly: GCA_944548615.1. Classification (NCBI taxonomy): domain Eukaryota; kingdom Metazoa; phylum Arthropoda; class Insecta; order Lepidoptera; family Micropterigidae; genus Micropterix; species Micropterix aruncella. The sequence goes on from OX155958.1 coordinate 7,288,492, forward strand.
AGTAGGTATTTTCTTGAGGGCGTACGTAAAAAACTGGGCCCTAATTAAATTAAGTATATCTCATTCATGCATACACTCACACGTGTATACACCCTACTCATATACACACGCGTATAAAAACACTATATAATTCACAAAATTGCACACTAACCCCCACACACAAACACAACGAAGGTTCTTCTAAATTAATAAAGTTAATAGTATAAAGCATTTTTATAAACAAGCTTTTATTAAAATGCTCTGAAAAGAAGAAAGAACGGGCTACTTTAATTGAATACGTATACAAATTTTGTGTATGTGTGTATACTGACCGTAGAGAAGTCCCCTCAGCGGCAGCCAAGCCTGGGTGCAGGAGCCATGTCATGGTGAAACTCATAGCAGGCTATCATAATTAAACACTATATAAAATTTCGTGTCTCTGCTGTTGACCGTTAAGGGGGAGCTAATGAGCTATATTGCAGTTCGGCCACTAATACCCATGTTGTATAAGGGTCGACCAAACTCACGGGTCAACACCTATCCGGCAGCCTCCACGCAGAAATGCAAACCCAGGTAGGACTTCGGCCTGCGGGTCGGTTTCCCTAGATATTAAACTACGGGCGCTCCTGGGTGGTTTGCGCACCGTTCTGGAAACAGTATTGTTTTCTATAGAGCGGGGTAGTTGTTAACCTTACGAAAACTGCTCTTGAAACGACCATTCGGCTACCCAACACCGGGTGAACAGCCGGGCAAAATTAAATGATTCCGTGGTCTGCGATAGATTCGATTCGGTAGACACCGTATCACCGCCACGAAAGGGGAAGGACCCCGCAAGCGACCTCGAACCTGTAACCAGTCGAAAAGACGGAGAAATCTGGCCGTAACTTGGTCTGCCCGCTGGATTAACTACCTGGTGCCGGACAGTAAGAGTTGGTCTCTCGTGGGCTAGTTGGCGGAGCTTGATAGTAGTTTTGAACAGCTTGAGACTGTTAATCGTTGAGGAGTACCCTCGCGGACCACGGCATCTCTTGCCCGGCTCTTTACCCGGTATCGGGTAGCCTATTGTTCGTTTCAAGAGCAGTTGCCGTAAAACTAACTCCGCTCTATAGTAGACAGTACTGTTTCCAGACTTACCCGGCTGTCCGTCGAATCGGAGCGCGTTTTGTAGGTGAATAAAACTCGCCCTACGCCCTGCGGCAGGTATCTTAAAACTACAGCGCACCACTGCACCGACCGCACTTTCGTCGGTTGCCCTCAATGCTCAAGTAATAAAAGTTATGTAAGGGGTGCTCTGAAGGATTGAGGTTTCTAAGTGTTCACCCTCCTATTGTATTCCCCAGACATAACTTCGAGCGACTGTTTACTCATTCTAAAATGCAAGCAATTCTCCTCCAATAAAGAGATCTATGCCACCATTTCGGAGTACTTTTATGACTACGAGCCAAACTGTTACTTCCATGGGATCGAAACAACGATCGAAGGAAGTGTGTTGCAGTTTGAGGACTATATTTCAAAATATAAAAAGATATTGTCAGTGTCGGACGCTGTCCTGGTTATTTTAGTGAAAACGTCAATTGTGTATGTATAGTATATTGAAATTGCACTTTTTATCTCGCAACAAAACCCACATCCAAACTCGACCCAGTCTCGTCAGATATCACCTGAATTGTATACAAGCTTGCGTTGCATCTATTCTGAAAGTACCGCGCGTTGCTTTTGGGTACGGACCGAGGCGTATTCGTTGTCATTCTGTTTGAAAGTTTTTGCTTTACACATTTTTCATATTGTCAAGGCAGACAGCAAAGAGATGCTAAAATGTTGAAGTAAAATATTTGCACGGTTTGGTGTACCAAACACTACGTTAGTTATCCGATACCAAACGTATCGGATAACGGAACTGGCTTCACAGGCGATGAATTTGTATTATTTAGTACTAACTAAGAGAAACCTTTACTTAACTTCACCACCATTCAGATCTGCTGGAAACGGAGCAGCGGAGAATTGTGTTACGATCGTTAAAGTATGGTTAAATAAACTATGATTTGATACCAAAGTCAGTACAACTACAGTGTTGAGTAGATTTTTGATGGAAAGGAACGCTGCATTTAGCAGTAAGGGTATTTCTCCAGCTAAAGCTGTTTTTGCTGAACCGCTTCAGCTGAAGAGATACCCATTAATGAAGCTAAGCTGAACCCAGTTTAGACAGGAGCAAGGAGTGACAAATTAAACAATTTAAAGGAAGCCGGTTTTGTCGATTCTAAACCGGAGAAATTGTTTACGCCAGAGATTACACCTAACTATACAAGAGGGGATGCTAAGAGTGAAATTACATAAAGGAACACCGAAATGAAAGCGAGTAAGACGGATGTTACACGTTCAATCTGGTATCAGTTCAGTCCGCGACCTTGATCTCAAACTGACTGATGGACTGATAGTCGGGTGTTCTGACGGAAAAAATATATATATATATATATATATATATATATATATATATATATATATATATATATATATATATATATATATATATATATATATATATATATATATATATATATATATATATATATATATATATATATATATATATATATATATATATATATATATATATATATATATATATATATATATATATATATATATATATATATATATATATATATATATATATATATATATATATATATATATATATATATATATATATATATATATATATATATATATATATATATATATATATATATATATATATATATATATATATATATATATATATATATATATATATATATATATATATATATATATATATATATATATATATATATATATATATATATATATTTAAATATATAATGTTATATTTGATAATGTTTGTAAAGAAATCTTACGGATACTTACGGATGTGTACGACTTTCGACGGTGCAATGTAAGTTTAAAGGTCCTTTTGCAAAGGTCCTTTACACCGTCGAAAGTCGTGCACATCCGTAAGTATATCTCATTCAAACATAAGCATTTCCCAAATACAAGCTGGGATTTCCTTCGCTACTTTTTAAGTAGCTTTACTAATTTTATTTTAAATAAAAACATCATCCTATAAACGGATTTCTTTACAAACCTTATCAAATATAACAATATTATACTGTTTTCTACAATATTTCTTTACAATTTTTTAATATTATACAATTTTATATAGGTTTACCCTATTTTGATAACATTATACAATCTTTATTATAAACTCCTCTGCCAGAAATTAAGATTGAAGTTTCTTCTTTCATTTCATTGAGCATATGGAGGTTTTTTTTATTTTTATTTCGATTTAATGGCTCGTTGATAACAAACTCAGCCAATTGTATCATATTTTAAATGTTGGTAGCATTCGAAATTTGAATTATTTCGTAATGTCACTTTCATTTAGAAAACGGCTTTGCCGAAGTGATCAATAGTTTAATTTTTTATTTTTTCGCTTAATTCTTCTCAATTGAAGGCATTTTGTGTTGCATAAGGATAAGCCCTATTTATGAGATATATGGATGAATAGTGATCGTTAGTCGACTGCAAAAGGACCTTTAAACTTACATTGCACCGTCGAAAGTCGTGCACATCCGTAAGTATATCTCATTCAAACATAAGCATTTCCCAAATACAAGCTGGGATTTCCTTCGCTACTTTTTAAGTAGCTTTACTAATTTTATTTTAAATAAAAACATCATTATATATATATATATATATATATATATATATATATATATATATATATATATATATATATATATATATATATATATATATATATATATATATATATATATATATATATATATATATATATATATATATATATATATATATATATATATTAATTGTAAGGTTAGTGAAGGTTGTACCTTTGCCGGACGTTTCGGAGCCCGTGGCTCCTTCTTCAGCGGCAAGAAGAATACTGCAGTGGAAGCTGTCACCTGCAACTACCCGCATTCCTCTGTGGTGCTGGGAGAGGGGTGTAATGGGCGGGAAAATGCATTTTTAAATAAAATATTGGATTTAGAATTTGGTAATGTGGAAATAAATAATGATATATAGAGTGTTATGAGAATATGTAGAGTGTATGAGAATATATAGGTGGAAGAATTAATTAATATATAGTGTAATTTGTATCTACACTGTGTGTGTGTGTGTGTGTGTGTGTGTGTGTGTGTGTGTGTGTGTGTGTGTGTGTGTGTGTGTGTGTGTGTGAGGGTGAGTGAGGGTGTGTTTATTTGTGTGAGTGTGTATGTTTGTGAGGGTGTGTTTGTGAGAGTATAAAAACAGATAGATATATATGTATACTATAGGATGGAATGTGTCTGTATCATTAATGTTGAATATTCAGGCCTTTGCCATGGCAAGCTCCAAGTACCCAAATATGTCCCAGTTCCCATGTTTTGAGCTTAATTTCAGGCGTGTTCTCTGGGAAGGCCTTTACCACCTTAACCGTAAAACAATCGTTAAAGAGTTTTCCATGGGACCGAGCGTGGAGTGGAATCGGAAGATTAGACAGATCGTTTCTCACTGAGGATCTGTGATTATTCATCCTCAATCTGAGAGCGTTGGTGGTTTCCCCAACGTAAAACGCCTCACAAAACTTACATTGAAGATAGTAAATGCAATTTTGCGAATTGCAATCTGCATGCGATTGGATCGAATAATTTTCGGAGGTATTGGGGCTCGTGAACTCTTCTGCCTGGAGGTGGATCGGGCATGTTTTGCAGCGACTGCGATTGCAGGGAAATGATCCTGGTGGTAGCGATGATTGCGTCACGGGAGATGGAGTCCCTGTCTTAGACAAAATGTTGCGTAGGTTAGGTGGTCGACGATATGACACTGAGGGAGGGCCGGAAAAGAGACTTTTCGTCAACGGGCTCGATGAAAGGATCGGAAACAAGTCCTTCAAAATTGGCCTTAACTTTTCAACTCCGGGAAAGTAGGTGGTACACAAGTTTACCATTTCTTTTTTCGGCAAGGTGTTGTTGGATTTTAAGTGGAAACGCCTATGCGCGGGAATAATTTGATTAGCAAGCAAAACATCAGGATAATCTCTTCTTTTGAGAGCCGAATTGAGAGAATCGAGGTAGGTGCTGAGGCTAAAATTATTGTTGCATATGCGATGACCCCGAATTGAAAGAGAGTGCGGTATGGAGCGCTTAGTATGTGGAGGATGGCAACTATTGTAGTGTAGATAGAGTTGGTGGTTGGTCGGCTTAATGTGGACCGAGGTTTTTAAAGTACCATCGACAAGAACTAGATCCACATCTAGAAATGTGACTCTTTCGCTAGAAAATTTAAAGGTAAATTCCATAGTGGAGAAATTGTTTAAATCTTCTAGAAAAGATACCAGTGTCTCTTGGCCGTGGGTCCAAATGACAAATATATCGTCGATGAAACGCAACCAAATGAGGGGTTGATGGTTCTGCGTGTTTAAAAAGGCTTGTTCGAGGCGACCCATGAACAAGTTTGCATACGACGGCGCCATTTTTGATCCCATTGCTACGCCTTTTACCTGCAAAAAGATTTCCGTATCGAACTCAAATGCATTACGCATTAAGATTAACTCCGTCAACTTCGTTAGGAAGTTAGTGGACGGCGAGTGGGGTGTTTCACGTAAATTTAGAAAATGTTTAATACTGCTCAGTCCTTCCGAATGAGGAATATTTGTGTAGAGCGAGACAACATCTATAGTAGCCAGTAGTATGTTAGGCTGAGATTGCAAGTCGATGTCTTTGATAATATCAAGGAAATGATATGTGTCACGAACATGCGAAGGGAGCTCTGATACAAATGGTTGCAAAAACGAGTCAAGAAAGGCTGAAATGCGTTCAGTAGGCGAATTAAAAGATGACACAATTGGTCTGCCCGGGTTGCCTTCTTTGTGGATTTTGGGAAGTAAGTAGAGGGTTGGTGTCCTGTAATTATTGGGGGTTAGTAGCTCCATCTCTTTGCTATTTAAATTTTCTGCGGGGCCGTTGGTGGAGATTAACGACTTTATCTCACGTAAATATTCTGCGTTGGGGTCGTTTGGCAACTTTGTGTAGCATTCTGGGTTATTGAGTACGCTACCATATATATATATATATATATATATATATATATATATGGTAGCGTTTGTAAATTGTGACCAGACCCCTCCTAATACTATATGACCCCTAACGTGGTAGGATCAACTAATGTGGGGAGTCTAGTATCTATCTGATGTGGTAAAATAAACACTTGGTAATATAATATATTTAATATTTTATTTATAAAGTTCAAAAAATGCCATAATACCTATTGGACGAAATAGTTACATATAATTTGGCCGATTTCCCAAAATATTAAAGTGTAATGTTTCAACTTAAATATTTATTCATAAAAATAATCTCTCAATTGCAAGAAAAACGGAGTAGCTGAATAGTACAGTTATCACAACCGACTGGCTCTGGTTTGATATTTCTACATTGTTACACAATGTTGTTCCAGGTCCCAGGCAAGAGGCATAACCTAGCAGATGAGGAATTAAATTTTGCTCATACATTCCAGAGAATATGTGCTGATGGGGTCCATAGGCAAATACCGCTATGTCATCACCGGCATGGCTCTCAGAGGACAGGGGAACCGCGGCTGGGTATCTGAACCTCGGATTTTCTGAAAATAATCAAAATTGTTAAAACTACCTTAAATGGATAGAACATTCATAACGCAGAACACTGCGCACTTTTTTGTTTGCCTCGAGTTCGAATCGGCAACAACGTCATCGACACTTTAAAAACATCAAAAAATGTTTTAAATATATGTAATACTAGCTGCTGCCCGCGGCTTCGCTTCGTGTAAAGTTTCTAATCAATTTGTTAATTTAAGTAGGGTGGCTTCTATTTGCCTTTTTAGACGCTACATTTAGATATATAGTGCAAGACATCCCCCCTCAGATGCACGCTGCCTATATCGTAGACGTACGCGTCTTCTTCCTCGCCACCCGTGCCTCCTTCCGCTGACTTTGCTGGGCCAGTAGCCGCCGCCACCGTTTGCTAGGTATTTCGTGCTGCTTGCACGCGTTACTAATTTCATGATTCTCTATAATTATACCACCTAAAAGCTTAGAGTAAATGGCAAATTTTATTTTATTAACCACCCGTGATAATGAATTAATTTATTTTAATAAAGCAACTCACCAGCTCAATGTTTTCCGACTTGATTTACAAATATTATGATTTCTTATTGAAAACAAATATTTATCACAATAAAATATAGCCTATAGCCTTCGCCGATAATGGAGCTTTCCTTTAGTGAAAGAATTTTTGAAATCGGAAAAGTAGTTTCGGAGATTACCCCCTACATACAAACTTACAAACATACAAACTTACAAACATACAAACTTACAAACATTATTTCTTTATAATATTAGTATATATATCCATATTACAGAACTGAAGCACATTATTAGCCTGAGGTATGTCTTTAACTTGCGAAAGTTTGATCATGAAAGCCGCTTTTGTGAGCCACTTAACTGGCTTCCAGTACTCGATCGAAGAAATGTTCATATGTTATAAATAGGATAGAAAACGAATTTACCGCGTGAAATTTGTAGGACCCGACGTTTCGGTGACGTTGCAGCTGCCTTTGTCTAGGGTAGACTGAAGAGCTGTCAGTCCGTTGTTTTGCGGGTAGGCCGCAAACCGCTGCCGCCACTGCGTAGGTTATAACAGTGGTGGGGGGCAGGGCTCGGAACGCGGGAATTTTTAAAATCCGTCTTGCACACAACACTCACTGTATCCTGTTTTACGTCTTTGCGTTCGGCGTTCGGCGGCGGGAACATTTTAAGAAGAGGGTTCCACGTAGAAGAGAGTTTGTAGCCGTCGTCTCTATTGAAGTTCGGATTTCTTCTTATTTCAATGGCTTCCCGGATCATGCGAGGAAAGTAGAATTGTTCATTGGATAGAACAATGGGATTTTGAAACTGCATCCAGTGGTTACTTCCGCTATCCAATATCTTTTCGCAGATCGCCGATTTTTCTCGCTGAACGTTTTTAACAGCTTTGATGTGTTCTGTCAGTCGCGTGGCTATGGGCCGTTTCGTTTGTCCAACGTAGGCTAGACCGCAGCTGCATTCGACTTTATACACACCCGGGGTTTGCAGTGGTATTACATCCTTTACAGGCCTCAAAAATCGAGCTATATTTTGGGTCGGTTTGAAGATCGTTTTTATATCGAATCTGTTTAGCATCTTACTTAGTCGATCAGTCACGCCCTTGACGTATGGTAAGAATGCTCTTGATCTGCTCGGTTTTTGAGTTTCGTCTGTATTAGATCGTGTGCGTATCTCGTGATATTTTCCGTATCCATTTTTCCTAAGGTCATCATTGACATGTTCCATCTCCTTCGGAAAATGCTCAGTGTCGCATAGATCGCGTGCTCGATTCACGAGCGACGTTTGCACTGAACGTAGATGGTAGGGATGATGGTGTGAGCTTGCATGCAAATATCTGTCCGTATGTGTGGGCTTCCGATATACCGTATGTCCGAGAGTATTTTCATTTCTCCTCGTCACTTTGACATCCAAAAATGGTAAGTAGCCGTCCTTCTCTACTTCATAGGTGAAACTGATTTTTGGGTGTATGGAGTTTAGATGACCCAGGAATTCTTTCACCGTTTGAATGTTGCCTTTCAGGATGCAGAAGGTATCATCCACGTAGCGAAGCCAGAGAATGGGTTTAATTTTGGAGGTTTTTATGGCTATTTCCTCAAAATATTCCATATATAGGTCACTAACTATCGGCGATATGGGGCATCCCATTGCTACTCCGTCGATTTGTTTGTAATAATCGCCGTTCCATAGAAAGTAGCAGGATATCAGGCAATGTTCAAGCATGTCGGCGTAGCTAATAGGGAGGTCCTCAGACCTTAGTTTATCTCTCACCACCGTAAGACACTCCGAAATGGGCAAATTCGTAAATATAGATTCGACGTCAAAGCTCACCATTATTTCGTCTTCGGCCAGTTTTAAGCTTCTAATGTTGTCGCTATTTATAATCTGTTTATATGTTGTCGCTATTTTAAAACATATTATTATATGCGCTATTTATACATTATATATTTATACATTTAAAACATGTTATCGCTATTTTAAAACGTAAAATGGTAAATAACTATATTAAAGTTACGCCATGCTTCTAAAAACTAAACGTACCAAAATAGGATCAAATAAAATAACTACATATACAAATTGTTATCAAATGGTTAGCAACAGGGTAACAAATAATCGACTGTAAGATATCACTATAGTGATAAGTCTAATATTTGTCCAAAATTGTTTTTTTAAACCAGTGAAATGTTCAATATGTAATGTTATTTTTAGCAGAATTAAATTATTTTATTCTATTTTATTCTACATATTATTAAAAAAAAACATAACGTTGATTGTCTTCTATAGTAACATCATGTCTTCTATAGTAACATCAACGCGGCCGCCTTCTTCTTTCCTATATCCAGGTCCATTGGCATAAGTTACGACGGTGTAAGGAATATCGTCAGATCCTAGTTCACCACTAGGACCTAGAACATCTACTCCCCTCTTCGGGTAGCCATTGTGAGTCATCACGTGTGAGTGGTCAGATGTGACAATGATGAGAGTGTCTTCAGAGTTCATCATTTCGACGGCTTTGCCTATCGCCTCGGAGAATATCTTTGTTTCATCTAACGATAATTGTACTGTGGTCGCATGGTGAGCATGGTCGATTCGGCCTCCTTTACGAAAATGGAAAAAAAAAATTATTACGAAGATCAACAATTACTGCTCCACCTTTTTACACGACTGCCCAAAAATAGAAGTGTTATGTGTTTAGGATTCATATATGAAGGTATATTTTCCGTTTCTTTATTCTATCGTAACTTCTAAACGCTTGAATCGATTTAAAAGTGAATGGTATTATTAGAATCGCTATTTCATCCCGAGTGTCATAGGGTACCTAAAGTGCTCAAATATTATATAAATAATTATCTAAATGTCCAAAGGTCAATAAATTAGGATTAATATATCGTGTTTAGTAACTAATGAAAAGTCTGATGGAGTACATTTCGGAAATATATAGGTATGTATCTACTGATAAATACACAAACTACAAATATTTCATAGAAAACCATTTTATTACTTGAGCACAGAGGGGCAGCCAACTAAAGTGAGGCGGCGGCGCAGCGGCGCGCGATCTTTTTAAGATACCTGCCGCAGGGCGTGAACGAACTTTCTCTTATAAAGCTTGCTTTTCGGCGCGATTTTTCTAATTATTCTAAGTATAACAAATCACTTTTTGTAAGGGCAGTCGTGTTTTTATTTATTTTTTAATTATTGTTCTTGTTTTCACTCCTGTTCAAATTATGAATTGGGGGCACGACCCGGTGGCATAGTGGTTAAGTCGCCTGATCTTACATTGTAAGGTCTTGGGTTGGATTCCCGGCTGGGTCATCATTTTCCGCTGGGATAAAATTAACGGAATTGCATTTTCAATTCTGTCGATCGAATGCAATAACAAGACACACACTTACATTTATTGTACACGCACACATATATATATATAAATATGTCATAGTAGGGTTGGATGTGTGTCATATGACACATGACACATGTGTCATATGGATAGAGTGTCATATGACAATAAACCCGCCCATTGTCATTTAACAATAAAGAGTAGAAACAAACAAACAACACTGGAAAGATGAACGGAAAGTGCATACAGTTGGAGGTCATTGGAGGCGCATACAACGTGGAGGCCGCTCTTTTGGTCCACAGATTATGACAACATTCAGACAAGTATTGTCTTATAGCATTAATAACCCATTGAATGCCGATGTTTTACACCAGACTGTATATGGGATCCACCATTCAAATGTTGTACTACGCAAATTACAAATGGTGTACCTACTATTTCTTATTTGGCGCAAAAACTATAAGAGTTATAGTTATTATTAGTGTTATGACCTTTGTGCGTTCTAAATATATCATAGCGTTTAGTTTGATACAAAATGTTCAAAGGTTTTTTGAGGTCGAGGATACGAATTTCTGTTTTTTTTTCGTCTAAGATACGTTTTTTTGTTTTTTATTCTTCCTGCGATCTATCATTGTGTTACAATTGAAGATTTCTAAGTTTATTTATTTATTTGTTACAACTATTATTCAAGAGCATTACAGACGAATCCAATTCGCCCTTGAATATTAAATCTAGAGTGTAAGTAAATAATAACTGACTAACATAAGTAAAATAATGCTAATATTGAACAAAAAAAAAAAAAACTAAGTATAACAAAGAGTATGATAAACACGAGATAGCAGACAGTTGCCTTTTTAGAAGTTATTCGAAACAAAAAAAAATGTGAAATTATAATTATGTTGTATGAAAGTTGCTGTGATAAATATGTAATTTTTTACAGTACTTAAAAATGAAGCTAATGTTTTTCTACTACATTTTTTATTTATGTTAACAACCAATAATACTATCTCCTATTCTAGACGCCAAAGAGATACGCAGCTACTTCCTTTAAATTTAAACGGGATACCTACGCAATATTACGTAGTCAGCACCAAACCACCTGCCGACGAGGTAATATTGCGTAGTTGGCATTCAATATGTTAATAATGGAAATCATAATTACTCTGAAAATAAATATTTACGCTGGCAAATATGTTCAAAATAAAAAGTACACATGTACATACACGCATTCTTTCGTATACGATAAAGTTGTTTATGAGGTATTGGCAGAACATCTTGACAAAGCAATATGCATAAGTCAGAGTTCGTAATGGTAAGGAAAAGGAGACAGATGAGGAAACCATGTGAGTTGGGAGAGGGCAGGGAAAGGACAAAGGGGCAGGGAAGAGGACATGGGAACAGAGAGAGAACAGGGTGAACCGTGACTGGGAATCTGAACCTCGGATTTTTTGAAAATAATCAACATTGTTTAAAAATCTATATGTGGAACAAGAAATTGACTTCCTTAAATGGAGTAAATAGTGATAGAATGTATTTTAAAATCATTTTTAAATCTTTTAAAATAATTTTAAAATCTTTCTATTAGAGTTGAGTTATTCACTTAAAATCACATTAGAATCTCATATCGGAAAGTGTAAGTTCATTGAGCCTGTAACGGCCCTTAAGTACCGTGACATGCGATCAACAAATGCATCGATTTCCAGAGAAATACACTGACACAATTCAGCTATTATTTTGACTCGTGCAGCGATGAATCAGCACGATGACACATTACTTTAACTTGGAATATTTCGGATTGCATTATTTCCCGGCCTATATAAACCGGCGAAAAAGCAACCAAAGTATCATTCCTCGAGTGATCACCTCCCCCAAGGTTGCCACGGCATTCTCGGTACCCCTCTCACGAGGTCGCTCAACGAGTCCGGTTCCTTGGTTTCCTTTCCTTATCTTTCCCAGTCACGAAGCATCAGTCTGCAATCCCACAGACTCGAGCCGTGCCCAGTACAAGATACTAGGAGCACAAATATAATCCTCATCCATATACCCTCGTAACTGCAGTCGCGCATCAATACACTCGCGACAACATAACCTATTCGAGAAGCGTTATAACTGGCAATATCAAACTTTCAATCGATTCAATAAATACCTTCTGCTTCACGCAAAACCGCATTTCAATACGGAGATAACTCGTAAGTTGATACCACCACCTCACACCGAACAACTTGGAGTCTAGTGAGGGGTGGTCCCTCAACTATTTTTAATCCTATAAGTATTTTTTAAAGGAAAACATCTAGTTGGACATGACACTAGAATAGGAAGCACAGTTCGAATTATGAGGTCTCTATTCCAAGTAAAAATGACACCATTCTAAATAAAAACTGGAAAAACGTCTCAAAGAGAAGACGCCACTTCAAGAATAATCCACTCGATTTCCCAAAACTATTAGTACAAGAAATGTTATTTTATATTTCAAAAAAGGACGGGGCGTTCTTTCGTCAGCGAATGTATTCTCTTTCCCTCGCAACTCGCAAGTGGCCACTTTAATCATTAAAATTAGACATAATCCTATTATTTGTTTCTGTTCACACAATTTTTAGTTCAAAGAGCCTCATTACCTCCCATGCATTATATTTGTTTGTACTAATACATTCAACCTGCTCAAGGTATAAAAATCGATCTGCACTATTTTGTGATCTTAAAATCAAAGATGCATACCTTCTACAAACAGGAAATATCCTTCCGTGTTCTTTGAAAGTATATTAATAGCAGACTCCGTCATGTCCACCAGGGTTGGTTCTATCTCTAAATTAGCCTCTAAATTGTACGACATGTGAGTGCTTCCGAAAAGCCCCAACAAGTATTCTGTCCCTTCATCGATGTTGTTCAGTTGTTCTTTATTCCAAACGTAGGAATGGTTAACGCCAGCGTCTGCCTTCTGTTGTTTCCATTCTTCGATCAAGTCCCTTCCATCACTTCTCGTTCCCCTGGATCCTTCTTCATCACGTACTTCATATGGTCTGAAAGTCCGACGACCACCACCAAGGATCACCTAAAATTAAAACGAAGTATACATTTGCTGTGTTTTTTTGCTTTCCTGTCCCAGCAACCAGCGAGGAGGGAGAGTATTGTGAACGCTTTTTTTTATAAGATGAAGACGGAAATATCTATTTTGAGACCCCTGCAACGATCAAGACCAATTATTATTGCCGATAGAAGTATCTCTGTGTGTCTGTGTATATTCCTCTCCACAATAGCGCCCAAAAGCTTGATCTGATTAAGCTACAATTTAGCATGCAGCGTCATTTGGTCAAGGCAAGAGTTCAAAAGTTAGAAATCGGTCCACCAGGGGGGATACTAGTCATATTTCAATCACGAAATATTGAACTAATAGGCTTGAAATTTGGTACAGAGGTGCCTTGTTAGGCCGAAATCACATTGAAATTACGCCGGTCAAATGCGTTTCATTCTGACTCTTCGCGCTTGTCGCCTACTAACCCTTTAAATCATGTCCCTCCCTTCCAAAGGGACATCACACTTCTTAACCAGTAAGAAAGCCAGCCTTCGCGCGCAAAAGACTGGGCCCGCAACTTTTTGGTCGATTGTGTAAATATATACTAACAATATCGTTTTGTCATGAATTCCCTCTTATTACCTAATAATTAGGTAATCTTGTTAATAATGTATATTGTATATTTATATAATATATATGGGGGCCGACCGAAAAGTCTACGCGCGGATCTGTCAAACGACACAAAATGCCAATGGGCATTGTTATCGCCCGGATTTTTTAAATTATATACGTAGTAGTCGTTCCTCCTGACTAAAGATTGTAAGCACTCATCGATGAAATTACTCTAGAATCACGGTATTATAGGGATATAGTAGGCCAGCTCGCGCCCGAGACAAAGAAATCGTGGGACGTTAAAACGTATACAACGACTAATAAGTTAAAGATGCCCTATCCGTCTTTAATATCATTTAAAAGGAATCAAAACTACTTTGGAACAGTAATGTTATAATAATCTAGCCAAAAATATTAAAATAGTATGTAGAAACGGGAAAATACCTTAGTTTAAGACCGAAGGCTATCTACTATTGAGAGAGAATTGGAATCAACAAAAAGGACTGATAATTTCCATTTTGATTTTCTTCGTTTAGCTAGACACTTTATATATTTACTTACTATTATATTATTAAAACTATTTTATTTTGTCTTAGATAATAATTGTAATTTGTGTTTGAGTGAACATATTATTTTCTATTTTATGACATTTTCGTTGATTATTTTCAAGTCAAAATATTTTTTAATTAGTTAATGAACAGGTGATCTATCTTTACAATAGAAATATTATTTAAAATTTGCATTTCGATTTTAGCTTTGATTTCCTTAATAGACAATTAATGACCTTAAAGTGTTTGCCTGTATCTCCATGAATTAATTGATGAGTAATATCCAAACAGACATCAGGATCAAAACCATCCCCGATAATTTCGGTATCTGATTCCCATCCTCTATTGGCGACATGCGCATAGGCACCAGCTGGAGAAGCATGCGTTACTCTGGTTGTAGTAACGATACCTGCCAAAATATAATAATATTTTTTATGTAATTTTAATTTGACAAACCAAATTCACAACCAACAGATACCCCTTAAAGACAATTACACATTACCACAAAAATATAGGTTAATATAGAGGGTTTAAAATATAGAGAGAAGAACACAGAAAGAGATTTGGCGGATCCCATATAATCCAGGATGTGAAAAAACATGCGCCTAAAAGAATAACAGATGACTCGGTAAGTAAATATAGGAATAGTAAATATATATAATTATTAGTGTCGTAGTTAGGTGGTCAAAGGCCCTAGTGCAAAGAGGAAACTTGGGCCTCCCGTCAACGATTTTCTCAAATCAAAACAAAACTAATTAAAAAGATTGATTTCTTATATAGATGGTTGAACCATCATTAATAGTTATGCACATTACAATCAAATAACAATCGAAGCATACTATCATATAAAAATAAATTCTATTTAAATTACAATTTTATTCGTGCCTTTGTATTTGCAAAGCTATCAATGACTGTATTCAAATCCAATTTTGATGCCTCCTTGTTTTCTATTGATAACAAAAAAATAATAAAAATATTCCAAGCGGTCTGGTGCAATTCTTTATGCTTTTTAATTTATTGAACAATTTTTCATCTGTAGCCGAAGTTACATGAATAGTGTGAAACAACAAAATTGCAGTAAATACTTTCTTTTGATCTCATTCGGGAACTCCAAAGTAAATTGAGATTTGTTTAAATAAACAAGATATCGTAAAATATTGTCATTATTTCAGTTAGACCATGAAGCAAAGTCCCCGTGGGCCCCCTAGCACCTCGCACCTCAGTAGCTACGCCACATGTATGTACACTAATGTAATTATTTATAGGGGAAGGGGGGCTAAAGCGGTCACCATAAGAAAAAGGTAATATTCTACTTAATAGGAATGACCTACTGCAACCTATATTTTACCTTAAGAAGCTCGATTTGAGGCTTTTGAATTACGTTAGGTAAAAATGGTCAAAAGGCTAAAAACAAAAAAATATAAGGCAAACTACCACGAATGCCCGCCTTGCCCGAAGGAGGGGCCTAAAGCGGGTACTTACGTGTTGTTTTCGACACTAAGTAATTGTCATCAATAACAAACCTCAAAAGTTTGAGACAAGTAAAAGTAAATACAACCAAAGCACGACCATGTAAACACTCAATAACGAATGAGTAGCTAAAAGAACATAAAATACACAAAAATAACACAAGTAGTACTCAAGATGACATAACGGTTCTAACAGTGATACATACTTCTAAATTGGTTCCAGCGTTTAGAAGTTATATTGGAATAAAAGTGGAAAACATACCTCGCAATTTTGTTAAAAAATCCAATTAAAACATATTTTTTGCACATATTCTAAACTCGTGCTAGCAAGCGAATAGTATGACTGCAGAAAGATGAGAGGGGCGCTGGGTTTACCCACGCGGTAAGAGAGCACGCCATTTTTTAAAATGAGTATATACACGAGTGTGCCCGTTTTAGGCACTATGCCCGCTTAGGCCCCCGTCCCCTACATATACATATTCATATAATACTATATAATACATATACATATACTACAGCATGGCGGTGTCGACTACAACGGGCGAACCCGTCACCCCAGGCTGGTATAACGTGGGATGAACGTAGAAGACTTGGGGATAAGACAATCTACTGTCTAGTTCAACAGCAACCCGTTAGAGATCAACGCCTTACGGCGAGGCACCGGGAAAGATACCCAGCGGGCAGCCTCACCCCCGAACTACCAGTTTTGGCAGAATATCTCCGTATGGAGTTAACCGTCAGGATACCTCCGTTCTCCCGTTTCGGGTCCGAAGTCGCTTACGCAACCTCTACCTGTTGTATTACAGCGGTAATTCAGTTTGAAGTTATCGCGGACCTGGGCGTTCTTTGCCCGTAGTACCAAACGGGGTCGAGTGGCCCGACGTCATTTCAAGAGTGACATGAAGACAGATAAACATCCACCCCCGCTGCTTAGGAAACAGTGTATTTCCATAGTCTCCAGACCCCTTCAGCAATTAGTCAGAATGCACAACCGATTGGCTTCGCCGAACGGTGCGCAAACAGTCCAGTGGCGTCGGGATGCAATGCCGCCGGGATAAACCGGTTCACCAGCTCTGAGGCCTGAGACACGGGAGTTTTACCCGGGGTAGCCTTCCACTCGAGGAGGCTTCTTAATAGGAGCTGAATCGTGAGTTGAGCCGATCCGAGAACAAAATGGATCTTGTGGCCCAAGCTGCACGAAACCGTTCACCACCTATGCATATACCACACATCTACATATACATACATCAGGAATGAAAATCAGTCAAGCAAACAAACAACCAAGCAAGACAGAAAGCGAATACAGCCAATATGAGGCGATTGGGTACAGAAACATAATATACCTAATACTTTACCATTTACTAACCTACCTGCATGACAAAAATAGGTTCAATTTCTCTCCGTGAACTCACCCGAACTTTTTCCAGCGTCGATAGCCCATTTGGCTATCGACTCAACGTGTGTTTCAGGGTCTAGAGAACGTTCACAGTTTCTTCTATTTACCTGGCCATCAACCCCAATAGTACCATAGAGGCTCTTAACTCCCCCAAGGAAAGCAGTTGCTGTACAAGCTGAATCGGGAACTTGGCGATCTAGGCAGTAGGTCTGAAAAGCGGGCATTAAAACACGTTTTTGTTTGCAAAAGTCAACATTTACAAATAATGGGCTCGATTGCGTTTCTTCGTGAACAAAATCGGAAATTAGTCCGTGTGAACGAGACAGGGCAATACGCTAAAGCGGAGTGTGAGATGACCGGTTGTCACTTTTTCGCATTAAAACTGCGCGCCAAGGTCAACTCTTACACCGCATGAAATATGCTCGAATTTATTTGGACGAGTATAAGTTCAACAGGTAGTATTTATCGACGATCGTTCGTTTCATATTCCGCTCTAAGCTATTGCTCTGTCTCTTTCGCT
The DNA here is from genome assembly GCA_944548615.1 of Micropterix aruncella. NCBI lineage: Eukaryota > Metazoa > Arthropoda > Insecta > Lepidoptera > Micropterigidae > Micropterix > Micropterix aruncella. The sequence continues at coordinate 7,306,522 of OX155958.1, forward strand.
TGGACTAATTATAGGTTTAGTTCACAAAGAAACGCAATCGGGCCCAATATGTACATAGTATTATATTTTTATTATTTATCAAAAATATAATAGTATGTACATATGTACAATTACCAAATTAAAAAATACGCCGTGTGATATTTATAACTTGAAAATAACTGAAGGAATGCTGATTAGTGGACAGCTCTTTCGAAACGTTTATAATTTTAAAATGTAATACTCCTATGCTAATTTTAATGATTTTATAATATAATCTAGTGATGAAATCCGCTATAAAAGTTAGAATTCTACGTGAGCCATAATAGATTGCCTTATACTATGATAATACGGTAGGATCTAATTTACTTAATAAAGTTAAAAATAAATGTTTTAAATAAATTCACAACATTACGAGGTATGCAATTATCTTTTTTGCGTTATTTTTTTAAAGACAAGGTCTTTATATACAGAAGCACTGGTCGATGTATGATGACAAACTGATGAAATGCTGAAGGAGACATCAAGTATTACGTAACGCAATTTGGGGGAAGGGGGGTTCTTGTAAATCGTTATGATGCATACAGGGACGGGACTGACGTTTGAACAACGCGTTACGTAATATCGATTTTTTATGTAAATAAAAAACTAGAGAATTAAAATCTCCTAAGTTGGCAATCCTTTTTGTTTATGTTTTACGGGGAGTCCCTCGATTGTATTGTACGTCATTTTCATTTTGTTCTCCCAAGTTGGCAAACCTTTTCGTTTATGTTTTACGGGGAATCCCTCGACTATATTGTACGTCATTTTTATTTTGTTTTCATTGTCAGTATTCGTTAGTGTTTTAAACACGTAATACGCAGAAACACATTGCTGTAATCAGTGAGTTACTGTAATGTCCTCAATTGAAGGAGATTTGCATCAACAGCTGTTCTTGGCCTATAAAGGCTCTCATGCTGACTTGCCAGGGCAACTGTGTTAAAAAAATGCCAACGAAATTTGGGAAACGGCTAAAGAAAAATTAAAAAATAATAAAAATTTATAGAACATATGGGTATTACGTAACGTTTAGGGAGGATTAGGGGGAAGGGGTGGTACAGAAAAACGTTACGGCGCGTTATATGGGGGGGAGGGAGTGTCAAAAATCTTAAAAAATTGCGTTACGTAATACTTAAACGCCCGTTAAGCCTCCAATATAGGTATTATAAAAAAATGCCTCTGAAATAAAGAAGCCTTGTACAGTGCTGAAGAAGAAATAGAAGAGGAAAACGAAAAAGAAACATTGTGACTTTAGCATATATGAATATTGAAAAAAAAAATTGTATTATTTCTTTGAGATACTTATATTTTGGATTTCAATGGTTAATCTAAACATATACCTGTATTTTAAATCTGTTAAGTAAAAAAATATATCTAATACAAAACCACGTAATGTGCATAATTAACTATAATTATAAGTAATATCGAATTATAAACTAAATTACCTTAGTCAATCCAGTGACTGGGAACTTTTCAAAATTCAATTCAAACTCTTCGCCCTTGTCTAATCCAGCTTTTTGGCCAGCATAAACCCTGGCTGTAGAAAGCGTCGCAATTGACATACCATCTCCCAGAAAGAAGATGATATTTTTAGCTTTGTTAAGGTTTTTCGCTGAAAAAAATAAATAATAAATATGCAAGTACTAATATTAAATATGCAAATATGCAAGACACAAAAAAATAATGTTAATAAAATGTTTATGAAAACATGGCACTGATTAACTATATAATAATGATTGTAACGAAATAATAAGTCATAGATAGCTTGTGAATGAAGGTCGGTATGTTTAGCCAACAATTTTTTTGCCGTCTTACGTACAATTATTTCATTTTATTTTATTTTGTTTAATTGCTGTTTTTGAGTTTGTATTCTTTTTAATTCAATTATATTTAATAGTATTGTTTTAATTTGCAACATGCATATCATATGTGCAATTTTATTATCTAACTATTTCAATTTAATTATTTAACTATTTATTGCAATGGGTCGTTTCCGTCTACAATTATTATTTAACCTCTATCACATATTTTCTATAGGATCTCTATCACATATTTTCAATCAATTTTATTATGTTTTTTATGATAGATATTTTTAATATTATTCACAGAATATAAATAGGTAGGTACAACATAGTTTTAAGGTTTATGAAAAAATTGTTTAATCTTATTATTATTAAGAGTAATAATAATTATTAGTTAAGTTTATCATTATTTGTTTACTTTTAACATTATTAGATTTGTAAATGATGTACTTGGGCCTAGGCCTGGTTAGGCGGTGTTGATGCAATGAATATACTCGGCTGCGGTGCGCTCTCTTTTTTCTATTGTTTAGAATGGAGCCTCTTTTAACGGTAATGAACTGCAGCTAAAAATATTGTGATAATTAAATGATTGATTGATAAATAAATGAATAAATATATAACTAAATAAAAAATATTGGTTACACTTCGATCATCAGCGTCTTCGTTTTAGCAGCGTCTGACAAATCTATTATTTATTATTTAGTCACTGATGACAAATCACCATGGCAAGTTGCAAGATTGAACAGCACGTTAAAACTTTATTATAGAAATGAGTGTTCTTTAGTGCATGGTTTTATCTCTCGAGGAGGCGTAGTGAATTGGCCACCAAGATCGTGCGATTTAACAGCGATAGACTTTTTTTTGTGTGGTTTTCTGAAGTTGCAGGTCTATACCAATAAGCCGCAATTAACCGATGCCCTCAAAGTCAACATAACTTAGGCCATCGCTCAAATTCAGCCGGATCGATGCGGCAGAGTCATTGAAGATTGGACTTCTCGGATCCGTGCCACCGTGCGAAGCCGCGGCGAACATTTGAACGATGACGTATTCCATACATGGGCTTTTCAAGTAAAATAAGTTAATAGTAGAAACACATTTTAAAAAACAAGCTTTTATTAAAATGCTCTGTCCCGAGCCAACCCTGAGTGCAGCAGCCATATCATAGTAAAACTTGATATGGCTATCATAATTGAATGCTATACAGAATATCGTGTTTGACCTTTGGCCAAATGGTTCGTGTCTGTACTGTTGACCGTTGAGGAGTCAACAGCATAGACACCCCCCTTGTCGGGAGCCAACCCTGGGCTCAGCAGACATGTCATGATGAAACATAGAATATTATTTTTATTTATTTATTAAAGAAAAACACATTTTTATGGCAGTACATTCTAAGTTTAACATTATAGGCTTAAATGTAAATAATAGCAAAATAGAATGGGCTACCATAATTGAATGCGTATACAAATTTTCGTTTCTGTGCTGTTGACCGTTGAGGAGTCCCCTTGTCGGAAGCCAACCCTACGCTCAGCAGACATGTCATGATGAAACTTAGAATGGTCTATCATAATTGAATTCGTATACGAAATTTCGTGTCTGTGCTGTTGTCCGTTGAGAAGTCCCCTCGTCGGGAGCCAACCCTAGGCGCAGCAGCCATGTCATGGTGAAACTTAGAAAGGGCTATCATAATTGAATGCGTATACAAAATTTCGTGACTGCAATGTTGACCTTAAGGAGTCTCCTCGTCAGGAGCCAATCCTGGGAGCAGAATCAAGTCATGCTCACGTTGGAAATGCCTTGTCATCGGAACTGAACGAACATGTAACATTTCAACTCCATAGTATTAGAGGAAAAGGTTCTAATTCCGCTTGCAAGATTTGATCTAAACAAACACTGTCAAATATTGTAAGGTTAATAAAAGCTTGTAAAAATAATATCGTCAATACCCACAAACAGCTTGTTTTATTGCACACTGTCAACATTGACCCGCCCTTATTGGAAAACCCTATACAATAATTTTAATACTCATACCAATATTCCTCTTCTTTGAAAGTCTGTCTTGTGCCTGCTGCCTCCAATAGTTTCCGTCTGCTTCCTCGACAGTTAACGTGTTGATATGTCCATTACTTGCGCGATCATGTATGAAGTTTGGATGAAAACGATTATCATCATCATCAGCAAAGGCTTTAAAATTATATATTACGATAATTGCAGTCACTCATCACAAATTTCTTACAGATATAAAAACCGAAAAAAAATAATACTTACGAATTTCTAACGAATAAATGATATTCAAAAAGAGCACCAAAAGTAACAACCGTCCCAATGCCATATTGATGAACTTATCGATAATTCAGTGAATTTACAAAAACAGTAAACTTATCTAATAATTAGTTAAGTAATGTGTGCTAGGGATGTCGACTATTTTTTTCATACCAAACGTGAATTTATCTTGATTTCGTCACTAAAACTAAATTAACAAGTTCGTTGTGGAGTTTAGGCCAACAAGTAAATAGATCAAAAATAATTTAAAAAACACCATTGCCGTTACAGAACGAGAACTATTGTAATTATAATTATTTTCTTTTTCTTTGACCGTAAGTGGGGTCACTCGTAACACTATTTTATTTTAAGAGGCCTATTACAAAATAGCGTAGGTATTCTTTTAAAATGAGTTTAAAAAATGAACGCATTTTTTTTTGGATGTAACTATAAAAGATAGGATAAATAAATAAAAAAATAAATAAATAACTATTCAACCCTGGGAGAAAACCGCGGCACTGAGCGCTCTTCTCTTGCGCAAGCAAATATATACACAATTTCTAATTGTTTTTTGCAGTGTTTTCTCCTTTCTAATGACAATAATTTATATTATGTCGTATTGCTAAAAGAGTGAACTTTAATATAGTATAAGTATTATATAAGAATCTTATTTTATTTCTGAGAAAATTAGAATGATACAGGAAGTTTTTTTTTAAATTTTGTGTAATTGTAAGTAATGTATACCTTGGATATGTGGTCAAAAAACGAAAAAATAAGGCCGCTATGGTCAACAAGAATACATGACGGACATAAAAAAAAATAGTATACGGTTTTCGTTGTAGTGATATTACTGTATTAAGGAGCTCAAAGTTTGCCTTCCGAGCGTTTTACGAATAACGACTTTCGGAAAATGGGCTGAATAAGTAAATAATATTCGTTATATCTAAAATTAAAGGCCGCTATGGTCAACATCAAGAAATGGTCCAGGTAATTCAGTAATTAAAGTTTGTAGAAATCTCTTCATTTCTTGGAATTAGAACGCCAAAAATCCACTTTTCTTGCCTTTCTGGAAAAAATATGTGATAGGGCTCTTAATAATATCGATTGACCGCAAGCGGGACGATAATTGTTCTGACAATTGGCCCGCAAATGGCCCGACTGCAAGTGGCACTAATTCATTTAACCATATACATAGATGTATATTTCCGGAATCAGACCTTTCATTTCATTTGTACATTTAGACAACTACTTACCTACTTGATATTTGGACAGTTAAGTACCCTATGACACTCGGGATGACATAACGGTCCCAACAATAACACACACTTCTAAATCGAGTGTAGAAGCTATGGTGGAATAAAGAAACGGAAATATACATAGATGAACCCTGAACACATTACACTCTTTTTTTGTTGGGCAGTCGTGTAAAAATTTTTAAAAAATCAGATGTTTGGAGCTTGTTTTGTTGTGATCGTTTAATCTATGCAAATTTGGTGATATTTGAAATCCACCATAATAAATGGAGGTGTATCATATATGTTATCAGTATATGAATAGTGGAGATATATTTTCATGGCCCGTTTTACAGGATATGGGCCTTTCTGCTTGGACCAGATTTCCACAATAAAACAAAAAATATATATCTTGTTTCTGGCCTATTATATATGTCCACTTAGTATTCAGTATTCAGTATTCAATTTATTCATTCAGAATATACAATAAAAGCATGAATTATTAATTAAAGCTAATTATCTCATATTAGAATTCGTAAGTTTAAATGTAGATATAAAACGATTAAAGCATAAATATTAATTCGACAATATCGTTGACTAAATTCAGCTTTACAAGGCAGACAAATAAAATTTTTAAAAAATTAGAGCTGAATCCATGTACATGAGTATACATATAAAATAGATAATTATTATAAGAATATTAATAGTCATCAAGCACTTTATACAAAAAATAATCACACAATAGGAAGTATCAATACAAAATTGGAAAAAACAACATATGTATATGATCAGGTATGTTACATTACACATTGTAATCTATATATTAAATATTAAATTCATAATATTATAATTAAACAATAAGAACTAAAATGAGGTACCTGAAAGTTACATATAATGTTATTCCCATTTGAAAGAATTGGCATGCTCAAAAAAATCAACCAGCTTATAGAAAGCATGTGTGGATTGTAGTTTTGTTTAATAAATCTTTTAAACTCCTTTGTTTCCATCTTTCTTGTGGAGAGTGGTAGCTGGTTAAAGAGCTTATAGCCCAAATACCCAAAGGACTTTTGTGTCTGCGTAAGGCGTACTTTAGGCAGGATAACGTCATCACGTCTGCGTGTATTGTGGGAGTGCATATTCCCGTTTACCTCTTGTTCGTTAATATTTGATTTAGCATATAGTAGACATTGTAAAATATATTGAGACGTAAAAGTCAGTATTTTGTACTCAAGAAAATATCGACCCTTTGCGGAACACTTGTCGTAAAAGCCAAAACGCTACTTTACAGGAGGGGCAAAAAACAAAAAGGAACACGTGTTTTTTATTGTATTTTTATGGTTTTTATAGTTATATTGATATATCTGTGAAATATTTTCATAAAATTTTGAGTACTTTTATTTGATGTAAACCAGAAAAGAGTACGTGTAGGAGTTAGTGTGGCTTTTACTACATAAAATTTCATGTAATTGGTTATTACGACAAAAATAATTTCATGAAATACTGAGACGTATGTTGTAAAATACATGTATGTAATAAAAATAGCCTGCTATTTGTGTAGTAAAAGACAGGGTTCCATAGAAAAACGACACTTTATTGTTGTAAATGAATACAATATAATTAGGTTTCTTCCAGTTAGAACGTATAATCTAGGAGCAAATGATGTAATTTATCTCTTAGATAAACTATTATTTTAGAGTAATAAAATACAATTAACAACAAAAATAGTAACCAGTGGTGTTATAATTGAAGTATGTTTAGCAACGTCAACTGGGGCAACTTAAAATCAAGTATGACTTTGATTGGAGCTCTGGAGTGACATCGGAGATTGAGGAGATTATAGATATCTATCCACAATCTCCTCCACAATCTCCGATGCAACCTCATCTTCTTCATCTGTTTTAACTAGTGCATCACTGATTTTGCCATCATAGGGCATTTCCTGAAACTCTCTGTGGAACCATTTAGGAATTGTTCCATCCGAACACAATTTATTCAAATCCGAATACTTAGATGCAGATATGGACAGTTTTTTGGAATACTTTGGAGCTAAGTTGAAGCTGTTTAGCACTTTCTGGTACTCTATTTCATGGCTTTCGTCAATCCCTTCTATCTTTTTTCCTCTCCCTTTGCCTTTACCTTTTCCCTTTACTTTCTTCTGCACGTTTTGGAAAAGCAAAACTTTTTCGCTCAATGCTTCTTCCTTCATAGAATATTTAATTTCCATTTGATTCAAATTCTTTTTTTTTACCGTAGCTACTCGAATATCTTTGAATTTTAAGTTTTTTACTGTCTCTTTGGTAAAGGTTTTCGTCGCGAGCTCCTCCCAATCAATGAAGTCTGTGTGCTCCATACAAGTAACTGAATAAGGTCTACGCCTTTTTCTTGCACTTTCAAAATATGAAGGCCATTGTGACGGACTACACACTATAAGTTTTTTTACTTCGGCTTAAATTGTCGCATGTACATAATCGGCAGGCATCTACGTATGTCCAGGTAGCAAGTAATTGATCCGAAGCACTTGAAGATTGTTCGAGGTATGTAAAAAGTAATTAAGGACGGATAAAACGACTTTATTTTTATTTTGTACCGTGCACGAATCACAGTATAAGAGAGCGTTTTTACACCCTTTTTTATCAAGTTCTTTCAAATACAAATACAAACAAGATGCAATCTCAATACCGCCTCGTTTGCCATCACACTCACCCCAGGCAAAACAGGAAACATTTTGTGTGATACTCTAATAAACGGTGAAATTGTATACTGCGTATTTCCAAGAATAATATAAAAGCATGCTTTCCCCAAAGGGTGTATTGAGAACCTTCTGTAAGTCAAAACTATAAGTCAGAGTATCAACATCATTCAAAGTTTGATGAGCTTTGAATCGGCTATACATGGCTTCTTTCTCTTCTAGGTGTTTCTTCCATTTTTCTTTATCAGTTTCAGTCATTTCATTTCCAAAAGTCTCTGTACATAATGTACATTTATCCTCTCTGGGATCTGGAAGCCAAGGTCATAATCTCCATTAAAAATCTTTCGGAAGATGGTTTCACTCACAGCCTTTTGGTTGTTTAGTTTACAGTCCTCAGTCCTGAATAATTTGGACAGATTTTTCAATTCATGCTGCAGATACATACGTTTGGATTTCTTTCTGTTGTAATTGACGGGCATGCAGGAAGTTTCTCAATAAACGTACGTACATAGATTTGATCTGATTCTAAATATTTGTTAGGAGCACTTAGCGTTCTCTTTTCTTCTTGTGACATACTACCTTCCTTTTAATTAGATAAAGTGTACAGCAAAAATCTCTGCGTTATGTCTAAAGTTTTCAAAAAACATTTTTTGGCATACCTTCCTATGATCTTCAACTTCATTTATAAAATAATCGTAGGTTAGATTTCGTTTGATAGAATCCGTTGTTTTACGCCTAATAGGTCCTGCATGTACAGAGCGAACTAGCCAATCACGTCGCCGTTGAACATCAAGTTTCCAGAAAAATGAAAAAATGGAGGTTCGTCTCTCGTCGCTTATTTCGTAACAACCTCGATTACACTTCTCTGGAATACACGGATTAATCTGCGTAGATTTTTCTTCTATAATTTTCCCCTTCCTTGTTGAATATTGTTTCCCCTCATCTCTCTGTTTCTTGTTCAACTTTTTCAAATTTTGTCGTTTTTTTTTCTTGTTTATCTCAATGTTTTGCAATGGATATCGATCCCGGCAATTAAACTGCTGCACCTCCAAGCAAGCGGACGATATGCCGCGAGCCGCGCTCCAGCGCAGGTGTTTACTACGTAAACAACATACTATAGGTACCTTCACCACAGCTACTAGTAAAACAATCATAGCTAAGCTACGTTGTAAAACAATCATACGCGTGTTTTGGTTTTTACAACCAATGTCTGCAGAATAAATGAAAAGATTGTGTCTGATCCTAAGGTTGTAAAAGCCATTTCCAAATTTTGCCATCCTTTACGACAATTGTTATGAAAAAAAAATTGAAATATTTTATAGAACATACGTTGTATCGGCCACGCAGTAAATATTCGGTGTTTACAGCAACTACTTTTAATTGGAATGTTTTTACAGCATTATTTTTAAGAAATACGTGTTTAGGCTACAAAATTTTCTGTGCAGTAAAAGACATTTTTATGGGAATATGACAACTCCAAATATACAGATCGATAGAGCTCGCAAAACTGAGTAAGACTGCATCAAAAAGTGATTTTGGCCAAAATGGCTTTTACGACAAGTGTTCCGCAAAGGGTCGATATGGTTCGCAGTGCGTGTCACGGGATACTCCTGCAATTGCTCTTAGTGCACTTTTCTGTAAAATGAAAACCCTAGAACTGTCTGTGGCATTCCCCCATATCAGTATACCATAAGTCATTTTAGAATGGAAACAAGCATGAAGCACTCTTCTTATATCAACAATCTATAATACAAAAATCAGTAGCCGCTCCTCAAGTCTTTTTATATCACCCGCATACTCAGAAGGTAGAAAGTTATCTTTTTTATAATATATTGTTGAATGAAACACCAAAAAACACATTATTAATTGCATCACTACGTAACATCAACTTTTATTAATCCAACTTATCAATTTCCTTTTTTTGATAATCTCATCATTACAAGCATGAAACATAAAAATAATCAAATTAGGAATTTCAGACAGAAAATAGTAGCTTGTCAGATAAATAAAATGCTTAATTAAAATTATATCATAGGTATATAATCTTTATAATTTTGCTATCATTAATCTACATAACGTTATACGATTATACTTTTATCATTGATTTTGATTGCATAACGTCCTACCAGGTCCCATGCACGAAGCATATCCCAGCAGATGCGGAATGAGATTCTGCTCGTACAGTCCATCGAAGATGTGCTGCTGGGGTCCATAAGCAAATACTGCTACGTCATCACCGCCATGGGTTTCGCTCTCTAGGTCGACCATGGTTGGGTATCTGAATCTTGGATTCGCTAGAAATAAGTTAGATTTTTTTATGTATATAACCCGATGAATCACTGGAGCTGTCAACTACAACGGGCGAATCCGTAACCTCAGGAAGTTTTAACTATATTTGATCGTTCTGTCTCCCGTGAGGTGACCGTAGAAGACTTAGGACGAAAATAGTCCACTGTCTAGTTACGCCACTTACCCGTAAGAAGCCAGCGCCTTATCGCGAGAAACCGGGGTTTCGCCCAGCGCGGCAGTAAGCCGATACTCGCGCCCTTGCTTCCAGTTACAGCCAGATTTCTTCGGCCTCTAGACTGGTTATGGGTTCGAGGTCGCATGCGCGGTTCTCTCTTGTGTCTCACCCTTGTGTAGCGGTGATTCGGTATCTACCGAATCTATCGCGGACCACGGCGGCCTTTGCCCGGCTGTTGACCCTGTATCGGGTAGCAGAATGGTCGTTTCATAAGCGGCTGCCACAACGTAAACAACCGCCCCCGCTCTATAGGAAATGAAGCCGTTTCTAGACTCCCCCGGCTATCTGTCGGAGTGCACAGTCGATTGGCTAATGCCGCATGGCGCGCGAATCGTCCAAGAGTGCCCGAGCTACGATTCCCAGCGGAACTGGCCTGCAGGCACAGAGTCCTACTCGGCTACCGAGGCTGCTGGATGGGTGATGACCTGTGAATGTGGTCGACCCTAACACATGGGTCATAATGGTTCAACTGCACTGGGCCCATTAGCTTGTTGGAGCCTCAGTCCAACATACCCACAACAAAAAGTAATTTCTACAGAATCGAAACCGCAAATTCGCTCGAATATACACGAGCCAGCTGCAATTGATTTCCAACTAAATTCGGCATTTTATGCACAGTCAAACGATGACTAATGTCATTTCTCCTGATCGATACGAATTAACACGCTCATTTCTCACCCCACTTATAACTATTGCGTCACTGCATACCATATAGAACGCAGTACATTTCGATCGATCAATATCATTCCCTTGTTGGGCAGTTACCGCGACTAAACATCACATTCATTCCCTGGCGGACAGTAACCGCTCATCTGCAAGTACTCGCGCTTTTCATTACCTTCGAGTCAACCAACCTACGCATATTATACGCGATCATCATTATCTTCGAATCTATCGCGGTGCTTCACACATCGGACACACAACCACGACTTCACCTCGCGCCCACACTACCTACACACCGGCGAAATACCGACCAAGGCGTCACGAACTGGCAACCTACTACAGAACTTCTGAATAAACACTTCAACTTCAACTGCAACGACTTTCAATAACGGAGAAAACAACTTGATGAGAACCACCCTTCGCTCACAATCAATTGGAGTCTAGTGAAGGGTGACCACTCTCACACTGGTGACGCACCGACGTGAAAAGAATACACAGCACCGACTAAGAATCTTCAATAACGACGCTGAACACGCCTTAACTTCAAGACACAGCCCCGCGCGAACAATCGAATCGCCGCATAAACTAACTCCGAAACGCCTTCAATCTCACACTGGTGCCCCTAACGTTTGATACGAACACGCCTCCACGTCGAGGATCACGCCTTCAGCTCTCACACTAGTGACCACGACGTTTGATACGAACACGCCTCCACGTCGGGAATCACGCACCTTCAATCTCACACTGGTAAACCCACATTGGTAAACCCCACTGAGAACACCTCAAAACTCACCTTTAACTCCACTTCGCACCTTCATCCGACGCAGGACTTCAAATTGCGGTGGGTAGCTTAAAAGGTCACACGTGGAGGTAAATGTGCAAATCATCAGTATAAAGATGATATAGATTTAAAAAACATAGAAAAAGCAGCGTAGGTAAAAGCTCTCCTTTCGGAACCCCAGCTGTGAGTCAAACCATATCTGACTTTGATATCAGCCGAGTTAAAACAATGCTGCAACTTCAAAACAATTTGTGTCACCTAATAGGTTCGACTCCTATGAGCCGAACGAATTAAGTGGATATTCGTGGAGCGTAGTCGTTCTAAAATTAGATTCAGTATTCAGTATTCAGAATTCAATTTATTAATTCAGAATATACAATAAAAGCATGAATTATCAAATAAAGCTAATTATCGCATATTAGAATTCGTCAGTTGCTAGTAATATATGAGGCCATCAGAGCCAGAGTGGCCCAAGTGACAATTTTGTAATTTTGAGTTTTATTCAAAAATCCCTATATAAAATCATCATCCCTATAAAAAATCCCTATATAAATCACAAAGCCAGAGTGGCCCAACATTGATTTATTCAAGAAATTACAGATGGCGCTATTAAATTATTTTTGGAATTGTAATTATATAAGAACATTAATAGACCACAGTGGCCCAGGTTACTTGGGTCAAAATAGAATGTTGTCGTTCACTTTAGTCTTTGGCTCATGTGACTTGGGCCACTCTGGCATTGGCACGAGTGAACTGTCACAGTCAAGTTGTCATTTCGTTTTTTAAGTGTTTTGTGAGTTACTATTAGTATTTGTAGGAAATATGAGTGAAAGTGAGGAAGAAGGTGCTAACGGCACTGCATATAACTTACAAGGTAAGGATTTCTCTTATTAGTCATCAATTTGATTGTTTTAACCTTTGTCAATAAATCTAACCTACAAAATGTTCATAATGTATTTTTATTGACTAATGTTTTGTTTGGCGCAGATTTACCTGGAGCTATAAGGAATGATAATGAGGAAACTACTTACAACATTGAGAATGACTTACGGGGTTGGTATATTTTCTGATTATTTTCATATAATGTTTTTTTCATCTCATATGAATGGTGCAAACTAAATGTTCAAAAAATAATCATTATGTATATAAAATTGTTCCAGATACACTTGGATCAAGCCCAGTGGAGCCCTATCAAGATTCGGGTTCTGAGTACGTTCCAGAACGTCGTAGCAGAAGCTCGTCGCAGGATTTGCAAGATATCCTCAGTGAGTCACCTAATGAAGAAGAGCACCAGCCAACTGTTGCTGGAAATAAGACAAGGAAACGTACGCGGAAGGAAAATATGTGGAAGAAGAATGTGAGAAGGAATAAAAGGGCAAAAGATGAGGAATATACTAACACT
>OX155958.1:7322388-7510241 GCA_944548615.1 Micropterix aruncella
TTATTTTTTACAACCTTTTGTGAAAAATCTAAATTCTCATATCAAAGACAGCTATCATTTTATTGATATTTTAAATAATACTGTAATTCCAAAGTCAGACGACCTATTATTTGTTACTATTGACGCCATATCCCTGTATACCAATATTCCTCATAATTTAGGATTGGAAGCCATTTCTTATTTTCTTGATGAGAGACCTCATCCTCAAATACCTTCTACAGATTTTCTTTGCAAATTAGCCGAGTTTGTCTTAACGTGTAATGCTTTTTCCTTTGAAGATGAATTTTATCTTCAAATTAAAGGGACTGCTATGGGAACTCGAATGGCACCTTCGTATGCCAACCTTTTCATGGGATTATTCGAGCAAAATTTTCTTCAAACGCAAAATTTAAAACCCATATTATGGTATAGATTTATTGACGACATAGTAATGATTTGGCCACACGGACAAACTACTCTAACAACCTTTCTTGACGACCTAAATAATTTTGGCCCTTTGAATTTCACTCATACCATTTCTAAATCACAAATTACTTTCTTAGATGTTGATTTAACAATTTCCGAAGGTAAAATTAAAACCGCGATTCATATAAAACCTACAAATAAAGAACAGTATTTACACTTTGATAGCTGTCATCCATTTCACACCAAGAGATCCATTCCCTATTCAATGTCCATTCGCGGACACCGTTTAGTTAACAACAAAGAAAATTTAGATAAATATCTCAATAATCTAAAGCAATCTCTTCTTGAAAGAAAATACCTTGCTCCTCTATTGGATAAACATATTCTAAACTCTGAAGTAAAATATATACCAAAACCTAAAATTACTTCAAATAAAAATAATAATAATAATAAAATCTTCCTTAGCACCACTTATTTTCCTGGTGCTGAGAAACTGCGAGATATATTATCTGATTTATTCCCCATCATTTCTAATGATGCATCCACTAAGGATCTCTTAGATTCACCGCCAATTTTATCTTTCCGCAGACCACCTAATATTAGATCAATATTAAACAAAACAAAAAATAATCAAAATTTCCCTATTGGTAATAATACTTTTGGCCTTCAACCTTGCGGTCGTCCACGTTGTAAAACTTGTCCTCTGTTAGATCTAAGTCCTTTTTTTACCAGTCCAAATACTACTAATAGTTACAGGGTTCCCTTTCATTGCAGTTGTATTTCAAAAAATATAGTATATCAACTTCTGTGCAGGACTTGTGATGCCTTTTATATCGGTGAAACAACAACACCACTTAATATTAGACTAAATAATCATAGGGCTAGTGTAGGAAATGAAAGCCAACTCCCAATATCTTTTCATGCCAGGGCGCATAATTTATCTTTTGATCAATGTTTTAAAGTTAAAATAATAAAATGCCTGGGTGATAATGCAAAAGAAAGGGACGTCAAATCTTGGGAATTAGCTTATATTTATATTTTAGGCGCTTGCAAAGGTTCCGGTCTCAATAGGCAAAATTAATAAGGTTTATCATATTATCATAATATTTTGTTTTTGTAATAATCACAATTATGAACAAGCACGCACAAAATTAAACGTTCACCTTAGAACAGGTTCCGGCCTAGTTAGGTGGCGTTGTCACTGGACTTTGCTATGTATTCATTTTCTGCTATTTATTCAATGTTTAAAATATTTAATGCATAGTTCCTAAGATAAAATTGTTTTAAATTATTCTTGAATTACTTAAATAAATAAATAAAATAAAATATCATAATCATCAAATGCTTTTTATTTTAATTTATAATCATTCATTTAAAATAACGTTTTGCACGGTTGGTTATGGTACCTTAACTAAATCGTGTAAAATATTATTAATCCATTTCTTTTTGTTCGATTCCTTGAATTTAAATTTTCAACGAATTGTTCGATTTCAGAAATGTCACATATCTTGACGACGGCTGAGCCGAAATATTGATATACATTTTATAACAATCATTAATATTTAAGAAACACTAATCGCCTATTATTTTCCAGCATTCATTCTCGTCTCGCATTGTTGTGTTGCCGCTACCATTTTGATCAGGTTCCAATACCACAGCAGGAAACACCTAGCAAGCGCTGAAGGAAGAGAAGAATAAGGCGTGGAGTCACTCCTGGTCACCACAGACCAGATAAGTGCCCTTTCATTATTTTATCATTTCATTTATTTAGTAATAAACATAATTTCAATTTGAATATATATATATATATATATATATATATATATATATATATATATATATATATATATATATATATATATATATATATATATATATATATATATATATATATATATATATATATATATATATATATATATATACATATACACACACACATATATATATACATATATACATATACATATACATACATACATACACATACACATATATATACAAACATACATAAAAATACATACATAACCTTTCAAACAGCAATGTTCAGTAATTCGTCGTGTAAAATGTAAAATTTAATACTTAAAATGTAAAATTTGGATTACCGGTTATAAGAGTACGAACTCTTTGTTTGTTTGTTGCTACTCTTTATTGTGAAACTTCGCAATGGGTGGGTTTATTATTTTTATTTTTATTTTATTTTATTTTTGTTAAAAACATACAGCATAAAAAAAATACGTATAAGCATAATATATATACCAGTAACATTACATGACCATCTCTTACAACCAACCCTACAATAACGTGTTCATATGTATGTGCATTTGTGTGTAAATGTATGTCTTGTTATTGCATACCATCGACAGTGTTGTTACAATTATCTTCCTGGTCTCTATTTTTAGATAATGCTACGAAATAATTTCAAATAAAGTTGATGAATGAATTCTGTAATTGAATAATTAATAAATCACCAGGTAAAGAAGCAAATAAAATAACATTCTCCAACTTTTAAGAGAATCTATGTCTCTGTGTGATGGTAGAATTTCCGCGAAATAACACTGACCAAAAATAAAAATAAAAAAATACATACGTAACTCCAAGAATCTGCCTACACGAAAAACCAATTGCCTCATCGTACACAAGTAACTATACCAACTGCATATAATTTCACAATTTTTATAACCAGCAGCAGTGCTTCTTTTGATGCGGTAAATGGTGTAACAAAATATTTATATACAACGGAACAAGGCAAATGAGCACCCATAGAGATTGGGTTTTCGCACTTGAGATTTGCCGAGAACCGCTTTGTTTCATTATTGCGAGCTCTTGGCACGTACTTCGAATTACAGCATTAATTTGAATGTGATTATATGTCTATAACTTATGCACAGACCCAGAGGTAGCAGCAAAAAATAGGGTCAACCTATTTTATGAAATCTTGTGTTACTCTCTAGCTAAGGATTATCTAGACTACAGTCTGGATAATGGAAGCGATTCTTAATTGCACATTTTTATACAAAAGGCGGACTAACTGCTTAAATTACAATGTCTTAGACTTACAGCCAACCTTTTCTCATTATATCGAAATTCGTTTGGAGGGAATGTAAAAACTACTAAAATCGACCACGAATTAGGGTAGGTGAACGACAAAACTACATCTTATTAAAAATCTAGTTAAAATAATTATGATGCCAACATTATCATGATAAGCTTTCGCACCCTTGAGCAGATAGAGCTTCGTTTCGTAATACGACTCAAAGGACCAGCTGATAAAGCCCACTGTATAAACAATAACCCTTTGCCCGTTTTCTTACGAAATTTAATCTGTTTTCGGTTAATAATTAATTTCTTTCATATTTCTAATAACTTACCGTGCATCAGCCAAGTGCTCAAACATGTAGTTACTTTGATCTCTGCCTTTTTGAACCGGATACCACCTATCGAACCGTGCTGTGCCTCTAGCATGAGCACTAGAACACTGTGCCACTGGCAGAAGGGTAACGAGAACCGCCTTGTGCAGCAGAACCAAAGAGGGAATAATGATGATGTGGAGAGGAAAAGCGAAAAGTGCCATATTATTTGGGTCAACTGTATCCGATAGATTACCTGAAGGTCGCTAGCTACTAAAAAGATTTTTAAAAGGGTTGTGTCCCTCCAGGACTTTTCCGGACTGTAGACAAGCATCCCCTCCAACCCCCCTCCCCACCCCCGACCTCCCAACCTCTTCCCCCGCGCCAATTCGTAGCATATTTTAGAGTTTTTTCGTAGAGTTTTTATAGTAGAGTTTTTTCCTTCATATTAAAATGGTATTTTTCCAAAAATGATGAATTATTTTCTTAAATATGGCACTTTAAATATTATTTGCGTCGCTTGTATACGAGATATAACAGTCATAATTTCACGACGTGGCCCTTCAATTTTAATAATCTATGGCGAACTTTAATTTGCATTTGTGTTTCTTGTATCTGAGTTATTCTAACAAACATTTCACAACGTGATTTCGGTCCAACAAGGCATCTATATACCGAATTTCAAGTGTCAATCTGCAATATTTCGACATTGAAATAAGACTAGCGCGCCCTTTAGTGAACCGATTTTTTCACTTCTTGACATGACTAAATGATGCCTGCATGCCCAATTACAGCGCAATCGTATGAATTGTTTGGGCGCTATTGTGGAGGAATACACCAACATACAAACACACACAAACACGCACACACAGCCACACGCAGCCTCAGATATATTGTTCAGTCTGGATTGGTCTGTTTCGTCTCGAGGAAGGTGGGTAGGGGGGTTTAAAATGTATATATCCGTCTTCATATCAACAAAAAAAATTTGCTCGTTTACAATACGATCCCTCTCCCCCCCGGAAAGATGATTGATAATGATCATCGCGAGTATCATATTGAGCCAAGCATTTTTGAAAGTATTAAGCGAGAAACATTTTTCTTTCTGTTTATCTTGAAAAAAGTATTTAAAGTTTTTTGATTTGTCTCCCTGTTGTATACGATGTGCGATGTTTATACTGATTTATGTAAAATATACATATTTGGGGTAAAAGACCCATAAAAGTGTCACCGACATTGCCGAAATCACCGAAGTGGCCATTGACATTGCCAAAAGCTGAGGTCGAGGTATTATTTATGCGGTTATTTCAAAAACCGAGATTGTAAGAACATTTTCAAAGCATAAATTTAGAGAAAAGGGTGATCGGTGGGGTTATTCAAAGTAGCCGCCTTTAAAATAAGAATCGCTCTCGCATGTGTTCAGCCAACGGACCTTGCCTGAGCGGTGCCGCTGCGGCGTCCTACATACAAATATCCATGGGATAGGCCACACGGTGCGTTCCGGCGTCGCACCGCACGCAAACCGGATATGCGCCGGAACGGCACCGCTCAGTTGTTAAGGCATTCAAAGGAGGGTACTTGCTTCCCTGTTTCATTTGTTTTCACGTATTTTTGTTAATTTTTAATCGAAGTGTTTAAAATGAGTACCAACGAAGAAGATATTGGCATTGACTACCTTATTTCACTAGTTTTACGTACAATTAACTACATTACTGTATTTGTAAAACCATTTGTTTATGACTGTTTTTTTACCTAAATAAAAAAAAATTTTAAAAAAATAATAAATACTATTCGCCCAACTGCGCGGCGTCCTAGGAACGTTGCGGCGCCGCACCGTGCACTGTACGTGTGTACGTCCATAGGGCAAAATTTTGCGGTGCGGCGCCGAACAGCATCGTTGTGGAGCGGCTCTAAAGCGTTTAACCCTCCGCCAGGCGCATCTCTGAGCCAACTAAATTCGGGCGCAATATGCCATGCCGGACAGGCACAGGTTTGAAAATTACCGGTACATTTATTTACTACATTTATTTTTTAATATCATTACTATCATTTATACTACATTTATTTTTTAATATCAGCTCTTCAAACACTGACCTATGCGGGGTGAGTTGTTAGTTACCGGTATTCTTGAATGGGGTGAATCAGTACGAGCAAATAAGCAACATTTGATAAAAAAATGTGGGTAAAACACAAAACAAAATGTTTTTTTTATCGTTTCTTTTAATATTTTTTTTACTTTAAACATTTATTTTTATTTTAAAATAGTATAAAAAGCTTTGAGGACAATGCGTCATTTAGCTGTTGTTAACATATCGCTATTTTTATTTATTAGCAATATTTTACCTATTGCTAGATGGCGCAGCATGCTCAATGCTTCTTAAACTTTTTTCAATAGATAAGATTTACAAATATGACTAAAGAAAAAACGAAAAAAAATATTTTTTTCATTTTTCCCATTTTTAATTATAAACATACCTGCTCGTCCTGATGTATCCCCTTCAATGATGCTGGTAAGTAAAAATACATTTTTTTCACAAAATAAATTATTATTGTCCATTTATTGTGAGGCACGTAAATATAAAAAGATACTTTTATTGTATCATGAGTCAATTGTGATGGAATAAATAGAAAATACGCACATTGTAAAGTAGGAGCAGATCAGGCGCAATAAGCTTGACAGGCCACGGACGATGCTGCTACCCTCCACGGCGTCGGGTAAAAAAAGGAGTAGGAGGATTCAATGCGCCGCGACCCCCGCGAGACAGAAAGGTACTGGGAGGGACGGCCTCAGGCCACTTGTCCACAGCACGATTTTTAAACCGTACGGTGCGTTAGCCTCGCCGTGCGCTCCTGTCCACAGCAAAGTTTTGTCATCGTATGACGGGTTAGGTTCATCCATTCTGTAAACAACATTTGAGGGAACGAAATAATTGTCAGCCGTGAAATTTTGTGAATCAAACCAATACTGTGAATCAAACTGAACGATAAAACCCAAAACTTGATAGTTTTTTTTATATAAGTTTTGTTAACATTATGTTTTTCTATATGAACAACTAACTCGAGAATAACGTTATTTTTTTTTATTTATGCTCTACCGGAGAGTAATGATAAAAATCGGTTGTGTCATCCCAAGACTTTCCCGGCAGGCGGAGAACCAGTGAAAGAAATAGTGACTATGATAGCAAAGCAGTATTTTTTTAGTAACTTGCAGTATTTCCGTGGTATTTAAATGGTATTTTCCAAAAAGTAGTATTTTCCTAAATACGGCGTTAACTTTTTTGCGTCGCTTGTATACGAGATATTCAAACCGAAATCAACAAGGCATCTGTGTGCCAAATTTCAAGTCTCTATCTGCAACATTTCAAGATTGAAGTATGACTAGCGCGGCCTCTGGTGGATCGATTTCAACCATATTCTATTTAACTCTTGCCATGACCGAACGATGCCTGCATGCCAAATATCAGCTCAATCGGATAAAGCGTTTGGCCGCTATCGTCGAGGAATGCATTTAGACAAACAGAAGTGCGTTCACAATACTTTCCTCTACGGGGACAGTAAAAACAAAGAAAGAGTGGGGTGCGTTTTTACCCCAGGTAGCTTTCCAGGGATAAAGGAAACCTCCATATTTCCAAAATAAATATTTCAAAAAAATAACCCTAAAACCTATTGTTATTGCTTTTATTGTTCAGTTTGATGCACAGAATCGCCTTGATGATTTTAAAAAATGATTTTAGATCCCGAAAATTCTAGATGTAGATAATATAAATCCGCTTGTTGTCTCTTATGACACTCCTATTAAATCTAAAATGACACAAATTAAAATTTAGTTATTTTATTTCATTACTTGACATACCTATTCTAGTATCTTATTTTGAAAGAGTTTGCTTAAAATATCTAGTCAGCCACTCTACATAGTTCACGTTATGATAATAGTTGCTCCCAGCACTCACAAGTGGTAACTTTATGAAGAAAACTTGCCCCCCTACAGTAGGATTGTTGGTAGCCGCCAGCTCTGCAGGATTTCTGGCAATTCAAGTCGCACTCGCTCTTGCTGTAGTAGTATATCTCAGAGGACGCATGGGTCATGCTTGTCGTCAGTGTTGCAACCAGGAGCAAAGTCACCAACAACATTTTGGGGTAAAAAAGATACTGGCACAGTATAGAATGATTGGTCGGGCGACGCGTGTTGGACGTTGTAGAGAATCGGGTCCACTGATGCGCAACCCACCTCCAGTTGTTGTCTTAATTGTATAGTCGGATAATACAAGAGCTCGTTGCAGTATAGCCTACGGAATTCGGCACACGTGAGTGCACGAAATAGACTAAATAATGCGGGCGAAATTTTCAGAAAAATATTTTTATTGACTCAAAAAATATACAGGTCAAGTGCGAAATTCACTCGCGCGCCGAGAGCCTCCGCATCTTTTACTATTAAACACATACTTGAAAACCTGATCGAAACCTGAATTTTAAAATATATTAGGAGATATAAAATCGAAGACTATCGCGGTTGTTTGACATTATAAATAGGATAGAAAACGGATTTACCGCGTGAAATTTGTAGCACCCGACGTTTCGGTGACGTTGCAGCCGCCGTTGTCTAGGGTAGACTGAAGAGCTGTCAGTCCGTTGTTTTGCGGGTAGGCCGCATACCGCTGCCACCACTGCGTAGGTTATAACGGTGGCGGGGGGGCGGGCTCACGAGACACGCACACGATCTAATACAGACGAAACTCAGAAACCGAGCAGATCGAGAGCATTCTTACCATACGTCAAGGGCGTCAAGGGCGTGACAGATCGAATAAGTAAGATGCTAAGAAACAGATTCGATATAAAAACGATCTTCAAACCGACCCAAAATATAGCTCGATTTTTAAGGCCTGTAAAGGATGTAATACCACTGCGAACCCCGGGTGTGTATAAAGTCGAATGCAGCTGCGGTCTAGCCTACGTTGGACAAACGAAACGGCCCATAGCCACGCGACTGCATGACAGAACACATCAAAGCTGTTAAAAACGTTCAGCGAGAAAAATCGGCGATCTGCGAGCATATATTGGATAGCGGAAGTAACCACTGGATGCAGTTTCAAAATCCCATTGTTCTATCCAAGGAACAATTCTGCTTTCCTCGCATGATCCGAGAAGCCATTGAAATAAGAAAAACCCCGAACTTCAATAGAGACGACGGCTACAAACTCTCTTCTTATTAAAATGGAACCCTCTTATTAAAATGTTTCCGTCGCCGAACGCCGAATAGACCAGGGTCAAAAATTTTAAAAATGGTAAAAAGTGAAAAAAAATAATAGTAGGATGAAAACCGTCAAAAAAGGACGAGAATATAACAAAAATGAAAGGAAAAATAATTTACGGGCGATCTGAGGTCGGGAAGTGGAAGGGGGTGAGTTTTTAAGGGTAAAAAACGGTGTATCTCAATTTCCGGCAAAACTACAAGTCCTATAAAAAAAAAAGACAAAGTTGTAGGTAATAAAGAGACCTACAACTTTCGTGATTACACTTTTTTCACATAACCTCAAAATTTATGTGAAAAATTCAAATAATCAAGGTTTTGGTTTTTTATTTTTATCTTATGCAAAAAAAAAATTTTTTTTTCACGAAATTTGGTGAAAACTTACTATTCTATGTCCTAAAGACAACGTAATTTTTTTGATTTGAAATATTCATTTTTTCACCTTATTTTGACTTAATATCGAAAAAACACCCTGATTTTCAATCGAAAATTCTTGCGTCAAAATATCAGCTTTTTAAAAAAAGTCGAGGAGTTTTTTGTTCGTTGAAATCTCTTCTTTCTGATAATGTAAAAAAATATATACATAACTATGGTAAATGTTGTCAGAAAATGTTTCATAGTTTTGCCGGAAATTGAGATAGACCATTTTTTACCCTTCAAAACTCACCCCCTTCCACTTCCCGACCTCAGATCGCCCGTAAATTATTTTTCCTTTCATTTTTGTTATATTCTCGTCCTTTTTTAACGGGTTTCACCCTACTATTATTTTTTTTGGTTTAAAAAATTATCGACCCTGGTCTAGAACGCAAAGACGCAAAACAGGATACAGTGAGTGTTGTGTGCAAGACGGATTTTCAAAATTCCCGCGCTCCGAGCCCGGCCCCCCACCACCGTTATAACCTACGCAGTGGTGGCAGCGGTATGCGGCCTACCCGCAAAACAACGGACTGACAGCTCTTCAGTCTACCCTGGACAACGGCGGCTGCAACGTCACCGAAACGCCGGGTGCTACAAATTTCACGCGGTAAATTCGTTTTCTATCCTATTTATAATATTAATTTATAAATACCCCCTACCCCCACCCTAGCTTGTCCTAATATCTCTTTTCTCCCTTCGATATTGAGTTGACATGTGTTATTAATTTCTGTCTTATTTTTATTATTACGTTTATTATCCTAATTGTAATCATTGTTATATAATTATTACACTTGTTATATAAAAAAATCTACATTTAATGTTTATGTAGGCAAAATTTATTCACAACTAAATTTTAGTCACAATAACCTTGGCGGTATGGTCTAAAGATGCAGCAACTTAGCAATAGGCCAGCCATGTTGTAGGTACTCCATTGTGTGTGCAATAAAGTAGTTCAAACAAACAAACAAATCTACATTATTATTTCATTACCTATGATATCTACTATTCAGTCTTTTTTATCGAGTGAAAGGCATTTTTTTTCAGATTATTTCATCAGTCCGAATGCGCCTACATAAAATATGTATGTTTTCAATTTAGGTTTTCTTGTAGCATAATCTCATGTAAAAAAAAATCCCCTGTTATTAGAAAAAAAACGAAATTTTATTTCTAACTCAGCACTGGTATATAATTATATTTAGGGTAAAAACGAATTACCTGTGTGAAGTTTGTATCACCCAACGTTTTGGCGATGTCATACATTTTGACAGTATACCCTGGACAACGGTGGTTGCAACATCGCCGAAACATTGTATTACAAAGTTCACGCGGTAAATTCGTTTTTATTACACGACTGCCCAACAAAAAAGGAGTGTAATGTGTTCAGGGTTTCTTTATTCCACAAATCTTCTAAGCGCTCAAACCGATTTAGAAGTAATGTAGTATTGTTAGAACCGTTATGTCATCCCGGGTGTCATAGGGAACCTTAACTGTCAAAATATCAACATGTAAATAGTTGTCTAAATGTCCAAATCTCAAATGTTAATAAGTTGCCATAAATATATCGTGGTTAGTGTCAAATGAAAGGTTAAGTGTCAAATCAAACGTTATCTCTATATGGATAAATACATAAAACCCAAATATTTCATTAAAAAAAATATACATACTCACTGCTATTTATGAACCGATTTAGAAAATTATTTTTTTATTCGAAAAAATATATACAGATTGGTCTCAATTTTATCAAAATCCCGTTCTGATGATGGGATCCATGAGATCCGGTTTACAGCACAGACCCCAAATTTTGTATACTCATTCAGTTATGATAGCCCGTTCTAAATTTTATCATCTAAATTTTATCATGACATGGCTGCTGCACCCAGGGTTGGCTCCCGACGAGGGAACTCCTCAACGTTCAACAGCACAGACACAAAATTTTGTATAAGTATTCAATTACGACAGCTCGTTCTAAGTTTCACCATGGACTGCGGCACCCAGGGTTGGCTTCCAACGAGGGAACTCTTCAACGGTCAACAGCACATAAGTAAAATTTTGTATACGCATTCAATTATGATAGCCCGTTCTAAGTATCACTATGACATGGCTGCTGCACTTATAATAAAATTTGTCTTGTTTTTTAATATTTTTTTTATATTCCTTTATTTACTTGTGCTATTTATATTGTCATTCAACCGCGATAGTCTTCGATTTCATGGTATACAATTATTAACTATCAAATCATTTTGGGACTATGGATAGGTCTTTTATTTGGTCCTTCTCTCTCGTTTTGTCCTCTCTCTGACATTGGCGCAACAGTGTATGCACCTCGCTCCCGCGCGCCCTGGCCAAATATCTTAACAAATGTAATTTCTAAGATTACTGGAAGATCGTTCGAATATCTCAAAATCTGATTCTGATTTTATGTCACCAGGAAGGGCGTCGAAAACCCTTGGTGTAATGAATGTACGAGTATAGAAACGCTGACCAAAAGTAGTATTCATCCTGGACACTATCAAATTATTGTCTTTCGATTACCCTGTTTTTTTAATTATTTTACCCACAACTTGGGTTGTCGACTACAGCGGGCGAGCCCGTCACCACAGGAAGTTTTAACAATTAGTCGTTCTATCTCCCTGGAGTGAGCGTAGAAGACTTGGGACAAAACAGTCCACCATCTAGCTACGCCACAACCCGCAAGAGACAGTCGGGGGAGTCTGGGAACTGTATTGTTTCCTACAGAGCGGGGTTGGTTGTCTACCTTACGGCGACTGCTCTTGAAATGACCATTGGCCATCCGATCCCGGTTCAGAGTCGGGCAAAGGACGCCTTGGTCCGCGATAGATTCGGTGCACTCCGTTTCACCGCTTCGTAAGGGAGAGGACCGCGCAAGCGACCTCGAACTCGGAACCAATCGAGAGACCGGAGAAATCTGGTCACAATTGGAAGTAAGGGCGCGAGTATCTCGAGCCCGCCGGGTTTATTCCTGGCTAACTCGCGGTAAGGCGTTGGACTCTCACGGGTTGTGACGTAGCTGGACGTAGAATTGTACTGTCCAAAGTCTTCTACGTTCACTGCAGGGCGACAGAACGACTAATCGTTAAAACGTCCTGTGGTGACGGGCTCGCCCGTTGTAGTCGACACCGTAAGATGTTAGTCAGAGTGTGCAATCGATTGGCTTACGCCGCACGGCGCGCAGGCCGTCCAGGAGCGCCAGAGGTTTGATTCCCAGGGGAAACTGACCAGGCCAGAGTCCTACCCAGGTTCTCACCTCATGCGTGGAGGCCGTCGGATGGGTGTTGACCCGTGAGTGTGACCGACCTATTTTACCCACAAGGCCTTCTTGTGGAACCCGCCCCGTTGCCTATCGACAACATCTTCTAGGTGGGTTCTTATAGCATCAAGCAGTCAAACACTCAGGCGGTCACCCTAACCGCGCCCGACGCTTCGGTATCAACGAGGAGAACCGGTGTCTCGGCTATGGACGCTATACGCTGGTATTTAGAGAGAAATATAATTCTGATGAAAAGTTAAGGATTAAATTATTTCATGCAGTAAGATAATTTTGTTATAAACAAAGTGGGTAACTTGTGTTTATTATGTACATAGCGAAAATCAGGTAGGTTTCGTACACGGGGAGCATTTCTCGGTATATACCGAAAAGGATCTGAATATTAAAAAAAATAGTTATTTAATGATCACAGCACGAAACTGATGAATGAACTGTAAAAATAGCATTTTCCTTCTTAGAGTCGTCCTATGAGTATGGTTATTTACATGTTGGCCAATACTTGGCCGCTTCGTTTATGTGTCTCGCTCTTTCCATTACATTTTTCAGACGACTGGAGCCGACTCGCTTCCACCTTAGCGATGCGGCCAAGCATTGGCCGACGGGTGGAGGGGACATTAACCTAATTCGTGTGTGTGCACGATGACGAGGATCGAACTGCAATGGGCCCTCAAACTAGGGGGAAAAGTTTAAGTAAACAAGGTCGCCAGGAATTCCAGTCCGAGGTTATCGTTAATTGACGGAATTGTTAAGGTTTATTCAATAAATGAAACGTATTATCTTACAGTCGAAATATTTAATTTGTAACTCTGAACATGTCACAGTTCTTGAGACCTGTCGTAACCCTAGAAGCAGGCCTTATCCTTTCACGAGCGATTGTCTACAACCCACAAATTCTGCCCTAGAAGTGGATTTGCCTCGCATGCTGATTTCTATGGATTGCAGAGATTTTAGGCCTTTAATGATAAAACAAAAACTGGAGCTGTCGGATATGATATGCAGGTGAGTTTAAATCAACCGGCATCTATGAATTGCAAATTGAAGAGCAAATCAGTACACAGTGGAAAAATAAATGGGGGAAAAAATGACAAATTGAAAAAAAAAGTAAGCATCAAAAGCGTAGAGCGCGTTGCGCCACCTGGCTGTAGATAGAATATCGGGAATCTTGTTTATTTGCGATATTTTACCTACTGCTGGATTTAATCTCTTTCTCAAACTTTTTTAAAATTTAAAAATATGTATGTCTACAGAATGTTTTTACTGGAAGAGCATTTTTTTTAGTTGGTGAATCAGTACAACGAGGTAAGCAACTTTTGTTTAAAAAAAATATTTAAAAAAAAACGTTTTTTGTTTTTTTTTTATATATTGTGAACAGCTTTGATTACGATGCTCTATCTAGCGGTAAGTAAAATGTCGCTAATAATGTTTATTTATGCTATGTTATCTACCGCTAGATGGCGCAGCGCGCTTAAACGCTACTCAAACCTTTATTTAACAGTCAACTTCTTCAAATTTCCAAATAAAAAAAACGAAATATATATATTTTTTTTTAAATGTTTGTTCTTTTCTAAAAACGTTTACCAAAAGTTGCTTACTACATTGTACTGATTCACCCACTAAAAAAAATCTCGTTTAGTAAATCTATATATTTTTTAATACATTTTTTTAATACTTAAATGTTTATTGTTTTCTCATATACTGAGGCACCAACGGGAGAAATTGAGATATATTTTTAAGTCGTTTAAAAACACCGAAATTGTTGCACATATTTTAGGTTTTGCCCTCTATCTTCTAAAGTATGCGCATGCATACTTAGAAGTATGCATGCGTCTCGCAGAAAACGTTATTGTTTCCTTTTCATATGTAGTTTTTTACTATTTAGGCCTAAACCGAACTCCATATGTTTTTAAGTTTCCGAGATAGAGGTCTTGAAAAATGGAAGTGTTTAGCAATCTTATTAGATCGCAATCCCTCAGACCACCAAGTGGCTCCTTCAGCCTCTAAAGAATACATTTTTATTTGTTGTAAAACTTTTTGAAAAAAAGTTGCACTTTTTGAAAAAAGTTGCCAATTTTGAAATATTCTTGATATACTGTGCATAAATTAGGCTTGCAAAGTTAATTTTTTTTTTAAATTTGATTATTTCTCTCGGTTAATAACTCGCGATTGATAACTCGGAAATCATACGCACTAAAAGAAAAAAAAACAATTGGAAAAAGCGCCATAAATATTTTATTTATTTATTTAAAATCACCAGAGTTTGTTGTTTATTTGCGACAATTTCAATAAAAAATGCGGTATACTTTTAAACAATATTTATTTTTTGTTAATATTATGATTCTGATATCTTAATAACATAAAAAACATACAATTTATACAATATTCGTAAACGATAATTTATAAAATGATTTTTGAGTGTATGGGACACATATATCTCATGTTCTTTAAAGGGTTAAGTTGCTTCGTGAACTAATATTGGAAATTAGCTTATGTGGGCGAGACAGGGCAATAAGTTATAGCGGAAAGTCAAATGAACTATTGTAATTTATCCGCATTTAAACTACTCTACGAAAACAAGAGTGGCTAAATCTAATACCGCACCAAATGTGTTCAAATTTATTCGGATGGCTATATGTTTAACAGGTAGTTTGATACCGGAAAATCGACGATCTTTCTTTTCATATTTCGCTCCAACCTATGGCTCTGTCTCGTTCGCATATACTAATTTCCAATCTTAGTTCACAGAATTTTGCAATCGGGCTCATTAGAGTAAAAGTATGACTAGTTCGATCTAGTTCGAATGGATTTTTTTTCATAAAGATTGACGCGCACTTATCAGCTGACTTATTCGTTACGACATGTTGTATGATCTATGATTAAACAATAGCATTTCATATCAATTGTATTTATTCCCTGGTTGTAAATAATCAACTCCTGACTTGACAAAGCTTATCGTTGAGAAAACAGACCTATATAATTTATGATTTAAATTTATCAACTTCGTTTCAGAGTAATGGCTCTACTTTTTATTACAATTGTAAAGGAAAGGACGTGCCTTATGGTCGTACTTTATTTAATGGTCAACATAATTCATTTATTTGAGTTCCGAATTTTAATTCAGCGTCATCAAAATGGTTTCTCTTGATGATGAGAAAAATGAACTAGGTAAGTCTGTATTTTAATTATAGTTTTTGCTGTACCATTCTCTTGGATAAAGGGCTTTTTTACACGACTGCCCAACGAAAAAGGAGTGTAATGTGTTTAGGATTCATCTATGTGTGTTTTCCGTTTCTTTATTTCACCATAACTTCTAAACGCTTAAACGGTTTTAGAAGTGTGTAGTATTGTTAGAATCGTCATGTCCTGCCGAGTGTCATACGCCTGTGATTGTGAGTGCGGAAAGGTGGAATTCCGAATCAACAAAAAAAAACATCTAGTAATTTAAATCCTCTTTACTATCCTAAATTTTAATATCCTCATAATATCCCCATTAAAAAACTGTAAACCAGAAATTTAATTTTACATCCAATAATATAATGTTTTTGAATAATGTTTGAAAGCACTATTCAAAATAAGGCAGCGGTGGTGTTCCATTCCGAACGGATATCGTGCCACTAATGCACGTAACTAACCAACGTGTAAACGGTTATTTGTCGCGATCACTAAGCAGGTTAGGTTATAAGCGACAAGTTAATAAGCCCGTGTAAAGCTAGTATAGGAAACGGCTAGATTCGTTCGTTTTGCATCTCTGTCTCTCTCTTGCATAGCGGCGTTGCCTCATAATTTTTAACCCGCTTATCGGAAATACGCCATAAAATAGAAATTAAAAATCTTTTTTAAGGTAATTCATTGAGTAAATTAACAATGCTATGATATTAAATTTAGTATTAACATAAAGTCCGTTATCTTTTAATTTATTTCTGGTAATGAAATTTTTCATATTTTTCACATTTTTTTTCTTGTAAAAAATATTTTCCAGTCCCATATCTCGCAAAAATGCCAAAAAGCGATAAGAGGCTTAAAACAATATGAAAATCTAAAATATTGCACCATTTCCCCTGAGGAAAAGGAGAAATGTCAAAACAGTCATTAGATAATTTCAGTATAAAAAAACTGTAGACGATAGCTAATGAAGCCCTCTTATATTGGGTCTTTAATTATGTAATTTTTCATCGACATGGCCAAGGCGTTCGATACCGTTTCTCAAATATTGCTTAATAATCGTCTTCGGGACATTGGGGTAACAAATAAAGCTCTTTGTTGGTTTATAGACTACCTATGCAATCGGGAACAATCCGTCACTATTCAAAATAGCGACCATAGCAGAAAATTGCCTTCAGTGTATGGAGTTCCGTAAGGTAGAATCCTGGGGCCGCTGCTCTTCTTAATCTATATTAATGGAATTAATACTATCCAAAATGCACTTAACTGACCAACGTGTAAACGGTTATTTGTCGCGATCACTAAGCAGGTTAGGTTATAAGCGACTAGTTAATAAGCCCGTGTAAAGCTATAGTAGGGCCAAAATCAACCTGCACCTGGAGTCATAAATCATTAGGCCGGACGACGCGCGTAAGGATGTCCAACAAGTCGACGTTGCTTATCGATAATTTACTCAAATCAAATCAAATAATTTATTCTCTTAAAAACTTAAAATATATTTTTAATATTCTTTAAACTTTTATTTCACTTTATTGTTGCATGTATACGTTAGTTTGTATTTACGATTTTTTTTCTTAATAAATGAGTTTAAAACTAACTAAAGCAATTATTACAAATTATTACGAAAATTTTTATCATAATCTATAATATCCATCGATATCTCTTGGCATCTACATATATCGATCCAACCATCGATCCATCATAGTCCATCGATATTCCATCGATACATCGATAAGCCCGTGTAAAGCTAGTATAGGAAACGGCTAGATTCGTTCGTTTTGTATCTCCGTCTCTCTCTTGCATAGCGGCGTTGCCAGTTGTTTTGTAAATAAGTAGTGTTTTCGAGACGGAGAAATTGATTGAGGCAACGCACGCAACTGTAACAATAACGAAGGTATGCATTCTTTTTAATTTCCCAAAATTTCCATCGTATCGCACGAAGTATTTAAATAGGGCGAAACTTGTTTTCGAGCAAAATTTTGAATTCGAATTTTCACCGGATTTCCGCGTTTTAAGATCCTGGGAATCTGAAGAGTGATTTCTGTAAAGTGTCTCTGGCTCTGTGAATGTTTGTCCTTGTGACAGCGATTTGATTATGCTATCCCACAGATGATAGCCACCCAGGGTTTCCAGTGGTATTAAATACTTTACAGATCTCAGAGATCGAGCTATGTTTTGGCTCGGTTTGAAGATCGCTTGTATTTTAATCGAAATATCACTTATATTCGATATTTATATTTATCTGTTTATAAAAAAAATATATTTTTATATATTTTTTAACAATAGTTTGTATGTATGTATATTTTGTATGTATATTTTAAATATATTTTTAAAGCAATAAGAATTATCCAAATAGGGATAGCCGCTCGTGAGTTATTAGGTAACATACATAAAGCCCGACTCATTTTTATTATATGGATTAACCTATTTTATTTATTCTAGATCAGACGGATTTGGAGTGTCCTCGACCTCCTGGCTGGGGCAAAAGGCACACGCAGGTCCTTATCTCCTTTATCGCCCTTACAATTGCAATGGCAATGAGAGTTAATATGGGTTTAGCCATTGTTGCAATGACAGACCCTGATAAGAACAGCGCTGCACAGGTAAATCATAGGTTATATTTAGTCAACTCGTAGGTTATATTTAGTCAAGGTACTTGTTAATATTTAATTTCCATAATTGCAATTATTTATTCCACAATGTTCAAAAATTATCCAACCTCGAATTAGTTATGCCAACCCCATATATTAATTTAGTGGCCCACTAACTGACGAGGAGGTAAAGTATTGTAATCGCGCAATATTTTTTTCGATGATATCATCATGATATTCATATGAAGACAAATATATTCATTTCAAACCCCCCCCCCCCCCCCGAGACAGTTAAGACAATTTCCATACTTAAGTCTGACTGTGTGTCTGTGTGTGTGTCTGTGTATGTGTCTGTGTGTGTGTCTGTGTGTGTGTGTGTCCGACTGTATGTGTGTATTCCTCCACGATAGCGTCCAAACGCTTCATCCTATTTAACTGAAATTTAGAATGCAGGCATCAATTTTGCTCATGGCAAGTGTTGAAAAGATTTTAGTATAAACCGGTCCACCAGAGTAGGGATGTACATCGAAAAAAAAACATCGATGTTACCATCGATACCAACATTCTAACGGAAATTTCGATGGTCGAAAAACATCGTTTTCAAATCATCGATATGTAGATTTTCTAAACATCGATATTTCTTTTAAATAACATCGTTCGTTGGACTCATTTTACTGAAAATTACGATTAACACGGTGATATTATGTATAATCCAACATAGGTATTTAAAATAAAACAATTAAAATAAGTAATTAAATCTAAATTTAAAAAAGGTGATGGCAATGTTTAAGCAATTCATTTCTGAAACTGGTCGTTTAACCGCCGCACCTTTTATCGGTCTATTTTGTATAAAAATACTAACAATATCGTTTTTCTTATGAATTCTCTCTTTGCCTAATAATTAATATTATTAGACATGTAGTATATATTGAGGCCAGTCGAAATGACTACCTGCAGATCTGTCAACCACTGCAATAGGCCGTTTGGCCTTTTTTACCGCCCCAGCGGTTAAAATGTGTAAGAAATATCAACTTCAATAAAATATTAATATTCGTATATGAACAAAAGAAAATATAATGCATAATAGATAAGAACTATCGGCGGAAGAACATCGATGATGCCAAACCATCGATGTAAAAAACATCGAACATCGATCTCTAACCATCGATGTTTTCAATATATCAGACATTGATGTCCATCCCTATACCTAAGGGCGCGCTAGTCATACATCAATCTCGAAATAATGGACATGAGACTTAAAATTCGGGTCACAGGTGCCTTGTTGGGCCAAAATCACATTGTGAAATTGGTTGGAATATTTCATTTATATAAGCTGCACAAATAATATTTTAATTCCGCAATACAAATGTATATGTATGGGGGAGTCGAATATATGTTCGCCATTAAAATATTTATTGAGTTATGTCGCTCGTTCGAAATTCGATTGTTAAACGGCGAATTTTATATAGACGCGCGTTTGCACTTCGATTTGTAAATTGAATGAGATGATGGTAATGGCTAATTGCCGGGAAAGTCTTGGGGGTGTAACAACCGTTTTTTTCTGCAATGGTGGTGACATTAAAAAATTGTGTTAAAATGACGTGCCCGTCGTTAAGTCGCTGGGCACTGTTAGTGACGGTATGAACTATGACGTGTAGAGTATTTTTGTGTTACTTCTTCGTTTTTGCATAGAAATTCGTTAGACCCATTGCACAAGCTCTGGCATCCTGAATATGGATATTCTTGAATCTAGAACCAATTAAACAAGATACTGCAATCAAGTGATTGTCTTCGATATGTCCGAATCTGCGTTCTAACTGCTTTACTGTTTCGTTTTTTACTGCCTGTGCTACAACTGCAACAGTACTATTATCGTCATCAACCTTTTTCCATCAACCTGTGCCTTTAAGAAGTTTTTGGTATAATTTTACTTATGGTCCTACTGGGCATACTGTTGACCTGACATCTCTTTGGCAACGTATACCAGTGGCTTTAAAATAATGATCAATATGTTTATAATCTGAATTTCTACAGCCGAGGTTGTGGGTGGTGCTTTAGTATTCAACATCAAAATTTGATGAACAACAGGAGCTAATTCAACGTATCTCTGGAGCATATAATAAACAGAATTCCAAGGGGTCTTAACGTCTAAGATCAGCTTAAGAGGTACAGCGACAGATTGCTTTTGTCTCAAATATTTTTTTTTTCAGTGAAAATGTAAAAAATAAGCTAAAATACGGTACTATCATTAAATATAGTTTTAGTATTTTTATTTTATTTTATTTCGGGGTAAATATGTAGGTAATACGATTTAAAAACAATTTTTTTTTATAAATATAAAGGACAATAGGTATTTTTATATGAAAAGTGTACCCTGAGTATAACTAGGAACTTACAGCAAATAAAAGGGCTTGTGTAAAGAAGTAATAATATCAAATTTAAACTCATTAATCCATGTCGTAATAAAATTATACACATTGGAAATGTTGTCTATCTGGATGATTTTGTGAAATAAAGTAGATACTTAATCTAGTTGAATAGGCTTAATTTAGTTAATTAATTTCAACTAGAATTTATTACAAATTATTTGAATGAACAGTTGCACTAAAATCTATCCGTGAAGCAAAAACCTATCAAGTCCAGTGTCACAGCCAGAAAATAAAAACGAAATTACATAAAACAGAAAATACTCAGAATACAACTACGTAAAAGAAGAAAAGACAACGGCCCAGGCGCCAAATCTTGCATGCCATCCACACGTTGAGTATCTATGTCTGTCTTGCTTTTTTACTGTGTATCTTTCATCCATAAACTTGTTTAGAGAACCCCAATGTGAAACAAAAGAATTCCGACGTCCCAGACGTAAAATATTACCTGACACACGCACATTGATCATCTATCTCTATCTTACTTATTAGCTGTTTCTTGTTCATCTATAAACTTATTTATCGCTTTAGTTTCGAGATAAGAGAACTATGCAGTCTATGAACTCTATGAACTATGAACTCACTTGGTACTATGCAGTTGTTTATACTCGACTGCTGAACAAAAAATGAGTGTAATGTGTTCAGGGTTCATTTATGTATGTTTTCCGTTTCTTTATTCCACCATAATTTCTAAACGCTTCGACCAATTTAGAAGTGTATGGTAATTTTACAAGCGTTATGTCATTCGGAGTGTCGTAGGGTACCAGAGTGTCATAGGGTAACTGTCCAAATATTAGGTAAGTAGTGGTCTAAATATCCAAATGTTAAAAAAATAACAAAAATATATCGTGTTTAGTGTCAAATGAAAATGTGTTTGAGTACCTTCCAAAAATATACATCTATCTGTATGGATAAATACTAAATCCCAAATATTTCATAAAAACCGTAATGAAAGTATGTATAAGATACAATAGTAATTATAAAATACAATAATTCACCTTTTGTAACGGCAGTCTTATGTTTAATTCTTTTTATATATTTACTTATTACTATTAATAGTTGATACTTATATAGGTTTAGAGTTTTTGATACTATCTATATATTTTATCTATATAAATAATATAAACAACTGTATTGTTTAAATAAAACGAAGAATATAAGGTATTTTAATAAAACAAAGTAGGTAATAAACAAGTAATAAAATATTTGGTAATTTTAATACTCTATAACTTTAATCAGCAACGTATTTCAGCATAGCTGCTTAGAAATGAAATGTTACACTTACAATAAGCTTTAGTTTGGTATATATGACAAAGTGTTACAACAAACTTCTCAAGTGGGTAAGAAATTACCAATTTTCCTTTTCTGACAAATTTGGTAGGATAGGATCTAATATACAAACGCGCCAACCGTCACATGCATTTTTAACATAGACCTAATTTATTATATTAAATATTAGGTATGTTTGCACACTTTTTTTATTAGCAAAGCAATTAATGGTTAGTAAATATGAACATAACAAACGAAATGTGAACGATTGCGTTGTTATCATTTATCAATGTTACCTATCTAAATTATGTAGGGGCAATATATTAACTTTTTCGCTAGCGGCAGGAACCCGCGACACAAGGCTAGTGCAAATAGTCATTTACCTAGAAAAAAAAACAAAAATAGATTTCGCGTAAAAACATTTTTTTATACGTTTTAACAAATCCATCTGTCAGTTCCTAATGGCAGTTAATGGGCCCTTGCTGAGTGGGCCACGAAGACCCATTCTGTTCAGGGTTGGTCACACTCACGGGTCAACACCCATCCGACGGCCTCCACGCATGAAGTTGCGAGCCTGGGTAGGACTCTGGCTTTGGTCAGTTTCCCCTGGGAATCAAACTTCTGGCGCTCCTGGACGGTCTGCGCACCGTGCGGGATGAAGAAACTCGGCCAAATCTGGTAGTGAGGGCGCGAGGTCGGCCCGCTGGTTTCACTTACTAGTGCCTCGCGGTAAGGCGTTGGACTCTCACGGGCGTGTTACCGTAGTTAGATGGTAAACTGTGTTGTAACCTTGCTACTTTGCTGTTATTGTCTCTTGACGTTCAAAATATTTAGGCAGTGTATTTACGTGGAATAAAAGAGGAGAAACGGTTGGACTAGTTATCTTTAACGATAGTCGAGTTTTTTATTGATGTTGTCGTTTTCGAGAAAAAATGTTTATAATATTTTTAGCAAAATTTCATATTTTTTTACTAATAAAATAGAAATATACATATTTTTAATGTAATTCATTGAGTAAATCAACATAAACATAAAGTCCGTTATCTTTGAATTTATTTCCGGTAATGAAATTTTTCATATTTTTCACATTTTTTTTCTTGTAAAACAATATTTTCCAGTCCCATATCTCTAGGAAGAAAATCTAAAATATTCCACCATTTCCCCTGAGGAGAAAGTGAAATTTCAAAACAGTCATTAAATAATTTCAGTATAAAAAAAACTGTATACGATAGCTAATGAAGCCCTCTTATATTGGGTCCTTACCTATGTAATTTTACATCGACCTGGCCAAGGCGTTCGATACCGTTTCTCAAGCATTGCTTATTAATCGTCTTCGGGACATTAGGATAACCAATAAAGCTCTTTGTTGGTGTATGGTCTACCTATGCAAAGAGCTGTCAATCCAACAACGGATTGACAGCTCTTTCAGTCTACCCTAGACAACGGCGGCTGCAACGTAACCGAAACGTCGTGTGCTACAAACTTCACTCTCTAAATTCGTTTCTATCCTATTTATAATGTAAATTATAATAATTTATATCCTAGATATAAATGTAACTATGTTTGCTGATGACACTAGTTTAATTGTTGCCGGTAAAGATATGGACGAATTATTGATTAACGTTAAAATTAATCTATTCAAACTAAATAGTTGGTTTGAAAGCAACAACCTCACACTAAATGCGTCTAAAAGTAACTTCATACATTTTACAAATCATCGAAATCGAAATAAAGGTTCGCCAATAATACTTTCAATAAATAACACTGCCATTCCTCAAACTCATTGTACTAGATTTTTAGGTGTTCATGTCGACGAACTTTTAAAATGGAACTTTCACTGTGAAAACCTCGAAAGTAGGTTAAGTCGGGCATGTTATGCTTTAAGTATTGTAAGAAGGTCGTTGGATGAATTGCAAACAAGAAATGTTTATTTCAGCTATATTGAAGCTATCCTAAGTTATGCCATTACGATCTGGGGAAATTGTTATGCTTGTCATAGGGAACCCATATTTATACTCCAAAAGAGAGCAGTGCGAATAATTGCAAAGGTGAAAAGGGAAGAGTCGTGTCGACCCATTTTTAAAAGGCTAAGAATCCTCACCTTAACCTCACTCTATCTCTTTAAGTTACTAACTGAGTTTTTTAAAAATAAAGAAACACATTATAAAAAGTTTTCAGATACACATACTAAAAATACGAGAAATAAATTAAACATTTTTATACCATGTATTAAACTAAACACAGCAAGGCAAGACACAAAATACTCAGGGCCATATTACTTTAACAGGCTACCAGAAAGTTTAAAAACTATTCAAGTGGAAAGCTTATTCAAAAAGTTACTTAAAGAATTCTTATTAGACAAAGCTTTTTACTCGATCGATGAGTTTGTTAATTTTAAATAATTTTTCAAATTTTTTGATCATTTTTTTGACAATTTTAAGTAGTATTTTTTAATTATTCTGACTTTTTCTGATTTTAATTTCTTGATTATTTTTATCAATTATTTTAATTTGTGGTTTTAGTAAATAAATCTTAAAAATGATTTGGATGCCCTAAAAGCAATAAAGAAGTAACTGTATGTACGTGGTGATAAATTTAAATATTGTAAAAACGAACTAATATACTGTAATTTAAATGTACAATCTGTTAAGATTTTTTGGAAATAAATTGAAATTAAAATTGAAATTGAAATGTTAAACAACCGCGATAGTCTTCGATTTCATACAGCCATATCAATCTTTATTAATATCTATTCCAAGTGAATATTTTTTTCAGTTTGTGAATATCACTTTAGCGAGTAAACATCTTCACAAAATATCAAGCGTCGCTATCCTATATGATGTGTTGTGTTCAGAATTGATTAAGTGTAAGGGCGATAAGGCTCTACTACGACGGTGTTTACAAGAAAGCTATCCAGAAATAAGTGACAACAAACTTGATAGTGTTTAGATACTAAGATGAAGTCTTCAAGCGATTCTGGTCTCGTTTCTACACAAGAAAAACTTTTCTCTAAAATAAACCGTTTTCGTGAAAAAGTACCGCGAGTGGCTTAAAGGCGTTTTCTCTCCTGAATCTTGAGGAGAGCATATTTAACTTAGGGAACTGTACGTTTGACGTTAAACATGAGCTCATTTATTCAATGGTTAA
Source organism: Micropterix aruncella (assembly GCA_944548615.1). Taxonomy (NCBI): domain Eukaryota; kingdom Metazoa; phylum Arthropoda; class Insecta; order Lepidoptera; family Micropterigidae; genus Micropterix; species Micropterix aruncella. The sequence continues at coordinate 7,347,684 of OX155958.1, forward strand.
TGTTAAAACCGCCAAATCCGTCACCGAAACTAAGGCTGCATTTTCGTGTCATTTGTGGGGCTACGACTTAAAAAAAATATAAGTTGGAAGAACTTCAGGCAATGCCTGTTAATGAAGAGGCACTAGATTTCGGAATGTCACCCCTTCATGCCCGCATCAAAATGTTGGAGTGTGTTCTACATAAGGGGTACAATCTACAATTCGAGCGTGGTCGAATAGACGACGAAGCCCGCGCTGTAAGAGATGCCTAAGATATTATATCAAATGTGAACTGAAAGAGAGACTGGGTATTTTAGTGGATACTATAAGGCAAGGCTCCGGGACGACGAACTCTGGCAATACTTTAAGAAGGTTTCTCTCCCATCTGACATTAGTTGTCGAGATCACGGGTGTGAACGAAAATATAATCAACCGTTTTGCCGTGATTTTAGAAAAGATCACGTGCAAAGGACGAGTTAACTCGAACAAATTCAGCGCATATTGCCTCCAGACAGCAAACAAGTTCATGTCACTGATGAATGGTATAATATGCCATCTTCGGTGCAAAAAATAGTCATACATGGAGAGGCCATTATGGACAACTGCATTTTTCCTGTCGGCTCTCTGTTGGAGGAAGCACGAAACAAGGACTACAATAAATATCGCTTGCGACACTCCATAAAGTGCAGCAGAGTGGCTACTACTGATGATGTCATGAACCTTATGATGACGTCATCGAACCCTGTGATGGCACACCTTAGGCCCCTTGTTCAAAAAAAGGAAAAGATAGAGATAAAAGTGTTGATCTAAGCGCACTTTTAGAGGACTGAGTTTTCAATTTAATAATACTGTATATTATGTTATTATGACTAATTTGTTTGAAAAAGTCTCAGTTTTATGCCGCTTGATAGTTTTTGAGATAAATGTGTTATTTCTACGCCACATATTATCTACAAAATGCATTAATTGGAATCGAATGCTCTTGACTAAACTCACTTTTCATTTATATTTTCAAGGTTCTGTGGGAACACAGTATTTGAATATGTCATATGAAGCGGCTATAGGAATCATTAATTTCACAGAAAAAATGGAATATCTCAAATACTTTAGAAGTTATGGACTTTATTCCGTTCTCCTCCCATACAATAAGCCCTCCCGTTCTGCTCCCATACAATAAGCCCTATAGTGCGACGCATTGTGTACCGAATTTTAAGTCTCTATGTCCAATATTTCTAGATTGAAGTATGGCTAGCGCGACTCCTATTGGATCGATTTCATCTACAATCTTCAACTCTTACCATGATCAAATGATGCTTGCATGCCAAATCGGATGAATCGTTTGGTCGCTATCGTGGAGGAATACACACACATACACACACACAGACTGAATCTGGAAAGACTTTGATCGTCTCGGGGGACGGGGGGGGAGGGGGTGTGAAAAAAGATGTTTTCGTCTTTATCTCAAAAAAAACTGCGTGTTAACAATACTTTCCCTAAGTATTGGTTGGCCGGAAAAGTAATAACCTAAGTCATTGCGTCTCTGAGGCTGCAATATTTGTACATATGTAGAATGTGGATCCTAATATTTTCTTTCAGACCTACGACTGGGATAAGAAAACTCAAGATATGATTTTGTCCGCATTCTTCTGGGGCTACCTTTTAGGCAATATTCCAGGTGGAATGATATCATTACGTATTGGAAGTAAACTGCCTATCACAACATCGCTGATTATTAATGGGATGACTTGTTTGCTGCTGCCTACGATAACGAACTGGGTAAGTGTTTTTATTAAATGGAAAATAAAATAAAAGAGCTGTACGGGTCTTTACTCTGTGCGCTAGGTATATTTCAACTCTAGATATTCAGCAATATATATTGATATATATTATTATTTATTATTTTTAAAATTGAAAAACATATTAGAAACCTTATGCTTCTTATAAAGTAGAGATAATTGTATCCTGAACATGGTTTAAATAATATCTAGATGCGATTATATCACATTACTGCTTATGTCAAACAAGGAGTGTTTTTATAGTTGGGGTGCTAGTGATTGTTTTCGGTATTGATTGTACCAGTCATCAAACGTCGATAGGATTATTTATTGACTAATTCTAAGTAGCGGACGTGTATTTTGTAAGGGGGTTTGCCGGTACGTTGAGATGGAAAATGCTTTCGAAAATACAAATGTGCAGCTTTTTTAGCACTAATTAAAATAATTTTAATGTCTAGTCAAATGCAGCATTGATTAAAAATAAATAAACTGGCTGATCTATACAGAGAGAGTTTAAAATAACCAGCATCCTTGAAGGGGGTGAATCAGTACGAGCAACTTAAGAATAAGAATAAGAATAAGAATAAATTTATTTTTCTAAGTAATTTTCCATAAACATTATTCACAAAGTCTGCCTAACTAGGCCGAAGCCCGTACCAAGGTAGACTCGACTAGGTCACTTGTACGTTTTATATTGTGCGCACACTTAATAAAGTACTATTACTGAGAAAATAAAAAAGTAAAAAATAAACTTTAAATAAAAAAATGTTGGATAGACAAAAAAATATGTAAAAAAAATGTTTTTTTTAATCAATTTTGATTTTTTAAAATTAATATAAAAAGCGCTAAGCACGATGCGCCATCTAGCGTTAGGTGAAATGTCGGTAATATTGGTTATAAGCAATATTCTACCTACGCCTAATGGCGCATCGCGCTCAAATGCTTGTCGAACTGTTATTTAACAGTCGAATTGGACGCCGGACGCCGTAAATACTGTAGTCCAAACTAATGCCAAATCACTATGGCAAGTTACACGATTGAGCAGCACGTAAAACTTTACTATCGAATTGAGTGTTCGTTAGTGCATGGTTATCTCTCGCGGATGTGACGCGAATTGGCCACCAAGTTTTGCGATTTTTTTCGCGATTTGACTCCACTAGACCTTTTTTTTGGGGGGTTTCCTGTAGTCCGATGCCCCAAAGTCAACTTAACCCAGACGATCGCTCAAATTCAGCCGGATCTATGCGGCAGAGTCATTGAAAATTTGACCTCTCGGAATCGTGCCAACGTGCGAAGCCGCGGCGGACATTTAAAGGATATTCAATTCTATACATAATGCCACACATGGGCCTTTCAAATAAAACTTTATTACAAGCTTTATATTAATTTGCAATATTCTTATGTAAGTTGTCCATTTCAAAATGTGCAAACCATTTTAACCACTTGCTGGTATTCGATTGAGCTGAAGTTTGGCATACTTATGTTAGTTCGTTGACAATGCAATATTATGGTACCATCGAGCCTATTTGATGATAGAGACGAGAGAGGGATGTAGGGACTGGAACTCCCTAATGGCAAATTGTAGGACAATCGAATTTGGGCTAGTATGTTTTGTTATTATGAGTACGTTCTATGATACATGATGACAAGGCTCTGAAGATGTAGCCGGAAGATTGCCACTGGAACTGCCTAATCGAAAACGCCCAGATAGTCGAGTATGAGCTCGTTTGTTTCGTTATATTGAGTACTTTCCATTACACTTGATGACAAGGTTCTGAAGATGTAGCCGTAAGATTGCCACTGGAACTCCCTAATAAAAAATGCTAAGATAGTCGAGTTTAGGCTCGTTTGCTTTGTTGTATCTCAGTACATTCCATTACACTTAATGACGAGGTTCTGAAGATGGAGCCGGGGGATTGCCACTGAAACTTTCTGGTTGAAAGTAAAGTTTGTTTTTAAAAATATTTTTTTACATTTATTTATTTCATTAATACTTCACACACAGCTTGTTCTATTGTATAGACTGTCAACATCGACCCACCCATGGACGTGATTTAATGAAATTTCAGGGAGGTGCTTACGCAACATGTGCTTTCCGTGTCGTTCAAGGGTTGGCTCAGAGCGTGACCTATCCATCCCTAAACACGATGCTTGGAAAATGGGCACCAGTAGCTGAAAGAGGAACAATGTGCGCACTGGTATTTGGAGGTAAGAGAAGGAACCAAGATTTGAGTCCCGCATACTATTATTTTAGAAGAAATCAATGTCAAATGTTCTATAAGTACAATAAGAAGAGTTTATAAGTATTGTAAAAAAGATAAAAACGAAATTTACCGCGTAAAGTTTATAGCACCCGACGTTTCGGCGATGTTGCAACCGCCGTTGTCCAGGGTAGACTGAGTCAACGGCTAGTCTACCCTGGATAACGGCGGTTGCAACATCGCCGAAACTTTATGCGGTAAATTCGCTTTTATTTATAATTTTATTTTATTTATTTATTTATTTCCCAAAACATAATTAACCTTACAGATGATTCCAAATCGTTAATTATTTTTCTAGGCTATTATTCTAGATTATAACTATTATTCTACTATAGACTATTATTATAATTCTACTGTTAATAATATTATTATTACTCTACTACATTACTATTACTATCATTATTATTCTAATATATAAATCATTATTCTAGACTATAGCAAACGAGACGGAGACATCCGTTAGAGCGTAATATTAAACGATTATATTTACATATGTATATCTAATGTTTATCTAACCTTTTTTATTATACTAGTTACTCCTTTTTAACAATTTTAATACTACATATTTATCTAATTATTTGATTGCTAAGAAATGCCATTACCATACTTTTCAGTTGTGCTAACTTCACCGTCCAAATATCCAATTCTGGCTCAGTCGAACATAGTGCATTTAGGGTACGAAGCGTCCGCACTGTGAAGCAGTGTTGAACGATGTTAGTTCTAGCTCGCGGTAACGCGAAAAATACATGAGTCCTAGCACGGTAGTAATTAGTGGGTACGAATAGACCGATTCTTCTAAGGATGGTCGGATTATCAACGAACCCCCTAAGCAGTTTATATATGTGGCAGATTGACAGCCAATCTCTTCTTACACTTAGTGAGTTGTACCCAACCATCCCCAGAATAAATGCCGTAGGATATAGAAAGGGATAATATCCATGCTGTTTAAAGTATAGGAACCTCAGAAAGCGTTTCTGTATAATCTCTAGCCTGGATATGTAGCTGTTTTCGTAAGGACTCCATATTGCCGCGTTGACTTCTAATCTGCTCCGAATTAGGGAATTGAATAGGAGGCGCATGACACATTTAATGTGTTGTTGAACTGCCTCATGCTCCTCATTACAAAACCTAGCAATTTGTAAGAATTATCAACTAGGGTGTAGATGTGCTGTCTGTATGTCAACCGTGAGTCAAAGGTCACTCCAAATAATGTCAAACAACCGCGTTAATCTTCGATTTTAAATCATCTGTAAGAATTTTAATATAATACTCACGGAAAGTGAGTTATGTCAGAATCAAAACTGAAGGACACAGGTTATTTTGGTCACTTGAATTTTCTAATGTTTAGTTTGGTAGGTACTACAATTGATTATAAATATATTGCCTTCTTCCATGGTACGATTTTAAAATCCTTCTGCACCGGCGACATACAGGTGACGCTGATAGCGTTGTCCGAATAAACTAATAGCAATTTATTTAGTATCTATAATAATTTCGATAATATAGAGTGTTTTATAAGGGATTGATTGAGTATTAAAACCCTTTACTTAACCAATGATAACAATAATAACATTCAATTATTAGTAATATTCTTCGCATTTTTATATAGGCTGATTTAGACAGAAATAATACGGAGATATTAGAATGCCATCTATATAAATAAATACAAACGGAGCTGCCATGGAATTCACCGACCGGAGTCGGGCCCATCATAATACTATTTTTTACACTTCTGGGGGGTGAGCAGTGGATTCCGGACTTACGAACCGGCTGTGGTAGGTTTAGGACAGCTGTCTTGCCACATGTGAGCGTTCACCTTGCCACCCATTCACCCCCCCTTCGAAGCCATAGAATTTGAGATGCGTAAATCGCAGTTTTAGATATTTTTTCTAAGAAAGAGTTGATTATTTTTCTGGAAAGGCCAAGATCTTTAAAGAGGTGAAATAGAGATTTAGCTGGCAGGCCACGAGCGCCAACTTCCACCGCGTGAAGGTGAACAGTGAAGCCGTTCCGGGTTACGGCATTTGCAAGATCATGGTATTTATTAAATTTGTACTCGTGGTCTTTTGGGATATTTGATTCCCATGGAACAGTTAATTCTACAATAAGAGCCACCTTCCGAGGTAGAGAGTAAAGAGTTATATCTGGACGGAGGGCTGTGCATCCGAGACTTTCATTGAATTTATACTGCTTAGAGACCGAATCAACCTCCAGAATCCAATCTGTAGCTTTCTCGATTATTGAGAAAGGTTTTGTAGTTGAATGTTTTTGCCTTTAGAGCCATCCCGCACAAACTGTATTGGGGGTTTGGAGGATACTGTCAAACCCTTGTTGGCACGAGCCACTGAGAGACTAATTACCTCGCGAATAACAGCGAGAACTTTGTCATGGCGGTAAGTGTACCGTCCTTGATCTAAGGCCACCTTGCAGCCAGTTAGAATGTGTCTAGCTGTGCAAGGGGTATTTCTACAGAGGGGACAAGAACTATCCTCGGCAAAGCTCCAACGAGCGAGGTTACTGGGGTCTGGAAGTGTATGCTGAAAGGCATTCAAATAAAATTTCAGCATCTCTGGCGTCCAGTCGTAGAGCATTACCTTCCAGTGCATTGGAGGCGGAATGCAAAAGTCCCCAATTGTTGTCCAATCATTCTGGCATTGAAGGCCAATAGCATGAGCCATACTCTTGCTGTCGTAATCTCCCCGCAAAAGAGACTTCTTCAAGTCCACGTCGCTCGTGGTTGTACTGCCATACCCCAGACCAGTGCCATTCTGGCTGATTCCAGTAAGGACCTTTTTGTGGAAGTCTACGCGGGCTTGTAGATCATTTGAATCACTACGGCCACTTATTACGTGCTTCGATATTGCCGGATCTTTGGAATTGCACAGAATCGAATTTTTGGTTATTCTGGAGTTGGCGTAGAGCAGAGAGGGCAGTTTAAGCGCTAGCCCAAAATTTTGTTTGGACCTGAAGAGAGTCGAGGGGTCAGCTGGTTTGGCTGAGGACAGCCAGGATTTTAAACTAGCTGTCACCAGCGCATCTAGACGGGACAGTTGGGTTTTGGTAAAATCGTAAATAAGAAAGGGCCATGACAAATGTGACGTTAGATAATTGTCATAGATCCAGGCCTTACGAGGGCCAGAAATTAGCAAGGCATCTATTTTCGCCAGGCAACTTTTGAAATGCTCTATAACATGATCGCCCGAGACGTCTTTTCCCTGATGGGTGATTTTTCTGCCGAGGAATTTGAAATGATTGTTTGGGTCTATAAGGGAGATATTAGAGCCCTTATAGACCAATTTGGGGTCATAGGATGTAAATTTTGTGCCCATGCGGGCGAGTCCAAGGCAAAAACATTTGGAGGGCTTCACTTTTATACAGCCTGACCAGTCGCAGAAAAGCTCCACTTTCTGTAATAGCAGGGAAAGCTGCTTGGGGCTTCTGGTGATGAAAGTTAGGTCGTCGGCAAAAGCGAGGCACGACGAGGTGTATTGGCCGTCTGTTTTAAAACGGTAGCCCCACTTCCTGTCAAACTGGGTCAGGCTTTCCAGCAGTATATTAAAAACTATATTAAAAATCGTCGGGGAGAGGCAACAGCCCTGAAATAGTCCAATTGAATATGGTATAGAGCGGGTCTATTTGAATTTAAAGCACGTAATTATTAGGTTTTGGAACCTGTATACTAAATTAAAAAATTAAATATTTATGTAAATTATATTAAAATAATGAAAGCTACGATTTTAAGATGTGGTTTTTATTACTTGTATATTAATAAAAGCTTTCATATTATTACTTTACTTTGTGATAAGATACCGTAACGGCGTGTTTAGAATGCCATATATGGGGCTACTGAACATAAGAGAAAATAAGATCTATAAGAAACTATGAGCGTCATCTACGCGTTGCTTTTCGTAGTAAAATCCTAGCTGCCAAAACGTAGTACGGAATTGAGCAATCTAATACCCTATATAATTCAATATCAGTAGCCTTCTCCGATTTTCTATATTCCCTATTAAGTCATTTCAAGAAGGCGTAATATTAACTGGCACCCAAAGGCCAGTTTCATTTGATTTTTTCTTGTGTAAATACATTTTCAGTAACGTAACGGGTGTTATATGGCTACAATATTTTTAGGTATTTTATTGTTTATATTACGATTTACAAAACATCAAGAAATATATTTAGCATCACTTTTATTTCACTTGCATACTGGCCCATTTTAACCGAGTTCAAAAAAAGAAGGAGGTTATCATTTCAGTTGGATCTTTTTTTTTTATGTTTGTTATCTCAGCTCTCTGCCATTTCTGAACCGATTTTTTTTATTTTTTATATTTGAAAGAATATGCTTGCAGATTGGTCCCATTTTTATCAAAATCCTTTTCTGATGATACGATCCATGAGGAATTTAGGGAACTCCTCAAATATTATCATATAAAGTTGAAAATGTACATGTTGATTCAATTCCGATGACAATATATATTTTTTATAGTATGCATTTATTTTTATTTATTTATTTATTTAGGTACATAGGATTAGGTATACAGTTCATTCATAGGTCATGTAATCTTATAATAATTATATAAATTATTTAATAATTAATATAGGGAGGTTTAACACATCTTACATGACCTTTACTGCCAATAGCACATCTAACTAGGCGATAATTTGGCCCGTCTCTAGATGTGCATATTTTTATGCAATTTTAAGAAATGAAGTGTTTTTTTTTAAATAAATTATTTGGACCCACCACCTGTATATATACATAAATATACCAATTTTATAAAAAAATATAGCTATGTAATAAATATATACATTTATAGTTGTAATTTAATAATATTTAATTAAGAAAAATAGATAAGTGATACTAAATAAATTGTCGTGCGTTGCAAAGAAGTTGATCAGATTTTACATATCCCTTGTTAAGTAGCCATCTATTAAGGTTTGCTTTAAATATTTTTATGTTAGGATAATTTTTCATGTCTTCACTAAGGGAATTATATAATTTTGGGGCTATGTAGAATATATGTCTCTGGGCAAATGTTGTCCTGACTGACGGAATTATATAATTGATACTCGCGGACATTCTTGTGTTCAGATTGTTTTGAGTTCGGGCGTGGTCATCTCTAGATTTGTAGAATGCAAGAAGCGCTTGCTTAATGAATAACTGTTTAGCTGATAGCACATGGGATTGGGAAAATAACAAGGCAGATGGATGACGCCGGTTTTTTCTGTGAATTACTCTCAATAATAATTTCTGCGCTTTTGTCAATCTATCCAGATTATCATTACTAGTAGCGCCCCATGCCGCGACTCCGTAGGACAAAATACTCTGACACAAGGCCATGTATACCATTCTTATGGTTGTTTTGGACAGAATGTTGCGCAGCCGAAGAAATACATAAACCAGCTTTCTAATTCTCGAACTCAAATTTGCAATCTGATTTTCCCAACATAGCTTCTCATCTACCGTTATGCCTAAGTAGGAGACTGTTGCAGATTTGCTTAATTTAGTACATACACATCTATTCTTATCCAAGCATTTGTCGGTATGAATGGCAAGTGTTTGGTTGAGAACCTGGCTGAGATTTTCCCGCAAGCTGAAAGTGATAAATTTTGATTTCGCAGCATTTAGCGTTAAAATATGGTTGTCGATCCAAGTTTTAGCCAGTTCCAAGTTACTTTGAGCTTTTAAGAATGTATCATTCCAATTATTAGTCGCAGTAAGAAGGACAGTGTCGTCCGCGAAGGATACAATTCTACCATTAACAGGTAATTCGCACAATTCGTTGATGTAGATTAAAAAGAGAATTGGACCCAAAACACTACCTTGAGGGACACCGAATGACACGTTAGTCTCTTCGCTTATTTGTCGACCAATTACTGTGCTCTGAGTCCTCCCGTCTAGGTAACTCCGAACCCATTTTAAGGCCACCCCATCGATTCCGTAGTCAGTTAGTTTTTTTTCGAGGATTACATGGGAAACTGTGTCAAAAGCCTTTGACAGGTCAAGGAAAGTGGCAATTACCTTTTTTCCTTTGACTATGTTTTCCACTATATATTGTATGACAGCATTGATGGCCTCACTGGTTCCCCGACCCTGTCTAAAGCCATACTGATTATTAGATAGCAGCTTCTGTGTCTCTAGATATTGTGTTAGTCTATGTTTGAATATTTTTTCATACACTTTAGAAACCACACTGAGGAGGGAGATAGGGCGATAATTTCCTATATCTTCTTTTTTTCCACTTTTAAATATTGGTTTTATTATCGCTTTTTTCAGCATGACCTGATTCTACATCTTGGGTTTGCTCCCGACTAGGGGACAGCACAGAGACGAAATTTTGTATACTCATTCAGTTAGGATAGCCCGTTCTAAGTTTCATTACATTGCTGCTGCACCCAGGGTTGTCTCCCGACGAGGGGACTCCTTAACGGAGAACAGCACAGACATACAATTTTGTATATGCATTCAATTACGATAGCCCGTTCTAAGTTTTACCAAGACAGGATTGCGGCACCCAGGGTTGGCTTCCAACGAGGGAACTACTTAACGGTCAAAAGCACAGATATATAATTTTGTATACGCATTCAACCATGATAGCACGTTCTAAGTTTCACCATGACATGGCTGCTGCACTTATATAAAAAAATGGAGTCGGTTTTTTTCGTTAAAATGTTGGCTATTATTAGACACTTGTTTTAAATTAAAATTGGATATGCATATTTATTGCCTTCAGGTTCACAGTCTGGAACACTAATTATGATGCCGTTAGCAGGCGTATTGGCGTCTACCTCAATAGGTTGGCCTCTCATTTTCTACGTCTGTGGAGTAACTAGTCTGATTTGGGGATTAGTGTATGGGTGGCTTGGAGCTACATCACCATCTGAACACTCCACAATCACCGAAGCAGAGAGGAACTACATTGCTAGCAGCTTACCGCCAACTAAGAAAAATAAGGTATAAGTAGTTTTATATTATATGGTTTCTACTCACCAGGAACAGGCTGCGACCTCGCTACACTGAGAAAAATATAACGCTCTAATACACAGAAATACGCATGTTTCAAAAAAGATTACGTATATAGCACGTACTGTAGTCCGTACGTATGTACCAACATGACGCGTAACGGTGTAGTTACCATGTCACGGGCATAAGTACACCGCACATTCGTTATGGCGCGCAACGAGATCTTGCTTTTACCATGATAGCATGATATTATATACGTAAGGTTATAGTCAGTTACAAGAATCATGTTGAAGCTACATTATACTGTTATTTTCGTATTACCCGTACGGAGCATGGTGAAACATATAATCGAGTAATGGAGTTTCAACAAAATTCCTTGCAATTCAACAAACTTACGATTGAAACATCATTATTCGATTGAAACATATTAAATGATATTGTAGAAAGAAATCCAATATTTTTCTCAGTGAAAATGACAAAGCCACCATACCAGACTACTAATGGATCTCGTGCAGTTGGGCCACTATGACCCGTCTGTTCTTTGGGGTCAGCTCAACTCTCGATTCAGCCCCCAACCGGTAGCCTCCACGTAGAAGTTCGAACCTGGTAAGGACTCTTGTTCCTGTTGCAATTGACTATGCAGGTGGGTCAGCTTCCCCTGGGTGATGCTCTTCGGCCGCAGTTAGGCGATGTGCGCATCGTGCTGCGTCAGCAAATCGACTGTGCATTCCGACTGACAGCCGGGGATGTTTGGAAACGACTATGTTTCCTAAAGAGCGGGGATGGCTGTTGACCTAATGACAGCCGCTCTTAAACAGTTGGAACGAAATCCGACCGTAACTGGTAGCAAGGGCGCGTGTATGCCCGCCGCGTTTTTACCTGGCGCCACTCGTTTGGTGTTGGATTCTCGCGGGCCAGTTGGCAGAGCTAGATAGTAGATTGTTTACGCCTTTAATCTTCTATTCCAGGCGGAAAGAACAATCACATATTGTTATATCAGCCTGGTGTTCGCCCATTGTAGTCGACACCTCCACAATACCACTATGCCATAAACCATCATAATAGTCTTTCTTCATAGAGCTTCGGTCTGCGGACCGTGAAAATAAATATCATTACGTACTATCTGAATGTCACCCAGCCTAATTCGGTTGCTCTAGTTCCGCCCCTCCTTCCCATCCATAAATGATCTTAGGTCATTTATTCTTTCTGCCAACGATGTTTTATTTTTTTTAGAGGAAGATGAATTTTAAAATATAAAAAACTACAAATGCAAATTTCTCAGCGATAGTAAATTTGAACTCCTACCTGATTTTGTAATTTTTCGAAAACTGATTTTCTTTCACAATTTTAATTTAGATTATTTCTGTGAAAACATAATCTAGGTATTGTTATCGTTTTAACCAAGTAGATAAGGCCAATAAAATTGAAATATGTGAAACTGAAGTTCGTCTCTCAACAATATCCATAAAACATCTCGACTAAGTATATTTAGAATCTGACAGTATAATCCACAACATCTGCTTTTAATTTTTAGGTGGTGGTAACTCCTTGGAAGAGCATCTTTACATCGATACCAGTATGGGCAATCATAATGAGTCAAGCTGGTAGCAATTGGATGTATGTTACACTGTTGACAGAACTACCAACTTACCTGAAAAAAATACTTAACGTCGATATAAAAAGCGTAAGTTACGATATTTTCCTTATGTTGTTTTTCTTGGATGATAAAGAAAACTTAGATTATTGATTTATATTGAATGAATAAGCCTTAATTAAAGGCTTATTTTATGGATAAATGCTTTTCTTTTAGCGAAGAAAATAAAGACGCTCTGCCTCAAACAATATAAGAAGACAGATCAAGTATATGATTCCAAGAAAATAAATTGTCGCTTAATGTAAATAAATCAAAATCAAAATGCTTCTCTTTCTGAATCCAATGAAATGTATGTAAAATTTGGGACTGACAATCAAGAAAATCTCTCCTCCGCTAAATTCCTCGGAATAGAAATTTATCAAAATTTACAATGGTCTTATCACTTAAATAATTACTAACTGTGCAGTGCCATATTCGCCAGTATAAAGATAAGAAATTTGAACGGTCTTGACGCTGCTAAATCCGTTTATTTTACGTATTTTTATTCCATAATAACGTATGGCCTACGGTTTTGGGGAACCGCATCAAATTGAAACAGAATTTTATTCTCCAGAAAAGAGCGATACGCAGCTTATACAGAGTATCTCCAAGAAGTTTTTGTAAGCCGCTGTTCGTAGAATCAGGAATCATGATAACGAAATTCGAAGAATAAGGAATCGTGAATCAGGAATCAAGGATAACGTATGGCACCATATTCAACCAGAAGTTTTGTCCTCCAGAATAGAGAGGTACGCAGCTTATACAGAGTCTCTCCAGGAATCATGACTCTAATATGATCTTAAATCTATCAAAATATTATGTACGCTTGTAGAGACCTATCAGACCTTCCGGTGAATAATGATTTTTATCATCACCACACAAGGAATAAATCAAATATTTACTGGCAGCGCCTTAGCAAAGTGCGATGTATTTTTATTCTACAATATGTGTTATATAAGTTTATACACCAAACTATAACAAGATTCCAGAGCAAATCAAAAGTATTGGTTAGAACCGATTTAAAAAGATAATTGTCAATAATTTAGTAAGAAACCCAATTTATTGTATAAGGCTGTTAAAAAAACTGAATTTATTTTGCATGCTGATGATTTCATTTTTTTTTACATATTAGTATTATGATAGCTTACGTTCTTATTCTCATCTAATTTATTTTACACTTTTTAATTTTAAAAAATAGGAAGACATATTGCTGAATTTTACAATTTTTATTACACTTTACAATGATTTATCTTGTTTATTCTACATGCATGCATGTTTATTCTTTGCATGTCTATTTAAATCCCTTATTTAGCCCAACCATTAAAGCATATTACTATATTTTGATTATTTCTATATAGATAGTTGAATGTATTATACACCCATGACAACTATAACCGCTACCTCAACCTGCAAAATGTATTTTTAAAAGTCCCTCACATGGTGCATAATTGAAATTAAGCGATGACGAGATACACGTCGAACGAAATGCAAAAGATGCCGTAATAAATTTTACGAAAAAAATCAAAGTAAAACGATAAGGATTATATTTCTATTGAATAAAAAACTAACAATACATTATTAAAAACTTAAAATTTGCCAAAAATAATAAATTTCATACTTAGTAAAAATTCAAGAAAAGAAGTATAGTAATTCAGGTGACTTTCTTGAGGTATTTTTTCAAAGGTAATAAAAAATACCATTCGATATAAAAACTCAATATTTGAGTAAGATATTACTAGTGTTGCTGCTGCTGCTTCTGCCGCTTCCACCGCCGCTTTCGCCGCCGCTACAGCAGCAGCAGCAACAGCAGCACTAGTAGTAGTATTTTTAGTAATAGTAGTAGTAGAGTTTTTACATCGTTTTTTTTTATTTTACACGACGTGTATAAACGTCGACCGCACCAAAATAAAGATTTGGATTGACGTGTATACACGTCGAACGAGTTTATCTGATTGACGTGTATACATGTCGAAGGAGTTTATCTGGCTGAATTTAAGATAAAAAAATACATTTATTTCAGAATGGAATGTTGTCATGTCTGCCGTACCTGTCCATGTTTATAGCCAATTTTTTCATCTGCATTATATTTGACATGCTTATCGTCCGGAAGATATTATCGGTGAGATCTTCACGGGTGGTTGCAAATACTATCGGTAAGTAAATTATGTACCTAAAGTATATTAAATTTTCGTCAGACAATCGTGTGTCGGGTGGATATCCCCCAAGTCCGTAGACTTTGAAGATTACCCAAGCGATGAGATAAATATACAGGGTGAGTTTTAAATTACCGGCAACCTTGAAGTGGGTGAATCAGTACGAGCAAATATACAACTTTTTATAAAAAATTGTGGGAAAAACAAAAAAAACTTAAAAGTTTTTTCAAAAAATATTTTTTAATCGCTATCTAGCTATAGGTGAAATATAGTTATTTTATTAGCGATATTTTTACCTACTGCAAATTTTTCAGAAAGAAAAAAAATATATATCAAAAGTTGCTTATATGCTCGTACTGATTCGCCCCCTTCAAAGATGCCGGTAACTACTCATTCTGTATACGGAGTTCAATAAAAAGTGATAATGACTATGATGAAGTAACTTTTTTTTAACAGTAACATTTTAGCTTGATACCTTTACACATGATATATCTTTTTCTAAACATAAAATACCCTTCCCAAAAAACTCTTCCACCCGATCACCTAAAATTCCAGCCGCGTCATCATCTTTAAATTTTCGACCTCTCAGATATTCCTTTAATATCGGAAATTGACAGAAATCATTATGAGCCCTATCACATATTTTTTCCAAAAAGGCAAGAAAAGTGGATTTTTGGCGTTCTAATTCCAAGAAATGAAGAGATTTCTACAAACTTTAATTACTGAATTACCTGGACCATTTCTTGATGTTGACCATAGCGGCCTGTAATTTTAGATATAACGAATATTATTTACTTATTCAGCCCATTTTCCGAAAGTCGTTATTCGTAAAACGCTCGGAAGGCAAACTTTGAGCTCCTTAATACAGTAATATCACTACAACGAAAACCGTATACTATTTTTTTTTATGTCCGTCATGTATTCTTGATGTACACTACGCCTTTATTTTTTCGTTTTTTGACCACATATCCAAGGTATACATTACTTACAATTACACAAAATTAAAAAAAAATCTTCCTGTATCATTCTAATTTTCTCAGAAATAAAATAAGATTCTTATATAATACTTATACTATATTAAAGTTCACTCTTTTAGCAATACGACATAATATAAATTATTGTCATTAGAAAGGAGAAAACACTGCAAAAAACAATTAGAAATTGTGTATATATTTGCTTGCGCAAGAGAAGAGCGCTCAGTGCCGCGGTTTTCTCCCAGGGTTGAATAGTTATTTATTTATTTATTTATTTATTTATCCTATCTTTTATAGTTACATCCAAAAAAAAATGCGTTCATTTTTTCAACTCATTTTAAAAGAATACCTACGCTATTTTGTAATAAGGCTCTTAAGACGTCACAATCCTTTAAAAGGTCAGAGCCAGCCTTCGCGCGCAAAAAACTGCGCCGCAACTTTTTGGTCGATTTTGTAAATAAATACTATAGATATCGTTTTTTTATGAATTCCCTCTTATTACCTAGTAATTAATCTTGTTAGTCATAGATAGATAGAGATTCTTTATTGCACATTAAACAAAAACATACAAAAGGCGGACTTATTGCCTAAAATACAATCTCTTACAGCCAACCTTCGTGGAAGTGTAAAAATTTGAGTGCCAAGAGATAAATTAAAAATTAACAAAAAAAAAGAAGAAAAACTTATTACATAACAAAAATTTATCAAGTAACAAAAATGCCATTTTTTAAAATAAAATTAGGATTTGGAATAATTCGCAAGGAGCGAAGGATAGGAGAGGATGGGATAAGACCTAGGATAACTAGGAATTTAGGGACATGAAATGCTTTTTCAGAGACACTTGAAAGGTAGAAACCGTTGGTGCGTTTCTGATGTCTGGCGGGAGCTGGTTCCATAGTCTAGCTGCATGAACGGTTAAGGAATAAGTAAAAAAAGAAGAATTATGAGTTGGAATCGCAATTTTACTATCCTGACTGGAACGGAGTGAAAGACCATGACTTCCTAAGTGGTTGATTTTTTCGGTTAGGTAGGAGGGAGCGGTAGGATTGTTGAGGATGTTATAAAGAAGGGAAAGAATATGCATGTTTCTACGTTCACGTATTCGAAGCCAATGAAGTATGCTTCTATACTCAGAGACGTGATCAAATTTTTTCGCGTTAAAGATATACCTAATGCATACATTTTGCAACCGCTCTAATTTGTCTCGGATGGCTTCAGTGACGTCAAGGTAGCAGACATCAGCATAGTCTAGTATAGGCAATAGCAGTGATTGAGCTATGGTCTTCTTAGTCATGTATATTATAAATTTATATAATACATATGGGGGCGGCCGAAACGGCAACTCGCGGATCTGTCAATCGCAGCAAAATGCCTATAGGCATGGTTGGCGCTCGACCGGTTAAAGCCAGCTTTTCAATGGCGGCCATCACAACTCTGGACTTGTGCGATGGAACGTTATCTTGGTGAAACAAAACAATCTTAGCGAGTTTGCTTCTTCGTTTTTCACGTCTTGCGTCCCGCAATTTTACTTTCCTGTCAAGCTTAGGAAAGTATTGTGGACGCACTTCTGTGTTTCTGTCTGTGTGTATTCTCCGACGATAGCGCCGAAACGCTTCATCAGATTGAGCTGAAGTTTGGCATGCAGTCAGCATTCTGGTCATGGCATGCACTTGTGGTTGAAATCCGTCAACCCAGGGTTGGCTCCCGACGAGGGAACTCCTCAATGATCAACAGCAGAGACCCAAAATTTTGTATACGCATTCATTTATGATAGCAACTTCCAAGTTTCATCATGACATGGCTGATGTACCTTGGGTTGGCTCCCGACGAGGGAACTCCTCAATTGTCAACAGCAGACACAAAATTCCAAAAGTCGGAAAAGTCTGAAAAGTCGAAAAAGTCGAAGTCGAAGTCGATTTCGATTTTAGAGGGTTAAAGGGTGGCGCTAGGTGGGGGAGTAGGGGGGTTGTGGTAGGATTTATGATATGATTATTCAGATGAATTAAGTTCCTGGCTACTTGACAGGAAAGTCTTGGGGTGACACAATTTTTTTAATTTGTTCAGCATATACAGCCCTCGTTATAGCAGCTCTATGAGCTAGGTATTTCATTATCACGAGCCCTCGACTGTCCCAGAAAGAAAGCCTATGATCCTAACGGCGAATGGAATGGCCTTGAATTTCTTAGGAGTTCGAGATGATAGTCGTTTCCTGGCCATAGACTGTTGCTTTCACGATCGTAATGGTGAATCCATGTTTCGTGCATAGTTATGAATCGATCCCAAAAGGCGGCCAGGATACTGTCGTAACAGCTGCAAAGATCATGTAAAATACTGTGCACTCTACCTATCGACATCTTAACTTCTTCAGCAATAAAACGAACATCGGCAAGACTATCCGCCAAAATAATATTTAAAATAATTAGTTACATTTAAAAAATTATTGTTTCAGCTATGTGGGGCTCAGGTCTGATGCTTATAGGGTTCGCCTATTCCCAAAACAGTCTACTGTTAACGATGTTTTTCTTATCAATGGCGATGGCTCTACATTCAGGAATACATGTCGGATATGCGGTAACTTTCTTTTTACAAGCTTTATTTCACCTTGGAATGTTTGTATGTAAGTTTTCTGTTTCAAAATTTGCAAACCAAATTTTCAATGACCTCCAGGTATCCTATTGAGCTGAAATTTGACCAACTTATGTAAGTTCGGGGACAATACAATATTATGGTACTATCGAGCTGATTTGATGATGGAGCCGAATGCAGGGTCTGGAACTTCCATATGAAAAGTGCTAAGAATTTGGGCTCGTTTGTTTTGTTGTCTTGAGTACTGTCCATTACACATGGTGACGAGGATCTGAAGATGGAGTCGGAAGATTGCCACTGGAACTCCCTGATGGAAAGTGCTAAGATAATCGAGTTTGGGCTCGCTTGTTTTGTTGTATATCTATTACACATGATGACGAGAATCTAAAGATGGAGCCGAGATATTGCCACTTGAACTCCCTGATGGAAAAATAAGCTTGTTTTTATCCTTTTTTTCTCCTAATTTATTATCAAATAGGTGAGGCTGAATATCGGATAGGGAATGTAAAACTACAACATTCAGCATATTATTATTTTATTTCTCTACTGAGTTTTCATCTACCTAAATACATTTAACCTTTCTATTGTAATAGGGGTTACAAGTAACCCCATTGCCATCAACTACTTCGAAAAATTTTGTTAAAAATTATTACCTTTTACTCGTCATTCACATATTTCTGTAGGATATTCCTAACATTAAGTAAACGAAGGATTGTGCCGAAGACGCATGATTGAATTATTTATGATTTTTCGAGGCGTATGTGCGTTAGATCTTACTTTTTCGAGGCTTCATCTACAACGGGTGAACCCGTCACTCCAGGAGGTTATAACGATATTCATCGTTCTTTCAACCTGGAGTGAGCGTAGACTTAGGGACGACACAGTCCACTGTCTAGCTATGCTTATTTACCCGTCAGAGACCAACGTCTTACACGGGGCACTGGGAGTACCCAGCGGGCTGCCTCGCCACTGACTACCAGATTTGGCCGGATTCCTCCGGCTTCCAGTCTGGTCACGGATTGACGTCGCTTGCGCGGCCTTTAGCTGTTGCATTTTCAGCGGAAATTCAGTTTGAATCTATAGCGACCTTGGCGTCCTTTGCCCGGTTCTGAACTCGGGATCGGGTGGCTAATTGGTCATTTCAAGAGCGGCCGACAACAGGCAGCATCCACCCCCGCTGCATAAGAAACCATTAGGGAGTTAATGGGCCCTTGCTGAGTTGGCCACGAAGACCCATTCTGTTCAGGGTTGGTCACACTCTCGGGTCAACACCTATCCGACGGCCTCCACGCATTAAATGCGAGCCTGGGTAGGACTCTGGCCTTATGGTTAGTCTCCCCTGGGAATCAACCTTCTGGCGCTCCTGGACAGTCTGCGCACCGTGCGGCGTAAGCCAATCGACTGTGCACTCTGACTAACAGTCGGGGGAGTCTGGAAGCAGTACTGTTTCCTATAGAGCGGAGGTGGTTGCGGACCTTACGGCGACTGCTCTTGAAACGACCATCGGTTACCCGATCCTGGGTGAACAGCCGGGCAAAGGACGCTGTGGTCCGCGATAGATTCGGTAAACACCGTTTCACCGCTTCGTAAGGGGGAGGACCGCGCAAGCGACTTCGAACTCGTAACCAATCGAGAGACTGGAGTAATCTGGTCACAATTGGAAGTAAGGGCGTGAGTGTAGGCCCGCCGGGTAACACTCCTGGCTATCTCGCGGTTAAGGCATTTGCCTCTTACGGGCTTGAGGCGTAGCTAGACGGTGGACTGTTTTGTCCTCAAGTCTTCTACGCTCACTCCAGGGAGATAGAACGACTAATCGTTAAAACTTCCTGAGGTGACGGGCTTGCCCGCTGTAGTCGACAACCCTAGTTGCTTTTAAGAAACCGTATGTCGTTCCCAGACTCCTCCAGTTATTTGCCGGAGGGCAACAGTCAATTGGCTGTCAGTCGGCCGGCAGTCGACTGATGTCGCACGGTGCGCAAACCGCCCAGTAGCGCCCAAAGGCCATACCCAGGGTCCTTAAAGGGGTAGACCTCATTCCAGGAGAATACTGGATATGAGCTCCACCGTGAGTTGAGCCGACCTCAGAGTACGAGAATAGGTCTGAATCCTAACTGCAAGAGAACCGTTGGCACCAAATAATACACGAACATACAAGAAAGTTGGCGTTTGAAAAAGAATTACAAATATGAACAAAAATTACAAAAGTTGTCGTTTGAACAAGAACATACAAGAAAGTTGGCGTTTGAATAAGTTGAGCAAGAATTAGTTTTAAAATTTTCAGGTTAACTCCGTCGACCTAGCACCCAACTTTGCGGGGATAATTTTGTCGATCTCCAATTCGGCTGGAAGCTTGGCAGGCACTTTAGCGCCGATCACCGCAGGCCTCATGCTGACAGATCCTGTAAGTATCCCATTATTATAATATTACAGAGGGCCGGTGGGAGCTAATGGGCCCTTGCTGAGTTGGCCACGAAGACCCATTTGCTCAGGGTCGGTCACACTCACGGGTCAATACCCACCTGGCGGCCTCCACGCAGGAAGCGCGAGCCCGGGTAGGACTCTGGCCTTAGGGCAAGTTTCCCCTAGGAATCAATCTACTGGGGCTCCTGGACGGTCTGCGCACCGTGCGCCTTAAGCCAATCGATTGTGCATTCTGACTAACAGTCGGGGGAGTCTGGAAGCAGTACTCTTTCCTATAGAGCGAGGGTGGTTGCTGACCTTACGGCGACTGCTCTTGAAACGACCATCGGCTACCCGATTCCGGGTGAACAGCCGGGCAAAGGATGCCGTTGTCCGCGATAGATTTGGTTGACACCGTTTCACCGCTTCGCAAGGGAGGACCGCGCAAACGACCCCTAACTCGTAACCATTTGAGAGACCGGAGTAATCTGGTCGTGACTAGAAGTAAGGGCGTGAGTGTAAGCCCGTTGTGCAAGTGCAACATACCTGGTTATCTCGCGGATAAGAAGTTGGCCTCTTACGGCAATGTGGCGGAGCTTGACGGTGGACTGTTTTTGCCCTGTCTCCTGCGCTTACTTCACGGAAGATAGAACGATCATATTTCGTTAAAACTTCCTGAGGTGACGGGTTCGACCGTTAAAGTTGACAGCTCTAGTGGGCCGGTTTAGTAATTATCTTCCTTTAAACCCATATCTGTGTGTACTCCTCCACGATAGCGCCCCAACGCTTCGTCCGATCGAGCTGTAATTTGGCATGCAGGTATCGAGATTAAAGTTGAGACTGATTTCTACCACAATCTTTTGTTTGTTTGTTTGTTTATACTCTTTATTGTGAAAGTTTCACAATGGTGTATTGCCATATGACAATCTCTTACAACCAACCCTACTATGTCGTGTTATATGTATGTGTGCATGTAACATGTATGTGTGTGTCTTGTTATTGCATTCGATCGACAGAATTGAAAATGCAATTCCGTTAATTTAATCCCAACGGAAAATGGTGACCCAGCCGGGATTCGAACCCGGGACCTTACAATTTAAGATCAGGCGACCTAACCACTATGCCACCGGGCCGTGTCAACTATTTCCATGCCAGATTCAGTTCAATCGGATGAAGCGTTTGGGCGCTATCATGTAGGAATGCAGCATTTCAATTGTATGTGACATGATAATATAGCAGACGTATCGCGTACGTTAGTATAGGTAGGGCGGTTAATATTCTGTTATTTTAAACGTGTATTTCCTTGTTTATGTTATGAAAAATACATTTTTTTTAATTTCAGTATGATCCGATGAAATGGAGATGGGTTTTCTTCCTTGGCATTGCAATTAAATTCATTGCTAATGTATTCTATATAATATTTGCGAGCACGGATCTTCAGCCATGGAATGAACCAGAAGCAGAGTATGCAGAAATATCGAAAGGTATGTTTTATAGTGATGAAAAATAAACTATTTTTTAAGTCTATCGATTACATTTATACATTATTATCTTCAAAGTAACTTACCCGAATCCGGAGTAAGAATACCGACTTTCCTAAATATAATAATTAGGCTGTATCGGGGACGCAGCCGCAGTGCGTGTCACGGTATGTGAAACGAAATCGTGACACATGGTGCGTGACATTCTATTAAACTAAACCTCAATTGACATGTAATATCACAAACGTAATTCAAATCACCTCGGTTTACATACAGGGTTTTAATTACCCGGCATCCTACAAGGGGGTGAATCAGTAAGAGCAACTTTTTATTAAAAAAAACGGGAAAAACCACAAAAAAAAGTTTTTTTGTGGTAAACAAAATATTTTTCGTTTTTTTCAATATTTGAAAATTTTAAGAACTTGTCTGTCAAATAAAAGTTTGACAGAGAAGTTCTTCAAGAGATATTACTAATAAACAATATTAGCGATATTTTACTTACCGCTAGATGGCGTATGCGTACTTAACCTACCGCTAGATGGCGTAAAAAAACCTTTTGTTTTACTAATGTTTATCAAAACTGCTTTATATGCTCGTACTGATTAACCCCTTTCAAGGATGCCGGTTAATTAAAACTCATCCTGTATAAAAGTTTTCATAATTGAGCAAAATTTTATTATATTTTAATTCTCTGTTGTTTATTTATTACTTTTCGAGCGGGTAATACTATTCTACTCCGATTGACAAGCAACCGATTAGTTACCATATCAATCTTCGTATTCGTAATTTAATTTACTCTATTCGCAATTACGATATGAAACTAACAAATACATTATTTTCAGATGAAAAGCTCAAGGAAAAGGAGTGAAAGGACGTGATTTAAAATGGAAAATTCGGAAAAGAATCGAATGATCCTCGTATGTAGATAAATGGAGTGAGAGAAGAATTGAATATTTTACGTATTTACTTACCTACTTATATAAAACGAGGCTAAAATTATATAAATATTATATGATAGAAAGAATAAACGATACTGATAGAGAAGACACTAAATTACCTAAATCTTAAATAAATAATATCTTAAATAAAGGCTGGTATTTTGCAAAATGTGAATTAGGTATAGCGGAAGGGGGCCCAAAGCAGGCACCTTAAGAGAAAGGTTGTAACGTTGCCCGATTAAAATGGCCTGTTGTTAGGTCATGGGAAAAAAATGTTTTTCATGGGTTTTAGGATCACCGTGGAAAAAAAGGTGTAATAGTCTCGTGAATGTGTGAATGTGGGCGCCACCACGGGGATCCTGGATGAATGGGACTCGGGACGCTACAAGAAAGAGCAGGCGTGGTCGCTGCCTGACCTTAAACGCCGCAGAAGGGGATACGCAACAGGATCCGGGACCGCGGCTAGTCAGTGGAAAGGGTCGTGGTAAAACCCAAGGAGTCCTGCGCGAGGAAAGGAGAGCTTCTGGAGAGAAGGGCAGCCTTGCTTCTATTGTAAGAGGGGAAGTGAGATTGTGTAGAGGAAAGTGGAAAAAATAAAAATAAGAATAAAATACATACTTCAACGTGGCCTATCGCAGGACCTAAAAATAAAATGAATATCAGACCGCTGTGAAGTCGCGCGCGATCCGAGCTGTCAGATCGCCGCGCTAGTGCCGCCACCTTGCGGCAGATTTCGCATCGATGTGTAGCGGACGAGCTTCACGCTAATTCGGAGCGGTCCCTTTTATATTATGTTACTCGGCACTCTTAACCTTATATCATTTATATCGTAAATCACGAAGTGAATCCTCTCCGTAAGTGAGGGGTTAACCCTTTAAGGAAAACTCAATCTATGCTACAAGGTTTATTTATGCGAATATTACAGATTTTCTTCGGAAAACAAGTTTAATTTAATTATTTGAAATGTATCGGGAGGATTTCTTATGCCTTCGCAAGCGCTTCAGAGCGAAGGGATCGCCGAGGGCGTATGTGGGAGCTCACGGTAGGTAGGTTAGAAAACTCACGGTAGGTCTGCGATTAGGGGTTTATACGGGAATTTCGGATGGATTTTGGGAGGCACCTCTATCAATATGCTTTTAGAGTATTTAAAACAAGGGCTTCATTCAAGGTGAGAATCTTCAACAACCACTGGCGCGGGCGCTTCCGCGCTTCGGTCGACCTAGATGCCGCCGGCTATTAGGGAGCGTGTCCCCTGATCGCACTACGGTTTTCACAGGAACTACGCGTCGAATCCTTAGGTTGTCTCGCGCTCAACTAGGCTGAATAGTGTGTTAACTCAATACTAAAGAGAAACGCGCTAAGTGGAGGGCCGAGCGCGTAGAAAGCGCCCTTGCACTAGGTTTAATTTGAATGGGTTATTTAATGTGAGATTCACTTATAAACTGAACTCTTGAGGGTTTTAAAAGTCTGGGGAGTCAGAACTTGGAACCTAAAAACTCGCCTGGTAATGGAGGGTAGGTTCCCACGGAGACTGGGGTTCGAATCGGCTTGAATGCAGGCGGGCTGGCGCACTGACGTTAACCAGTTATTTGGCCGGCAAAAAAAACTATTGAAACTTTAGGCAAAATATAAGCGTGGCACTGCTGCTCTGGTATGCAGAAAAATGTGGGACCGCTGGAGGGGTTGGCCCCCAGCGGCCGCTAGCGGTCCGTCTCGTTCCGCGGTCCAAATCCAAGAGAGGGGTGTATAAAATTAATGACCCGATTCAGTCGGTTTAAATTTAATCGACTGGCAATTTTGTCGTGGATCCGACTAGGGGTTGCGTTATTTTATCGCATGATGCGAGTATAACATCCGTTTCTAGCCGATTAAATTCTACTGAAGTGTAGAATGTTTTCTAATGAAGTTTATTAATATGTTTTTATGGAAGTACCTAAGTTCCCGTGACGACTAGTTCGTCACAAGGTAATATTATTTGTAATAGGAATGACCTACTAAAGCCTATTTTTTACCGTGAGAAGCTTGATTCTGATGATTACGTCAACTAAAAAACGTACTAAAAGAAAAAAATCTAATTCAAAAATTGCCATAAATATTTAATTTATTTATTTAAAATCACCAGAGTTCGTTGGTCATTTGAAATATTTAAAAATTAACGGTATATTTAAAAAAAATAACATGGAAAAAATATAATTTATAGAATTCGTATTCTACAATTAATAAAATAAATTTGAATTTATGGGACACATAGTTCCATGGTCCTTAATTGGTTAACAGTTATAGGATATCTGTCGTTCTGCATTCTGTATTATAGGTACAAACTATCTAATAGTGTGCGTCCGGGTAATCTAAAAAAAATACATTTGATAATACCAAAAAACTCCTAAATTCATTGGATGATAGACATAAGCGGTTTGGCACACTAGGGAGCTAATGGGCCCTTGCTGAGTTGGCCACGAAGACCCATTCTGTTTCAGGGTCGGTCACACTCACGGGTCAACACCCATCCGATGGCCTCCACGCATGGGGTGCGGAGCCTGGGTAGGACACTGGGTCAACCAGTCTCCCCTGGGAATCAATCCTCTGGCGCTCCTGGACGGTCTGCGCACCGAGCGGCGCAAGCCAATCGATTGTGCTCTCCGACTAACAATCGGGGGAGTCTGGGAACTGTATTGTTTCCTATAGAGCGGGGGTAGTTGTCTACCTTACGGCGACTGCTCTTGAAATGACCATTGGCCATCCGATCCCGGTTCAGAGTCGGGCAAAGGACGCCTTGGTCCGCGATAGATTCGGTACCTACACTCCGTTTCACCGCTTCGTAAGGGAGAGGACCGCGCAAGCGACCTCGAACTCGGAACCAATCGAGAGACCGGAGAAATCTGGTCACAATTGGTAGTTAGGGCGCGAGTGCCGCCCGCCAGGTAACATACCTGGCTACTCGCGGTAAGGCGTTGGACTCTAACGGGTTGTGGCGTAGCTAGACGTCGGATTTGTTATGTCCAAAGTCTTCTACGCTCACTGCACGGTCGATAGAACGATGAATCGTTAAAACGTCCTGCGGTGACGGGTTCGCCCGTTGTGGTTGACATCTCAATATATTCTAAGACAAAACACATTACCCGACATATTTTTTGAAATAGACATTTTACGTTTTTGGAATTAGCGATAGTTTCTGCATATATTTATTTTATTACATGCGAGAAATCCTATAAAAAATCGGAGATCTTGAGGTTGGAAGAAGACAGTAACGCATTTTTCATTGCATTTTCTAATGAAAAACCCAGTATAATGTTCATTTCTATTAAAGAACAAAGTGAATCTAACATAGGTCGATTTTATGATCTACATAGTTGATTGCGTTATCAAGATCTTGGTTTCCACGGGCAAGGTTTCACTGTCCGACAAATATCCTCCCTGGTTTTAAGCGTCCCTAATTAAAATAATAGCGGAGAAAAGGAAATTTCATTTTCAGTGGCATTGGTATGGTCACCAATCTGATTCAGCTTTTGATTTTCACTTCTAAGAAAATGTCCAAAAAGAAAAGCAAGAGAACCTTATGATAACTTTATTTTTAGGCGAGAGAACAAAAACGGTAATGTCACCCCAAGACTTTGCCAGCAAGTAGACAAGCCCCCTCCCCGCTCCAACCCAAACTTTCCCGCGTGCCGATTCGTAGTATATTTGTAGTATTTTCCGTGGTCTTAAAACGGTATTAAAAAAAATATATATTATTATTTGTGTCGCTTCTATACGAGATATTTCAACCAAAATTTCACAACGTGATTTCGGTCCAACCAGGCATCTGTGTACAGAATTGTCTGACATAGAACTGTTAAGTCTCGAAGTCCAATATTTCAAGATTGAATTATTACTAGGTCACCCTCTAGTGGACCCATTTCAAATACAATATCTTTTCAACTATTGCCATGACCGAATGATTCCTGCATTCCAAATTTCAGCTCAATCGGATGAAGCATTTGGGCGCTAACGTGGAGGAATACTCTCTCTCTCACATACACACACACAGAGAGAGAGGCAGACAGACAGACAGACAGACAGACACACAGACACACAGACAGACGTCAATCTGGAAATGTTGTCTTAATCGTCTTGAGGGGGAGGGGGAGGAGGGGTCAAAATGTATATATCCGTGGGAAAAAACTTTGCGCGTTCACAATACTTTACCTCCTCGTCTGTTGGTAGGCCGGTAAATAAAAAAATAACAGTAATGAAATGATCGAACGCATTTACAAAAGACTGAGACAAAGTTATAAATAAGATAAAAAAGAGGATTTTACCGCTTGAATTTTACAGCACCCGATGGTTCGGCGACGTTGCAGCCGCCGTGAAAGAGCTCTCAATCATTTGTTCCGCGGTCAGGCCGCATATCGCTGCCTCGGTTCGCTCGCTCGCCATAAAAACCTCCAAAATTAAGCCCATTCTCTGGCTTCGCTATGTGGACGATACCTTCTGCATCCTGAAGGGCAACATACAAACGGTGAAAGAATTTCTGGGTCATCTAAACTCCATACACCCAAAAATCAGATTCACATATGAAGTAGAGAAGGACGGCTCCCTACCATTTTTGGATGTCAAAGTGACGAGGTCAAGTCTAGTGACAATACTCTCGGACATACGGTAGGTATATCGGAATCCCTCACATACGGACAGATATTTGCATGCAAGCTCACACCATCATCCCTTCTATCTAAGCTCAGTGTAAACGTCGCTCTTGAATAGTTCGCGCGATCTATGCAACGCTAAGCATTTTCCACGGGAGATGGAACATGTCAATGATGTCCTTAGGAGTGGACACGGAAAATATCACGAGACACGCACACGATTCAATACAGACGAAACCATACGTCAATTCTTACCATACGTCAAGGGCGTGACATCGAATAAGTAGCTAAGGTGCTATACAAATTCGATATAAAAACGATCTTCAAGCCGACCCAAACTATAGCCCGATTTTTGAGGCCTGTAAATGATGTTATTACATAAATGTGTATAAAGTCGAATGCAGCTGTGGTTTAGCCTACGTTGGACAAACGAAACGGCCCAAAGCAACTCGATTGATAGAACACATCAAAGCTGTTAAAAACGTTCAGCGAGAAAAATCGACGATCCGCGAACATTAATATATTGGATAGCGCAAGTAACCACTGGGTGCAGTTTCAAAATCCTATTGTACTATCCAAAGAACAATTCTACTTTCCTCGCGTAATCCAGGAAGCCATTGAAATAAGAAGAACCCCGAACTTCAATAGAGACGACGGCTACAAACTCTCTTCTACGTGGAACCCTCTTCTTAAAATGTTCCCACCGCCGTAAGCCATACGCAAGGACGTAAGGCAGGGTACAGTGAGAGTTGTATGCAAGACGGATTTTCGAAATTCGCGCGCGTCGAGAGCGCCCCCCCCCCCCCCAACCACCGTTATAATTTACGCAGTGGCCGGCAGCGGAATGCTGCCTACCCACGGAACAACGGATTGACAGCTCTTTCAGTCTACATTAGAAAACGGCGGCTGCAACGTTGCCGAAACGTCGGGTGCTACAAAATTCAAGCGGTACCTATATTAATTTTTTATCTTATTTATAATATCAAACAACCGCGATGAGACAAAGTTTTACGATATTATGGATTATTTTTACGATGAGAGCATAGAACATTCGACGTGTTTAGCAAACTGTTATTTTTGTTTCGTGATGTTATCACTGTCACAAACGAATCGAAAAAAAACAATAAAATTGTGATTACAGTTTTTTTTTATTACATTCTATTCAAATCCAAACAAACTGCACCTAAATTAGTTCCGCTTTAGAATAACAATAACGGGGATGTGTCAAAATGTGTAGGTGTGCTGAAACTTTTGTAGGTGTCCTGAAACATTTGTAGGTGTGCTAAAACTTTTGTAGGTCTGCCAAAACTTTTGTAGGCGTGCTGAAACTTTGTAGGAGTGCTAAATTTTTTTTTAGTATACTGAAACTTTTGTAGGAATACCAAAACTTGTGTAGGTAAGTGTGCTGACACTTTTGTAGGTGTGCCAAAACTTTTGTAGGTAGGTATGCTGAAACTTTTGTGGGTGTGCTGAAAATTTTGGAGGTGAGCCGAGACTTTTGCAGGTGTACCAAAACTTGTATAGGTATGCTGAAAATTTTGTAGGCGTGCCAAAACTTTTGTAGGTGTGATGACACTTTTGTAGTTGTGCTAAAACTTGTGTAGGCGTGCTGAAAGTTGTGTATGTGTGATGAAACTTTTGTAGGTGTGCCAAAATTTTTGTTGGCTTCAGCGGCCACTTATTTCTTAAATGGTGTAAAGCAAACGACGCACCGCTCTAGCGGGGGCTGAGTTTGCACCGCAGCGTGGTCTTACCCTCGGGTGAGGGTAAGACCACGCTGGGTGAGGATCCGGCAACCCTGCCGAGCCTTGACTCCACGCTAATTAATTAAATTTAATAAATTAGGGTGATATTTCTCCCTTGTATATCCTGAGTGTTTTCATAGAATCATTATTGAAGTTGTTATTGAAATTATGCATACAATATTGAAGTTGTTAAATATTTTTTTATGGGGATAGATTTTCTACTTGACTGCCCAATAAAAAAGGAGTGTAATGTGTTCAGGGTTCATCTATGGATATTTTTCTTATTCCACCATAACGTCTAAGCACTTGAACCGATTTAGAATTGTTATGACATTCCGTGTGTCGTATGGTACCTTAAGTTCCAAATAACAAGTAAATAGCTGTCTAAATGTCCAAATGTCAATAAATTTACATAAATATATCGTGTTTAGTGTCAAATGAAAGGTCTGATGGAGTACATTCTGAAAATATATAGATATCGACATATACCGATAACCTATCTATCTATATGGATAAATACATAAATCATAAATATTTTATAAAAGAACCTTAACCCTTGGAGTAAATGGGTATTTTCATGGATGCATCTGTCTCTTTTGCAGGATTTTCGGCGACATCGACCTTAAAGTACTATAACTACGAAACTACTACACCAATCATAAAAAGAACAACTGCACAATGATTGCATTGAAATTTCGAATATAGAATATTGAAATATCATTTTGTAAAACAATTAGATAATTATGAATAAATATGAGAACGTCAAAGAAGTGAAAAAAACGCGGAACCAGATCTGGTCGTATCATACTCAACGGATAATTGTTTCAGAACCAGATTTGGTCGTATCATACTCAAGGGGTTAATAAAAATAATTACAAGTGAAGTACCTACTACAAATGATTCCAGAAGCTAACGGAAAATCGGGTACCTCAATGAAATATATATTTTTGAATAGCTTAGACATTCAGGATAATGGTTGATTATGGTCAAAAATCGCTCAATACATGGGAAGGGGGTCAAATCGCTCTCATCAATTTTGTTTACACTAATAAACACTAAATTACATCAAGCGACCAGAAATGGTACTAATGTAAAAAGATAGTTCGAAAGAGTACATACAAATGAGTATAGAGGGCGTTAAATTTTATGTAATTATTTGAGGTTTCAATCAAAATGTCATTAAGATAATGAAAGATGCAGTGCATCAATGGATCAAATATAAAGAAGATATTTAATAAAATCAGTCTTATTTTGTTGTTATGTTCAATACTTTACTCGTCCTCTCTACCTTGTTATAAATACAATAGTTTCCTCTCTATAACGGCAGTCATGTTTTTTATTCTTTTTGATATATTTACTTGTTTTTCGATTCTCAACAGCATTATGTCTGAAAATGTGCCGCAGTCTAGCGGCAGCACGGCGACAGTTTTTCCCAACCGCGATGGTTTCTACCATTTTCTACCCGATGCTCGCCCGCGCGGTGCGTCGCTCACTTCTTACCTATCAGTCGCTGCTGCGCTATCTAGCGGGAGAAAATGGCAGAGAAAATCCCCATTATAGTTGCCTTGATATCCAACCTCCAGCAGGTTTCCATCTCCCTGAATATAATGTTTCTATTCCGACTTCTAGCGCTAAAATAGTAACAGCTATAGCATCTAAAAATAATAGTAAGTAAATAGGGAGCTGTATATCTTCTTGATTTAATGGTCGAAATGCCGCCACGCCTTCCACGACTGGATCTTTAAAACCGCGCCACTTCTGCACTAGACCCGCTTGGTTAGTGTACATCGAGTACATGAGCCACTTTTTCAGTACAGGAGAATCCTTCATGAGCGGGTAGCCGATGAAGTGGCTGTGGATTTTGTCCCGGCCGACGTGCAGGTGCAGGTCGCCTTCTCTGTCCAGTAGAGTGCGGGCGAAGTAAGTGGCCACGCTGCAGTCGTGCCAGCAGCCGACCCCGGGATCCTCCGCCAAGTCGTGGATGCACCGGTTGAAGTCGCTGTCCGGCCGGAAGCGGCGGTTGATGGTGGTGAACAGCTCGGACGTCTCCGGGAGGAAGTTGTCCGGGCCCGGGTGCCCGATCAGCGGCATGTCCGCGTCCACCAGCTGCTCGAACGTGTCGATGTTGGCGTAGCGACGCGCCACCGTCATCAAACCGAGAATCTCCCCTTGCAGCAAGAAATTCACAGCGAAAACGAATATCAACATGGCGTAAAGAAACACTCTGAACGACAACCGGTCGCTGTAGGTTTTACAAGACATCGATAGGAAGATTAAAACCGCGTTTGTAAAACCGATTAAAATACAATCCAGCAACGATCGCCGCTTCAAAACGTACAACTTTGATGCATATACGGCGACGATTACAACCCCTAGACCGATTATGGATGAAATCGACTCCCTATCGAACATCGCCGTCAAACGCAGCCACCTCGGAATAAATTTCGCCTCGTGAACGATAAAACACAATCCGGACTGATCATGCGCGTAAGTCATAGAGAGCGGCGGATACGGCATCGGAACCAGGTAAATCTCAATGACGAAAAAATCAACCTTGCGATAACTGCAATCGAACAGGGTCTGTAGGATATGTTCGAAGTTCGGATCGGCCATTACTGTATCTTCGTCAAAATCAATCTCAAAATTTAAGTATTTCGAAAACTCTATGAAGAATAAAGCGCCTCGACCGCTGAATCTCTCCAGACCTTTCTTCTCCGGGTCCACCATGTTAAGCGGTTTGGCGTAACTGTTAGTCGTCTTCATTTTCCGACCGTGTAAATCGTTAACCCTATCCGGGAATAAATCTTCTACGATACGTTTATTGAAAACTGTTTCTCTGATGTCTACGCATTCTTGCATTGATACAGCCCCGTCGATTTTAAAATTTCCATCGCAGTCGCTTCTGCATCCAAACTTCTCACCGCTCGCCTCTAAATACTCCTTTGGGTCGACTAGAGACCAACAGAATAGCCGAACATTTCCAAATCTGTGCTGATCACTCGGATACGGCTGATATTCCGACAAAACATACTCCTCCATATCTCTTCTGATAATGACGACGTTGACTACTCTGTACCACCAGAATAAGTACAGCATCTTACCAACCGTGATACTGTCGGATTCCTCGATGACGACGATGAAATATCCGTCGTACTTCCAATATGCAGACTTAGCCAGATGCTTCACCGTGTCGGTCAACTCGTTAAAGTCACTCGTGAAGATTATAGATAATCCTATTAAATTAACTATGGACTCTTCGGAATAATCAGACATTTCTTCTAGATGAATGTTGTCGCTTGCGCTTAGTGTAACGTAAGCGGTTTCTGCGGTCAGTAGTTTCGCCAGTTTTGAGGGGATGTTTCCGAATGTGAAAATAACGTTGTCGCTATCTTTCGGAATGTGGGGTGTAGCGACGTCAAACTAGAACAATACATATTTAGTTACTTCTTACTTAATTGTCTTTGTTAATACAGAAGTAAAAACAATTACCTACCACAACCTCTCCGATTTTATTATCTTCAGCATCATTGATATCATAATTAAATTCAAGCGAATCCTTCGGTATAATTAAAAATATAATAATACACTTTAGTGTATAAGCCATTATTCGGTGATATCATGGCAGTTTCTGAATTTGTTCCTTTTATATAATAATGTTGATACCTTATATAAATTGAGAAATACAATTACCTTAATCTAGAAATAATAGAGATATATTATTCATTGATTATAGTAATTTTTATCATCATTCTCAATAATCGTAAAAGGCAATCACATCATAAAATTAAGTAGATAAGTATAATGTCACAAGACATCAGGCCTGTTTACAGCAGCTGATTAGATCTATGATGTTAAAAATGTAGGCCTAATAATTGACTTGTAATTTAATATATTATAACCAAATAATGTGGATTTTAGAATATATTATGACGACCGCGTGAAAAACAATCTATGAGAACCCTTACTGCTATTTTTCCCCCGCTAGAGGGCGCATCTGGGTGTGTAAACACAACAGGCAAACCTGCCAACCCAGGGAGTTTTAACAACATCGGGTCGTTCTATCTCCCATCGGCTGAACATGAAGACTTGGCGAATGGCGGGCAAAGCCTTACCGCGAAGTATTGGGAAGGGAAACAGCAGGTCGATCTTATGCCCTCGTCACCAGAATTTGCCGGATTTCCTCTACCTGTTGTATTACAGCGGTAATTCAGTTCGAATTTATCGCGGACCTGGGCGTTCTTTGCCCGTAGTGCCACACGGGATCGAGTGGCCCAAGGTCATTTCAAGAGTGGCACGCCAACAAGTGAACATCCACCCCCGCTGCTTAGGAAACAGTGTATTTCCATAGTCTCCAGACCTTTTCAGCAATTAGTCAGAATGCACAACCGATTGGCTTCACCGACCGGTGCGCAAACCGTCCAGTGGCGCCGGGATGCAAACCCGCCGGGAAAAACCGGTCCACCAGCTCTGAGGCCTGAGAAACAGGAGTTTTACCCGGGGTAGCCTTCCACTCGAGGAGGCTTCTCAATAGGAGCTGAGTCGTGAGTTGAGCAGATCCGAGAACAAAATGGATCTTGTGGCCCAAGCTGCACGAAATCGTTCACCATCGTTCTTAGACAAATAAATAATATATTGTTACATTCTGGGTACAACTTCCATAATATATATAAATAAATACAAACGGAGGTGCCATGGAATTCACCGACCGGAGTCGGGCCCAACATTATACTATTTTTTTACACTTCTGGGGGGTGAGCAGTGGATTCCGGACTTACGAACCGGCTGTGGTAGGTTTAGGACAGCTGTCTTGCCACATGTGAGCGTTCACCTTACCACCTATTCACTCCCCCTTCGAAGCCATAGAATTTGAGATGCGCAAATAACAGTTTTAGATATTTTTTCTAAGAGAAATGCCCATTCTGCCCCCGATAGTAAAAAGGGCGCATCTAACATTTTTTTCCGAAATAGAGTTATATTGCCGTGATCAGCAAAAAAAGACGCATCTGCTCATATTTTTTATATTTTTCTAGCTCGACTGTACACGAAGTTACAGTAACGTCAAAGGACGCAAGTACATGTATTTTTCTACGAATACTAAGCTAAAAGGACGCATCGAATGTAAACTAGAATGAAATGGCTTATTTGCGTATATAGCTGGGGATTTAGTGCAACAGTTTGTATGGGAACCCTGCATTTTGTGATTAAAGGCTCATACTTGGCACAATTGTTTCTTAGGTGGTCCTGAGTGGATTTAGACCGGGAGCCATTGGGGGCCACCCTGCGGGTGGCGGGGGGAGGGGGTGGAAGTTTGATTCCGCCGCGCGTCACTTTGAGCCCTATATCTCTCGGACTATAGGTACTAGGGCAAGTGGGATATCATTTCTGGGTAACTCAATGATAAGGAATTCATTTATGGAAGAAAAAAAATACCGGTCCATAGAAAAAATATGAAATAATTGGTAACATCCAAAAATCATTCACATATTTTTTTTACATATTTAAAGTTTACTTTTTAACCATAAGAGGTATCGGTATTCAAAAAATATATTCCGAAAGCCACACTTAACTTAATTACACCAATATATATTTTATTGGACTGCCATGGTAAAAAGTGAGTGAAAAAAATATAATTCATCGCACGGCAGACCGGTGTATTACGCCTGCTAAGTAGATACGGGCATCGAGCGAAGTTATATAAGTACTTATAGGATTATTTAGTTTCCGCGATAGGTTAGTGAGTTGAAAATAACAAGTACAATGGTAATAATTAGTATGATAATTATATTATTATTGTTTTTTCTATTTAATAAAAATAATTCATCATTCACACACCGTACCTAATTACTTGTGCTTAACATACCTTAAATACTTACGTAAGTATTATTTTTTCTGTAATCCCTACTATTTCGTCGAAAAAATAATAGCAAGTAGTATATACAAGTACATACCTACCCATACCTACTTAATTACATAAGGGAGGGCATTTTACCATACGTTATAATGCGTTGATAAGTTCGTCAAGCTGCAGAGCGGCGCGGGCACTACTCGCTCTTTTGAGCAAACAGTGCCCGCTCCTTTGGTGACCCTTTGGTCCATCCACTCAGTTTAGTAGTAAACAGTGAAAGAATTTGTCTGCCGCACAGAGAATTATTAAAGCACTTTGAAAATGTGTAATAGTTGGGTCGAAAAAGCGATCGCAAGTTTACGGGGATGGCTTTGGACCAAGCACATGAGCAAATGAGTGCCACATTAAAAGGAGATGTACATAGGTAGGACCTATTTTTACACTTACATCCATCTTTACGCTAAATAGTTTGTGATTACTTTTTCATTATGCAACATAATATTATTTTACACATCACAGAATTGATTGGTTTGACTGAAAACCCTGACTAAGTGGCTTCTCGCTGGACCTGAATTGGTATACCGTTTACAGTTTTGAGCCGGATGTTTTGTTACGGAGAACAGCTGAACACGGCAGCCATCTTTCTGACACTGCCGCAAATAAGAAGAACTTTATTCTAGACCTGCAATCACCGGTAGCTACAATAAATACTCCAGGAAATCCTTTTGTCGAACAGTCTCCAGACTTCTATGTATTGAAGTTGTAAATGCAGTATTCAATATAGAAAAAAGCGGCAAAGAGTTTTTGATCTTGTAAAGCTATTGCTCCTAAATACATAACATTTGTAAAGGAAGATTACACATAAACTATAAAAAAAGTTTACTGGATCCAACCAAACTTAATGATGTCTCATTATACAACAAGTATATACACAATATAATTATACAAGTTATTAAAATACGTAAAAAAAGAGTGAGAGCAAAACGAAAGCAAAAATAAGAGGCCTTGAGAATGACTGCAGTCTATTCAGCAAACTTTATATTGCAACCTGTGAGCACAGAGTAGAAGATTTCGATTCATTCTTGGCACAAGAAAACCAAGCCAGTCCTCCAGCACTTTCTTCAATGGGTAAATTGCGATCTGGAACAAGGTCAGACCTACTAAAATCGATTACTAGTATTTTTGGCACTGCAACCGTTCCAAACGCCCCCCACGAGCGAACACTCTACATGGATCTGCATTAGTCCACATGCTGAGTTCAGGATATAGGAAGACTTTGGAGAATAGGTACACCAGTATGTATACCATTTCTCTGCAAAGAACAGGGTTTCAAAAGTAGATATGGTTTGGGACGTATAACAATGAAAGCAAAAAAAAATATTAACAGAGGAAACATTCAAAGAACATGGGTCACTGCTACGACGAAACTACCTAAAGGTTAGGCCAATTTGATGATGAACAATTCCTTAAGGAAGGATTGTTTGCTCTGACAACGGCAAGGAAGTTTGCAACATGGGAGGACCAAATATTTTAACCAATATCACACGTGATACAAAGCGTACGCTTCTTCGTGGTTACGTGATACGTAACCACGAAGATGTGGACACTCGCATTATGGTGCATGTATCTAACACTGTCACTCATGGCTTGACAAAAATTATGCTATTGACTATGGATACTGGCTTCGCAGACCAGCAGCAGCAGAAAGGCAAATTACCACAATTACCCAGCTTGAGAAGCTGTGGGTGCACAGAGGTACTGGAAAACACAAAGGTACTGGAAAGTACTTCTGCTGTCATGATATTGCGAATGCCTTAGGTAAAAATTATAATGTTTGTTTAGATAGCATATATTAAGTATATAACATACATAACATTTACGTCGTGTCCAATTGGTGGCTAAAAACCGCTCTTGGACGTGGCAAAATATTTGTATTAGGTAGTAAATCTAATTACTACTCTAATCTTTACTTAACATATATAGCTTGTTAATAATTTAGCTATTAGATTGGATAAATAGTATCTTAGAAACATTGGAACCTACTAAAAGTTATTTATTGTAAAATCTTATTACAAAACCAAATAAAGGCTTATTAATTAAAAGAGTCAATAATGTTAATGGGTACCTACTAAGAGTCAATCATCATACTAACTAAAATAGTCAGTAAAAAATTAAATAATCAAAATAGAAGCCTAATAATTGAAATAGTCAATAATTCGAGTAGGTTCGAAAACGTACTAAAAGTTGTTGAAAGTACCCTAGGGGTAATATACAAAATAGTCAGTAAAGTGTTAAATAATAAGATTAAAGTTAATCATACATTTAAAAACTAAAAGTACAAATTCATCATCTAAATTGGTATAAATTTTTTAAAGTCATAGCCCATACATTTTTCACTTATAGGGCCACAAAAAGCGAGGTTGTTGCCCCTGTTTCACCTGAAATGAAATGAAAAAATTGAAAATAGGCATTCAAAAGAATAGCCAATTTTCAGTGTTTTAATAGTTTCTCCTAGCAATTAAGTAAGTATGGGTAGGTATGTGCTTATATCATATGTATATAATACTTACTATTATTTTTTCAACGAAGTGGTAGGGATTGCAGACAAATTAATACTTAGAGTATTTAAGGTATGTGCACAAATATCAGTTAGTACGGTGTGTGAATGATGAATTATTTTTATTAAATAGTAAAAACAATAATAATATAGTTATCATAATAATAATAACGATTGTACTTCTTGTTTTTAACTCACTGGCCAATCGCAGAAACTAAATAATCCGATAAGTAATTATCTAACTTGGGTCGATGCCCGTCTCTACGTAACGGTCGTAATACGCCGGTCTGCCGTGCGATGAATTATATTTTTTTTCACTCACATTTTACAATATCAGTGGAATAAAAAATATATGTCTGTAATTCAAGTAAGTGTGGCTGTCAGAATATATTTTTTTCATACCGATAACTCTTATGGTTAAAAAGTAAACTTCGTATAAGTAAAAAAAAGATGTCAACGATTTTTGGATTTTACCAATTATTTCATATATTTTCTATGGATAGGTATTTTTTTCTTCCAGAAATGAATTTGTTATCATTGAGTTACCCGAAAATGATATCTAACTTGCCCAAGTACTTATAGTCCGAAAGATAAAACGCTCAAAGTGACGCGCGGCGGAATCAAATTTCCACCCCCTACCCCCGCCACCCGCAGGGTGGCCGCCGATGGCTCCCGGTCTAAATCCACTCAGGACCGCCTAAGGAACAATTGTGCCAAGTATGAGCCTTTAATCACAAAATGCAGGGTACATCGCACTAAATCCCCAGCTAATATGTGTTCTTTTCTTTTGGAAAATTTCCATCAGTTCAGAAATTGAAAAGACGCATTTTCTTCTGTACTAAGTAGGTAAGACGTTAGTGATCACTTGCGTCTTTGCAATCTATTAATTCACTAAGTAGTTTAAGCGCATGTGGCAAATGGGCCTTTTATATTTAAGTCATTCCTTTAGATGTTCAATACTACATTAAAAAGGCGCAAGTAGCCAATTGCGACCTTTCAGAATCTTGCCGGAAAAATCTAGTGAGAACTCATGAACACTAAAAATAAAAGCAGTGCGTTGACTATGCTTAGTTGAAAAGACGTAAATGGCTATTTACGACTTTTCAACCTAATATGAAGTATTTTCCTATTTTTTTTTTACTAAGATGAAAAGGAAAATTGTTAATAATTCAATAAATAATTAGGATATAGAAAAGTTATATATCACACATTATAGTTGAAACGCAAACCCGCATTAACAGAATGTGTCTATAGTTTTTCTTTATGAGACAGAAAGCATTTAAATAATTTTTACACAAACATTTTTTATCTCGGTTTAGACTTTATGCTACATGCGCCCTTCTTATTATCGGGGGCAGCATTGTCCTTTATACGTATTTTTCGGCCCCGATGTTTTGGCGATGTTGCAACCGCAGTTGCAATTTCCTCGGGCGGTGCGGTTCATTTCTCGGCTAGCCACAGGCGGCCCGGCGTTAATATTCGATTAAAACGTATGGCTGAATTTAAATATCATTAGTGCAGCTTGTATGAGATATTCCAGCTGAAATTTCACAATGTGATTTCGGTCCAACAAAGCATCTGTGTACCAAATTTAAAGTTTCCAAGTCCAATATTTTGAGGTTAATATATGACTAGAGCGCCCCCTGATGGAACGATTTCAACTCTTGCCATGATCAAATGATTTAAATGAATGACAACAACAAATTTCGGCTCAATCGGATTAAGCGTTCCGGCGCTATCGTGGAGAAATACATACACACAGAAACACAGACCGTTACCAGAGTTCCATCTGGTAACGGTCCTTATCGTCTCAGGGGGGCTCAAAGTAGAAATTTCCATCTTCAATTATAAATAGGATAGAAACGAATTTACCGCGTGAAATTTGTAGCACCCGACGTTTCGGTGATGTTGCAGCCGCCGTTGTCCAGGGTAGACTGAAAGCTGTCAATCCGTTGTTTTGAGGCCGCATACCGCTGCCACCACTGCGAAGGTTATAACAGTGGTGGGGGGCCGGGCTCGTGAGTGTTGTGTGCAAGACGGATTTTCGAAATTCGCGCGCTGCGAGCCCGGCCCCCGTCACCGTTATAACCTACGCAGTGGCGGCAGCAATTTGCGGCCTACCCGCAAAACAACGGATTGACAGTTCTTTCAGTCTACCCTGGACAACGGCGGCTGCAACGATACCGAAACGTCGGGTGCTACAAATTTCACGCGTTAAATTCGTTTCTATCCTATTTATAATGTCGAACAACCGCGATAGTCTTCGATTTCCATGTTCAAATTGAAAAAAATGTTTAGCGCGTTCACAATCCTTGTCGGTTGGTCGGCCGGCAAAGTAATAAAAAAAGGTATAGTGTAAAATTTCTTTATTTTTTTTAAAAGGGGTTTGAACATGACAGCGAATACGTAGACAAAAGTGTAATATCAACACGGCGAGAGAAGAGTATTTGACATCTAAAGATATTGTGCGGCATAGATTGTCAGCTTGAAAGCATATAAAAAAATAATAACAATAATTCAGTGACAAAACAATGAAGAAAATAAACGACAACTTTCCGCCTATTAAGCGAAATACATTAAATCAGTCGATCGAGAGTCCGATACAAAACTAATAAATAAATTATAACTTTTAACTTAAATTAACATCTCTAAAACATTAAATAAAAGCTGTGACTAGGAATGTCGATCAAACGTACATGGTAAACATGGATAAAATGACACAACATCTAGTGTAGGACAAACTGTAAACTCAATTGGTGCACTGAATCCCTTAGCAGGTATTTTTTTTATGAATAATATTCATTTAATTATCTACATACACTTAATGTATGGCGATTTTTCATAAAAATTATATTAAGTTAAATGTTTTGTAATGTCTGCTCTACTTATTGGCAAATGCTTTGGCCGCTGCCTATGTCTCTCTTTCCTATACATTTTTCACACGTCACAGTGGTGCCGACTCGGTTCCACCTTAGCGAAGCGGCCAAGCATTGGCCAAAGTGTAGAGCGGGCATATGCCTAACATGTGGTTAAGACCGTGTTCATAGAAAGATCGTACAATTAGTCGTGCGCTCGAAAACAGTCGACGATTTATGGGGCCAGTCGATATTATAGAGTAGACTCTCTCGCCCATACATAGTCATTTGTTTTTAATTCTAGATCAAGCGTGCGATAATGCACGCTCTTGGTTTGGCCTCAACCTTATCATTATTGAAAATGCTCAATAATAGTACTGAAATATTGAGGGTCAAATTCAACTGTCGGCTCTAGCGAACATTCTTCAGATAGAAAGGCGAATTAAGTCGAATCTTCCACTAAAGTAACATTGTCTGTAAGAAGGGGTTTGCTAGAAAGGGGTTTACTGCCTGATGATTCTGTGCAGCTTAGGTAAAGGTGGCTGAACGCTGTCATCTGGCTTGCATAACTCATATCTGGTAGCCTCCTCGTAGAGGGAATG
This sequence comes from Micropterix aruncella, assembly GCA_944548615.1. Taxonomy (NCBI): domain Eukaryota; kingdom Metazoa; phylum Arthropoda; class Insecta; order Lepidoptera; family Micropterigidae; genus Micropterix; species Micropterix aruncella. The sequence continues at coordinate 7,389,054 of OX155958.1, forward strand.
AACCTGTCAGGGCCGCTCTGAGCTTCTGCCAAGTCGGAGGCGGCTAGGATCAGATCACGGATTCGATGGAATACCACAGGCGGAACTGGGCAGTTGGTGCACTGTCCAGTTTGCTAGACACTCTGCCCATCCGGTGAATAGCCAGGGGTCTGTAGACGTATGTTTCCTACGACAGCTGGAGTAGATATTGCCCTGATGTCGTCTATCCTTTAACCGCTCGGAAGCAACCCTTCGCACATAGAAAATTGCGCCGCAAATTTTTCGTCGATTTTTTGAATAATTACTGACAATATCGTTTGTTCATTAACTGCTTCTTGTTACCTAGTAATTAATATTGTTAGTCGTGTATATTATATATCGATATAATATGTATGGGCGCCAGCCGAAACGGTTACGCGCGGATCTGTCAAATGAAGCAAAGTGCCTGTAGGCACTATTGGCGTTCGACGGGTTAACCGATCAGTTTGCCACCTGGGCGCGTTCGTTTGCGAAATATTCAAACTAAATAACCGCTTACGTCAGGTAGAGACCGCACAAAGGACCTCGAATACGTGACCAGACTGGATGGAGAAATCCGGCCAAATTTGGTAGTAAGGGCTAGAGGTTGCGGTGCCTCGCAGTAAGGCGTTGCTCTCTTATGGGCGTGTTGGCGGAGCTAGACGGTGGACTGTGTTGTCCCTGTCTGCATTCACACCATGGTTGAATGAATGATTATATACCATTATACCATCCTAGGGTGGCAGATTCGCCCGTAGCAGTTGATAGCTCCAAAGTGTCTGTACGAAGGGGGTACCAGCAGTGTAGTCTCTCATCAATGTGCCTAAGCTATGATATATCAAACTTCTCAATTTATCCAGTCTAACGCGAGACTTCTTATGGACTTGTACAAAATTGAAAACGATTGTATCTTGTAAATAAAAGTAACAAACAAGTGGTTATCTGGTTTTATTTGGCGGTTCTTTCCAGTAGAGAAACTCAAAAAATCCATCTGAATTTTAAAATGTACTATTAATGTTCAGCGTATGTGTAGAATGTATGCTGAATAAAAATATATTTCATGTGATTTCATCGGGAATTTCAGGATTTTTCTGATTGCTTATCTCCTGACATGTTAATACAATCTTCCATGCATGACACCATGTTAATATAACCTTATATGCATGACAGAATCTTCGGTATGGGTATGCGATTGATTCGCATATGCATAGTGCTCCGCTGTTTCAGCATTTTCAATGTAAAATCTGCACATTTCATCCTCAGTAATTATATGTTTTTGAATTGGTAGTTCATTGGCAGCGACTGGTGAAGTCCTGTTATAAACCTTTGCCGAGAGATAGTAGTTCAATGTCTTTATGATTATCAATTTTTTCGACTACCACTGGAACTTTCTATCTGCCTGAAAGATGCTCCATGTCATTTCCAAGGCTTTTGCGATCTTCAACTTCGCTCCAAATTCACTTTATTTTTGTTTTCTCATTTACTTTCACCATCATCATCACTATCATCATTAGTGCTACAACTCGTTGTGAGTCTTGGCTTCGTCCAGAATCATCTTCAAATCCACCACGTACTGGGCTTTGGTTGTCGATTTGTTCACTTCGAGTGCATTTAGGTCTTTAACCACATATCAATCCATCACAGTTTTTGTCGTCCGACTTTACAAATCCTTCAGGTCTTCGGCTGTTAATTTTGTATCCTTTCTACTCGTCATAACCACCCGAGCCTTCCGATTTTCAGGAGTCATGAAACAGCCTAAAATGCAACCGAAAGCCGATTGAATTTGGCCCATATATTTCAAAATCCTGACTGAATTCTGCCTATGCATTTGTTTCTATTCCAAACGCCATTGCTTTCAATAGTAACAAAAAGAGTTCAAAGATAAAATATCTCAACATATACATCTCCCTGATAAATATCATTGGAAAAAGCCAACCCACCTATTTTACTATGAGTATGGCACATTCGAGATAAGGTAGGTATAGCTCTAATTATCGACGACCTCAAACAGATCAACCTTACAAACTTGTAAACAAAGGCACTCGCCTTACGCATTTAATTGCTCAACCCTAGATAGATAACTAAACATTCATCGCTGCGACAATGCACATTCCCTCATAAGTAAAGTTCAGGCACTTCCCGCGCACTCGGCTTTCGATGCTTTTTCTACCTTCCTAATTGATGTAAACGGTGTAATGCATAATGCGATAGCGATTATATGCTAATTAAGTAGTGACCTACAGCAATCTTGTCGTCCGCTCGACGAAAGTTTGGTAAATAAATAAAATTTTGCAAAGGTATGTATGTGTTTCGTTCAACGTAGAAGCTCGTCAAATGGCTTGTATCCACTTGAGCATGCTCGGGCGAAGGAGCCGCTCATTCGTCTGAGAGTGCTCAGAGGAACAAAATGAATGTTTAGGTAGGAGCATTGTCATTGAAATAGCTGTGCTCAGTATACGCTCAGCTCCGTCGTGTCTTCAAGTGTTACGAAAAAACTGTCCACACTGAGCGCCGAGCAAATACTAAGCGCCTTTGAGTTGAACAAAACTGACAAGGCGCGGGTTGGGCTTGCCCTGAGCGCACTCGGACTTGTTCAATAAGCCGCTCAAGTGCATACGAGGCTTATTCGGTCGGAAGCCAGCCTTTGCGCGCAAAAAACTGCGTTGCAACTTTTTCGTTGATTTTGTAAATAAATACTAACAATATCGTTTATCCATGAATTCCCCCTTGATACCTAGTAATTAATCTTGGTAAGTCGTGTATATTATATATTTATATAATATATATAATATGGGGGCCAGAACGGCTAGGCGCGGATCTGTCAAACAATGCAAAATGCCTATAGGCATTGTTAGCGTCCGACTGGTTAGGACTCGAAGAATGGCAAAACACCGAAAAATGCAATTTGTGGTCCCCATTATGTTGACATATGTAGTAACTGTGCAGAATAATGTTTTCATAAATACTTTGATTCTTATTTAGTTCCTATCTAACAATTCTTTTGAACCATGTAATAAATTCCTATTTCAATGCATAGTTCGCTCGACGAATGTTTAGTTATTATGTAACTGTGAATATAGTTGGGTTATCTAGGGTTAATAGAGAGGTAGCCCTGGTGTCTTACATATATCAAGTATGTGACTAGTTACATTGACTGGCTCGCTGTCAGCTGCCATAACATATTGCAACGAAATATTATCTATTTTAGTTGTAAGATTACCCTCAGGGATATGCTTGCTTTTTTCACGTGATATAATTTGCATTTACTCATTTTGTTGAAGGTCGTAGATTGCGGACAGTATCCAAAATTGCTCTTTTATCTATGATAAATATAATTAGTTAAAAAATTGTAAAGACACCTGTCCATATACCCTCATTCGATTTAACAATATTTAACCTAAGTCAATTTACACAGCGAGGTTGTGTTCCAGACGCGCGAGGTGAATGTCATTGGCATGGTATAACGGTGTTAACAGTTATTTTGTTTTATCATTCTTCTTTTAGTATAGTGCTGATAAAAACTGTCACAAAATCAATTTGGAGGCTTGTGAAATAGGTAATATCGCTGGCGACACGTTGGACAAGTGGGGAAGGCAATCGAAAAATTCAAATTATTGGTAAAAGCATAAAGGTTGATGGTGTCAATATTACAAAGTCGACCGCGCTCCTATACAATCGTTCATCCACAATTTCTCTGAAATGTAGATTTCCAGAATAGTGTTTAACTTTTTAATCGTTTTTACTACTAAATATCTACGAGGTGTTATTGGAAAGTTTTAAGACTGGGCATGTAATTTCAAAATGGCAGTACATACAGGCTATTGCAATGTAGTCCCCTTCTGGCCTTGAAAGTAGTCCCCTACTGAATGAATACACCGACTCCACTTTTGGAAGCATTCCTGAAAATTTTCTTTGTAACAAAAATCGCCTGATTCTGCGTGGTTGCATCATTCGGCCCTTAGAGCCGTAATTTCGTGGTTTTTCCTTGTGTTTTAAAGTTCTGGCGTTGTTTTGGCGTGTAGGCGATCATTTCTCCAATATTTAAATTAAATAAAAAACATCGCAATTGCCTATTTTTACATCGCCCAGTGTTCATATTTAACAGCTAGAGTTGTGCGAATCGGTTTATGGTATAGAATAAAATAAGTTTGGGTCTAACCCTACGCTCTATGGTAACAGAGGAGTTGTCAAAATTTTACGGTTGGAAGGGTGTTGAGAACGGCGATTCGCCGGTGGTTTTTTTAAATCTAAATGCCTGGTTGACGGAGTTTTCTTTAACCCCTCAGGCCCCGATTGGTCGATATCGGCCACAACACGATTCAGCGTGACGGCCCTGTTTTAATTTTATTTTAATTTAATTTGTTTTATTTTAATATGTTTTATTATGTTAATATGTTTCATTTTAATTATGGGTACAGTGGTTTGGCAGCAATTAATGTTTTGGTGAGACAGTGTCGTAATTCAATTTTTTTACTAATTTTTACTAAATTTTTTTGGGACAGCAACTTGTCAATCGGCTGAGGGGCTGAGGCCTGAAGAGTTAATGTAGACTGTTCTTCTAATTTTGGTAAGCAACTTTCTTTCATTTTGGGTTATTTTCTGACGCGGATCGGTAGGATTTTAATGGATTTTTTTCATTCATTGCTTTAGCTTCTGGCACCACTGTTTTGCTGCTAATGTGAGGATTATTTGCTTCCATCAATGGAATAATCTGCATTTTTGTTGCATGCCGTATTTGTAACAGCAGAAGCTGCAGACTGCGCCTTAACAACGAAATTATATACCATTCTACAGAAACATGGTTTTTTTTCTTTCTGGCGTATTTGTTAAAAGATTTTCTTGAAGGCCAAACCCAGTGACATACAACTTAAGTCTCCGACCTGAGATAAAGCTTTCTTAGTGTGCAGTTGTTATTAGTTTTTTTCGGTTTGAGTAAAGTTTCCGTTTTTCGCTACAATAACCATCAGAATTTAGTTTTTATGAATTTGGTTTTATTGTCGTGTTTCTTTTTGTTAACCCGTGTGGACATGAATCAGGGTTATAAAGGATGTTAACAGCGGTGCGCTATCATGGTGGAGAAACCAATTCTTACGCCGGGTCATTGTGCGGTTTTAATCAGGGAATTTTTAGCAAAATTCCAAATACCCGTGCTTCTGATCTAGCCACTGCCGACTTCTAAATTGAAAACTTCGCTGAAAACGAAGCGATTCGACTCGACTCCATTAAAGAGGTTCAGGCAAATACGGAGAGGCTTCTCAACAACCTTATGAAAGAAAATTTTCAGGAATATTTCGAAAAGTGGAAAAACCATTAGGGTGGTGTGTTCCGGAAGCGTCTAAAAAACTTGCCCGCAACCTCACCAGATTAAAAAGGGACCAAATCCGTAAAGTCATAGGTAATATGACAGGCCACTGTCCCCTAAACAAACCCCTGCTTACCATAGGTGTGACAGACAGCCCTCTTTGCAGAGGATGCATGGAGAAAGAAGAAACGCCACAGCATGTGCTCATGGAATGCAGGAGTGTGGCAGAGCAACGGGCAAAAATACTACAATCTCCAGCATCTGGCCCAGAGGCCTGTAGCAACCCAAACAGGCTGCTAACGTTCTGGGACAGCCTGGGTTGGCTGGAGTAACATAAATAGAAACATGAGCCACGCACAACGCCCAATCAAAAGGCCAGATAAACTAAACTAAACTAAACTAGGGTGGTGTGTTTAGTCAGAACGTGACGGGACTACTTTGAAGGAGATCCATCGCTATAACCTGTATGTACTGCCATTTAGAAATTACAAGCCAAGTCTAAAAGCTTTCCTTGTTAAAATCAGTTTTATATAAAAAAGTTATTAGTCTCTCAAAGTTCAAGTTTTTACACATATGTTTACAAATATCAAAATCGGATTAAACAGTTAAATTTCTAAAGTTTATAGAGATTAAAAATAAACTTTATTCATAAAGGTAACTTTTTCCAAATACTGCAATAGCAAAAACACTGGAAATATAAACGGAATTGGACACCAGCACTTTGCACGAAAAATTTGGAGAACAATGATGGCTGTGAAGTGTATTTATTGCAACATCTCTTGTCCTGAAATATGAGAATGAACGCAAGGTGCAATAGTGAGCATTTCAAACCGTGTCGACTTCAAAGTTCCATTCCGCGACTAGGGGACTCCCCGTAAGATAAAATACAATAGCCATCAGTGCGGAAGAACTCCAGCACCTCATTGACAAGGTTACATGAGTATGTTACTGAATGTGCACTTTTTAATCAAATCTACTTCTCTACTTTAGCAGACAATGTGTTTTAAGCATTATTAATAGAAACAGTAAACATGTGAGTAATAAAAAAACAATGCTTGTATGGGCCCCGCGGAAAGTAGCATCATTTTAATAATTTCATGCAGCTTGGGACGTAAATCCGGCTCCTATCTGGGAGCCTCTTTGAACAGGTGAATAGATAGAAACAATTAACTCTGCAAAGCAGTGTTGTATCGGGCGGATTACTAGAGGAGTCTAAGAGTCACAATCCATAGTCGAACTACACCAACGGCCTGTAAGAGTCGGATGCCTTACAGCAAAGCACTGGGATGTGCCATGCAGCAAGCATCCTTGCGTTCTTGCTACTGGAATGGACAGAATTATTCATTCACCAGTCTGGTCACAAATTTGAGGTCTTTCTGACATTAGTCAAAATTCTTAGATTAATTTATAGCTGAATTTTAAAGGATGGAAATCTGAACGGCTGCAGTTATTTATTTGAAAATACTTGCTATTGCAGATACTTGCTTTTGCAACCTGGATTTGCAGAGTTGAAAACTAATTCTGATGAAAAGAACTAAGCTAACCGAAAAATGGAGGCTTTGCGATCAATAGTAGTCGTTGCGTCAAAAAAACGAATATTTTTGGAGTAAAAAATGCCAACATTTTGAAACGACGGTATCTTCATCTGGTATGATCTTCGGCATCTTAAAATATTTTCCCACGAACGGGAAATGAGATATTTTAAAAGCGCAATTTTCACCACCTCCATGACGCCGACCGCGTAGCGGGCGAAAGATTGAAACCCACTCGGGTCGCGGACATTTTTGTAGCGCGGAAACCGCCCCGCCGGGGACGCTCCGCGGAATGACATTCAGTTCGCACGTGGGAGCCCTCGGAGATTCAGCGGCACGAGCGGAGTTTACGGCGTCGGGGGGACCGCTAGGCGGAGGCGGCGGAGCGGAGGGCGCGCCGGCGTCATCTGGCGCCCGAGCGGCCGGCGGGGCGCCGCTGCGGCCGCCCGCGGCGCCGCAGCCCGCGGAACGGCGGCGCGGCGCCCTGGGGGGCCGCGCCGGCGCCCCGCAGCGCGCCGTTCGCTGGCGGTGGCGGCGACTCCGACGACACGCCGCCCGCCGATGGGTCGCTCTGGAAATTAACCACGCACCGCTCACTTCCTTCATTGGGACCGCGAGGGAGTATTCCGTCGTTTTCCCGTAAAACAAAGCGCTGCGGATTTCACGGGAAGCCGCCGTCTCGGACGGAATGCTCTCCGACGAAGACGACTTTCCCGCCGAGAGTCGGAGAGCGGCCTTCTACTGGATTAAATCCCATTATTTTTTAATTTGTTGAGTTGGAATTTTCTAAGGTCTTTATGAGTCTTGTAACACTGCGACCATTGCTGATCTATTGTGTTCGCCGCCTACTCTAGTTCTGCGCTAAGCCTCGTGTCATTTAAGAACGGCAACAGGCTTTTGGCGCCAGATTGTTTTACCTCCTCGGGTTGGAGGTAATGACCACCCAAGTGGGTGTATCTTTTAAGCATCAGCGGGTCACACTCGCACATGAGGTGCAGGGGAGTTTCCTCGGCTCCTCGGCAGAACCTGCACATTTTTGTGTCTCGGAGCTTGAGGTTGAACATGTGTTTGTTGAGGCCACGATGCCCCGTGAGCGCCCTCATCAGTATGCGTAAATTGTTCCTATCTAGCGATAAGGCCTCACAGGCCGTCTTACGGTCGTAAGCCTTAATTAGCGCTTTGGAATGATTCAACCCTGGCGTGTTGTTCCGGTGGTTGACGGATTGTTCTAAACATATTTGTTCGAGCATTAGGTTTGCAAGGCTTTTTGGTACGCCACTGCAAGGTTCAGGGCCGTATAAAGTTCGCTTTGCTCCCGTCTTAAGTTCGTCGGCTATTTCATTTCCCTCGATTCCTAAATGGCCGGGAACCCATCTTAGAATTACCCTGTTCTTGTCCCATATAAAATATGAGAATAACCATTTTGTTCGATGCCAAAAGGCAACATTTAGTTTCTTTACTGTATCTAAAGATATTTATCTGTGTTCTATATTAAGCTATTCTCTATCTCAAGACATTTATCGTAACCGTTCGTAATTGTAATCGTGTCGTATCGATGGATACTCAACCATTACATTTACCATTCGAGATCTCAGGCACTACGATCGCTGACAGTCCATAGAAAACAGCGAAATGAAGTTATGCGTCTCTTGATTTCATCACCCCGCTATTTTATGTTTTCTGTACGATCTGTCTTATTCTGAGGAATCGAGAGACATACAAGAATTTTGTAAACATGGAAACATTCCAATTTAATGTAAGTAATTTACAAGCAGACTGCGCCATTCAATTGGCAAAGCAAATTACTTTTGCCATCCAAATTCGTCTCCACTCGAGCTCTAGAATGCCGTCCACACTTGGCCAGCAAGTTGATTTATGTAGCTACAATACAATTTTCCACTCGGTATAATCAATCGGTACAGTCAGGGCTAATAAAGCGCTTAGTTCATAATACTTCACATTTAAATTTGGTATCATTAGCACAAAGACACTAGTAGTGGTTGTAACGAACAACAGAGGGTTTATTGTCGATTAGGCGAAAATAGTAGGTGTGGGCGGTGGTAAAAAATCACAGAAAATACTAATCATGGAATAATCAAAGTGATTTTCTGCGATGGCGTATACCACTTACGGGTTTTAAGAACTCGTACAAAATATGAAAAGGTATACGCGATCGAGTGCAACTAAACTCATAGATCCAATTGCTCGATCTCAAAATCGATAGTTTCTAGAAAAAAATAGCAACGACTTCATTTTACATTTAAGGTCTAGGAATCTACTGTGAGTTTCAATCGATTCCAGGCAAAACTGTAGCTTAGAAAATAAAAAAAGATCTTACTTCACGTCGCGCTCGGCGGAGGGTTAAATAAAATTTCGGCATCTTCGGCGTCCAGTCGTAAGTCATTACCGTATATTACGTTCCAGCGTATCGGATGAGGAATGCAAAAGTCCCTAACTGTCATTAACGTCGACGGAGCGAGCCCATAAGGCCTCGATACGCCCTCGGGTACGAACGAGTCGGGTCTTAACCGCGGTGTGTAAAAACACGCGACAGAGTGAGCAATACGTCGAACGGTATGCGAGAGAATAGGACGCCGGTATTCTTTGCCGGATCGCTCGCGCCGGAAAGCGCCGGCGGAACTAATACTGACGGCGATCCGTAACGGTATCGAGCGGTCATTTTCGCACGCGACAGGCCTATCTTAGGCCCTCATACGTCGACGCGCGAGCCGTACCGTCGCTGTCTTAATTCTTCTCGCAAAAGTGAGTCGTTCGGGTCCGCATAGGTCACGGTCGATCCGCTATAGCCTAAAGCGGATAAATAAAAGTCCGCATAGTCCAGACAGATAGATACTCACGGTCCGAGTGGTGGAGAGGTTTATGGAGGGCGGCCCGTTAGTGACGGTGTCCGTGGTGCCCCCGTTGGCGGCCTGGCGGGCCAGCAGTGCGGCCATGCGCGCCTGCAGCGCCCGCAGCTCGGCCGTGGGGCGGAACGGCGGCGCGGCCAGCGACGCCCGCGGCGCCGGCGCCAGGACCAAGGAATCCATCTCCTCCGCGCCGCACTCTATGCCCGATCGGCATACGGGACACGTCGGCTATAATAGTCATATATATCTCTTTTACATCGTATTTATCTAAAACCTCCATTTCCGCATCTCATATTCTACGACTGCGAAGGGAAAACGAACGGGCGGCGAGGCGAACGCTCGCATGCGGCGAGACGGCCGTCTCGCACCTACCGCTCCGGAGTCCGTCGCTCGCCCTCCGGAAGTGTAATAATAATATTACGACGGGACTCCGGTCGCCGAATTCTACGGCGGCTCCGTTTGTATTTTATTTATGCAAATGAGTAATTGAATATATCGGAGGATTGCATGAGTTCATCCCCGATTTTCATACGAGTCGCCGACTTACTCTAGTTAGTTAGTTTGTCTGGGCTTTTTTCTCGCACTTAGCCTCTCGATTGGGCCGTCGTGCGTGGCTCATGTTTCTATTCGCGTTTATGTTACTCCAGCCGACCCAGGCTGTCCCGGAAAGTTAGCAGCCCGTTTGGGTCGCTACAGGCCTCCGGGACGGATGCTGGAGATTGTAGTATTTTTGCCCGTTGCTCTGCCGCGCTCCGGCATTCCACGAGCGCATGCTGCGGCGTTTCTTCTTCCTCCGTGCGTCCTCTGCATAGAGGGCTGTCTGTCACACCTATGGTAAGTGTTTGTTTACTCTATGGCAGATATTCGGCGTACCGGTACCGATATTCGGTACTGAGATGACTTTTCTTTTAAACTTACTTCCGCTTAACCCCTCACGTTGCGAGGTAAAAACTCACCTATCACTTTTGCGCGCGACATATTCGCGCAAAAAATCGACGCGAGTCAACGGCCTTGAGAAAAACGATCATAACTTATAAACCACTAATCGTATTAAAAAAATATAAATAGAAAAATGATCGCATTGAAATTTGACATATAAAACATTATAACCTTATCTCGTAAAACAATTAAGATAATAATGAATAAATATTACAAAATTGGCAAACTGAAAAAACTCGCCTATAAAATCATTTCGATTTTTTTGTAAATACAGTTTTTGTAAATATCAAAAATTGTAAATACAGTTATGTTCTTTATTAAATGCTTTACCAAAACGATATTTTTTTTTTTACTTATTTGCATACAAAAATACGGAAAAAATATTTATTTATTCAGCCAAGAAAAATTGTATGTATTCTCGTAAAAAAAAATTTTTTTAATTTTTAATTTGTGACTACTTATGGTATTTTTTTATATGAAATTCTTTCAAAATAACTTTATTACTACATCACTTCTTCTTAGAAATCACACCAGAACTTTGAGCTTTGTCTGATATTATAGAAAAATCTAAAGTTTTGAGAGTTTCCGACTTCCGAACCTAATAATAAACTTTGAATGCCCATAATATAAAATTCGTTAGATTTTTTCAATTATATTGTCTTATCATAGACTTATTATATGTCTAATAACTAATTACTATACTCCAAAGGGTCACATTTCATCGAAAAACTACGGAAAATCGCACTTTTTTCTCTCATAGTAATTATCAAAACAAGTTTCATTTTCGGGAGCCATATTAGAAAACAACATATAATGTTCAAAATACGCCTAATTATGTGATAACTTAGGATGTAAATGAAGCAATACCTATTTTATTAGTAAATTAAAGCGACATTACGTCATGTTTCGCGATATAACGGAATATTTCACAAACATTACAAAATAAATACGGCCATATTTCGCTCGCCGTTTGGTTTCGCCAAAGTGTTTTCTTCGAAAATTCGTGAAAAACAGCAAATGGGCTGTGTAAATTGTTTAATCCTAAGGCCTAAACTACTTAAAAATGGAAATTACTTACTTTTATCCGGTATACACTTCACTTATATACACAAAACAATTCACAACACAAACACATCGCGGAATTATACGCCGCCAGCGGTGGGCAGTTCGCGACTGTTGTCAGAAATGAGGTCACCGATTTTGTAAGGGATGTAGTAATTCATATTTCTAACATCGCATGCGGCAATCGAGCAATTTCATAGTGTTGCATATTTGGCTATATTATGGCATCATTCGATAGAATATACAATCGCATTTCGAAATTTAAACGACATTTTCTTGAGCGGCGAGCGCGATATCCCGTATGGGATAGTTTGGATTTCAGCCGGCCGCCATACATATCCCGCAAGGGATGTTAAGTGCCGAGCGGGTTAAGGCGAGGAATAATCGTGGAAAAGCATCGACTGTCACATCTTCCGGCATCGCCGCTGCGTCGTCGGAAAGTGGGAAGCGTGAATAGTTGTTATTACGTTTAAAATAGTACCTTGTAAGCTTCGGCTTGTTGTTTTTGCCACAGCGGCATATTGTCCAGTTCCTCTTTGTGGTTTTTCTCAGCCGCTACTAGGTGGCTGCCGAGACAATGGCTATGGAAGTAGTGATAACACTGAGTCTTTATAAATATATCGCCGGGACTAAAACCGTAGAGGCAAATGACGCACTGTCCAGTCGGCAAGTTGCTCTCTGTCAAGTTCTCGCGAATCAACTGAAATGGATTTAAATATATACATAATTATTCTGGAAATACAAAAGCTTGCGATGCCTTAGAATTGGAGAGATACCAAAGTTTCATTCATTATAAAAGCAGCATTGGCCACATGTTTCTGTAGGTTAAAGAAAAAGCAGAGATACCATAGAGAGTTAGGAGAAAAGAAAAAAGCCAGCAATCTCAAATGACAAGAAGATCAAAACCTAAATTATAGCTACGTGTATCCGCATCTAAAATACGGAATTATAATGTGGGGCAACTTAACAGAAGTCCAACGAATATTCAAAATACAGAAGTCCTGTGTTCGACTTCTAAACGGAGTAGCGCCAGATACTTCCTGCAGGCCGCTCTTCACTAGCATGTCTATGTTGACTGTGCCCTCTCTGTATATACTGTAATGTTGTGAATTTATTAAAAATAATCCCAATATCTACTCCTTACGAAGAGATGTACATTCAAGGGCTATGAGGAATAGAAACCTCATAAACTGTCCCTCAGTGAGAACAGAAATATGTAAAAAGGGACCTCAGTTCTGTTGTGGTTAATATTTTAACGCTATTCCACAAAACATCAAATCAATGCAACAACCAGGATTCAAACAGACATCAAAGCACTGGCTCAAAAATAAATGTTATTACAGCGTGAATGACTTTTGAAACGAAAATGACAAATAAATAATATAACATATTCTTATTGTAATTCTCAAACATTTTAAACTTTAAACGTTTAAGCTGGGCATTGACGGTCAGTTTTTCGAGTCAGTTGAACTGGCGTGCATCCAAAATTTGATCGTGAATGTCGAATCGTCACTCCAGAGTTTTAACTGACGACGCGCCACGAATATTTTCCGTGGCTACCATAATCCAACTGGCGCGTCGCGCCAAACTGACCGTGAGTGCGCAATCGGCAATCCAACGCGTCAGTTCGCTCTCAGCGCTCGCGGCCCGCGGTGACAGCGCGTGCTGCGTTTTTGTTTTTGTCATGGCGGTGTCGGACTTGTCATAATGATAGATTTCATCAAAAATTATAGAAATTCAGAATGTTTATGGAAAATAACCGACAAAAATTATAAAAATAAACAGTATCGACAAAAAGCTGTAGAAGATTTTATTTAGATAAAATATTCCAATTTTATTTAGATATTATTTATAAAATTGAATTAGATATTATAGAAGTCAAATTTCATTCCCGATGCTAAGAAACGAAGAGTGGCAGTGAATCTCTCATGAGGGTTTATAGCTTGTCTCATATTAGTATCTTGTTTAACAATGTGTCGCGTTTTTGATAAATCGTGTAAAGGATTAGATATATTTTATGATTCCATTAATCAAAGACTCGATCATACCTAGAGCCTATCTCCTACTTCTTAAGATTTCACTAACTGCCATCCTAATGTACTGTATTATATGATTACTATATTATAACAGACTATTGTATTATATCATATTATGTATAATAAATATTACTATCCAATTACTCATACTTCTATTTTGCTCTATCCAAATAACCTTATTAACAACTTATTTAATTATTAATTTTCTTACCCTTATATTATTATAGCTTTATTAAAAAAAAATCTACTATCAACGTGTTCATGTTATTTCTGTTAATTTGTAATGCAAGCATTGAAAACTGTTCATAGGATAGTAAATTTGTTTGGTTTGTATATGTATTTAAAATACTAGTATTATATATTTACTATCTGCAAGTTTGCTATAAAATAAAATAAAACGAACAGTAGCCGTAGTAACAAGGAATGTTTCTTTTTCGGAATCGGAATCCATTTTTATTCGTGCATGTCCGCAAAGAGACACGCCCTTCATGCGGCCGGGCCGGTCGAAAACTGAAGAGCCGGAGTGACGCCAGTCAATGGGCAAATCTAGTTGGCATAAAACCATTTGGAGTGACGCCACAGTTTTACGTCTAGACTGACGCGAAAAACTGACCGTCAATGCCCAGCTTTATATTTCATTCTAGCTCTAAATCTGACACACCGTAGATAGCCTAATAATTCCAGTTTGACATTTTAATTTAAAAACAAACTAACATTTACTTTATATATAGTAATGGGAATTTACTTTAATAATTTGTAGATAATAGTTCCAATTATTATTTTTGGTAATATGTCTAAAACGTAACACTTTTCGAATTTGTTTTCCTTCAACTTGCGAAGTAAAAATATATTTAATTTTAGAAAAATAAATGTTGTACGCCTGATTGGTAAACTGTATAGCACATAAAATAGTACCTATCCATTTTGTACGACCTACTTACAGTTCACAAGGAAGACATTAAAATTAAAAATATAGTGCAAGACGTCCCTCTCCGATGCAAGCTACCTATCTAGTAGACATACAAGTCTTGTTCCTTGCCACCCGCGCCGCCTTCCGCTTACGCTGACCTAGGTATTTCGAGGTGCTTGGACGCATCCCTAATTTCAAGATATCTTTATATTTATACCACCCAAAAACTTTTATCTCTATTTAACACCCGCGATAATAGATTAATTTATTTAGAAAAGGATTCTTATTACATTGCTAATGTCTTCAACAAACACTGCCTACTTATTTTTCTTTTTTTTTTGAGACTTAAAAGCAGTTATTGTAGCTTAAATATAAAGGTTGGATGCGGTCGTCGATTTTTTTATATAATCCTTTGAGGCTGATATTTTTGTCATATATTGTTTTTTTTTCAAACCGTTTCGTCAGCGCACGCCGATAAAACAACTCAACAACTAATTTTTCTCCAACTTGATTTACAAATATCGTAATTTCGTATTGAAAACTGATATTTATCGCAATAAAATATAGCCTATAGCACTGGTCGATAATGACGGAAGTCAACACTGACACGACAGCGCTGCACTGACTTCAAATCAATTTACACAATGGCGGTACCGGGTCAGCGCTGACTTGTTTTGAGTTTGAAGTCAGTAACTGACAATGTAAATCTGCCTTAAAATTGCAAACTGCCGTGAAATTTGTTTCTGTCTTATAACAATTCTTTATAATAGCATAAATGGAATATTTTACTTACCTCTATTAATTCAAACACAACCGGCTGACCCAGACACTCCGATATCTTATCCTTCACCTGCATCTTCAAGCGATCGATAAGAGTATCGTCCAATCCCCGAGGGTTCCGCAGTTTCACGATGGGGCTTTCATCTGGGTACTTCAGGGTTAGTTTCACCTCGAGAGTTACGCACACGTACTGCTGGTTGATGTCGTCTCCGGTCGAAGGGTGAACCACCGTCTCAATGCTGTTGGGGATTCCGTCGGAGCGATGGATCACCACATCGTCGAGGAGTATCGCTTCCAGTGCTTCGATTTCATCTGTGATTCTAAACAGATAGAAAATTAAAGTAAATTATCTGTCAGGAGTCATTTATTGGATGCTGGAATGGGGCGGGGCCAACAACCTAACGAAACCAAATTCATTTCTTGGCGCTCACTAAGAAATGAATAATAAACCGCTCGGTTTCCATAAAAGTTTTGAAATACAGTGGAACATCTCATGAGCATAATTCGTTTCAGAATCTTACTCGTTAAGCAAAACACTCGGAGAGCGAAATAACTTTTTACATACTTGTTATGAGGAATGCGAATTACTCATTATGAGGAATTACTGCAAATTACTCGTTTTTAAGAGGTGCTCGTTATGAGATTGCACTATGTAGTTTAGCTGTCAATTTTTTTTTAACCTTCAACTGACTGCCAAATGAAGCTTTAAAAAAAAACTAAATTAACATACGGCCATATAGGTGTTTAACGCTTCTTTAAACGCCTATATCTCTTATTTCCCTCTTATTTATAGATAGAGCAAAGATTTTTAAAGATTCGGAATCAGTGGATGCAATAATGCAGTAAGAGTTCCCATTTTTCTTTGTAGCCCCAGAAGTGTAAAATTAAACAAAACATACTCTAAAACTCTACCACATTTCTAAGTGCAGTCGAGTAGAAAAAACAAAACCGCACCGATATAGGACGACGTTATTACCTTTCGTCAATTAATTGCGCCATATTTGAACACGTCAGTTGCAGCTAATAAAACACGTAAACGAATCAAGACTATTTGAAAACGAATATCACAAATCGCGACAGACGAGAAGAAAACGAAAAATATTTGACAGCGAGGCGCTGTGTTGCCACATTCCGTTTGCGAAAAATCGATAATAGGGCGTGATTTTTTTTGCCTATGACTCGAACGAGGGCCGCTGATTGGCCAATCCATGCGGTGGAGGTAGGTGTTGCCGCATTTTGAGAAATCATTACATAGATTACCAGTGCTCTCGGCGGAATAAATTGAACTAATGGCACAAATCTTAGTTTAAAAACAGCATTAAAAAATAGCGCCAAAAGCTTGACAAAACGATTCAGGCGTTGGCTACTTTAATAGCTCTTAAATTCGAATCGTGTAAAATGCTAGAGATATCGCACACTTGACAATTTTAAACAAATGAGGGGAAATAGATTTGTCTGCTATATTTATATTTCAAAATTTATAGATGTAGGCGAAAACTTTTAGTAAGTGGCGCCCGCGTCGATTGGCCACCGAATGTCCTGTATATGGCATTGATTAGGTCGTGCCTGTCTGTCTCGCTCCTTCCCATACATTTTTCCCACGTCACAGCTGTGCCGACTCGCTTCCACCTTAACGATGTGGCCCAACATTGGTCAACATGTAGAGCGAGCATAACGTATAGCCGAATGCTCCCTCTACAAGTTGGCCAATACTGGGCCACATACATCGTTAATGTGGAAGCGAGTCTGCACCACTGTGACGTCTGAAAAGAGCAGAGATATAGGAAAGAGAGAGAAAGACATAGGCCGTGGTTAAGGTGTAGAGCGGTTATCTGTGCCGAATCGTATGGCCAGGGATCTCAAAGCTCTACATGATGATGGCCCATAACTGTTTGATAATATAGAGGCAGCGATGGTTGCAACTAATTATGCATAAAATATTACATTTGGTTGGAACGCATCTACACGATAGTTTAAAATAAAATAGGAACGATTCAGTATTAAAAAAAAATTGAGGACACAAAAAAAAACTCGCTCTCATTTTACCAGAGGTAGGCACAATTTAATACTACCTGCCCGTCTTTGGAATCATTCAAAAGGAATCCAAATTACGGTGGAATAGTGTGTTACAATAAAATGCCAGAAAACATTATTTTTTATAGTAGAAACGTGACAATAGCCCAGTTTAAATCGAAATTAAAAGGCTACTTTATTGAGAGAGAATTGTATAATATTAACGAATTATAATTAGATGAGTGACAATTTCCATGTCGATTTTACTTATTTAACTTGAAATTTTTACTATTTTATTGACTGCTAGCTGACCCGACAGACGTTGTCCTGTCCAAATTTTTACAAAATTTGTTTGAGATAATTGTGAATTTGTGCAAAGCTATTAGAAAGCAAAGCAAAAATTCGGTTGTGTTATCCCAAGACTTTTTCGGCAATCAGACACCCCCCCCCCCCACCCCGCCAAACCCCTCAACCCCCAACCCCCCCAACTCCCCCACCCCCTAACTCCTCTCCAACCCCCAACACCCCCACAAACTCCACATCCGAACTCCCCTCAAACCCCACACCCCCTACCATCCCAAACGATCGATTTGCATTGCTGCAAAACTTTGGCCATTGCACAGTTCTTCGAAAGGTTGCAAGTTGGAGTTTCATTGATTTGAATATTCAACGGCAACCTGAGTGTTGAATGAGCTGTTCGGCCGCTTTCCAATAACGTAGCTGCAATTCCTGATGAAGCAAGTGTAAGTGCGATTTCATTCTGCAAGAGAATCGTTCATCAATGCGATCAAAAATATTTTCAAGTTCAACCGGGAGCTTCTAAGAAGAAAATCCCTCCTATTCCACCTTTCACAACTTTTATGAGAGTGTCGTTTGCATAGTTTTGTTGCCGATTTAACGGCGGAATGTTCGTTTGAACTGATTCTCACAATGCATCGCAATCCTATTGTTTTCCACTTTCCAACTCAGGCAAGTGGGCGCTATAATACCTAGTTGACCTAAGCTAATACCTAGTTTGATATCATCAAGTACATTTGTGAAGTTTCTCGCTCAGTTGCAAATCTGGATTTGATATTCTGGTACGCATCTGATGCAAAATATCATCAGATATGTAATTTTTGTATTTGGTCCACAAATTATTTGGTATGGACGGAAAGCATGTTGAGATAATTATCGAAAACAATGTTCGTATTTGATGGGCATTTAACGAAATCACAGCATCTCGGAGGGTGTATTCTCAGTGAGTGTCATTCTCCAGCAATGGCAAACGTTGACAGGCTTCTCTATGTGCCACACAATTCACCATTATCAGTACGTAGATGAAGAAACGATGTTGGACCACGAACTTTGACTAATATTAAACGCAAATAGAAACACTCGTGGCTGCTTGGAAGGACTGAAAAAAAAACGACCTAATACCTAGATGAAAAATACATGTGTCGAAAAATGTAATTTTATTTTAATTTGGGCTGGAATGCGTTTCACGTTTTTTTTTCGATTAAATAATAATATATTCGATTGAAATATTTCCATCCCGAGAGCATATCTTAATCTAGCTAGCATCAAAACAAAAATCGATGAAACTAATTTGTCGTCCCTGTTCAAAAAAAGAATTACGGATATCAATCGTTCGAATCGTAAGTAGAGAAAAGCACTTTCAGCTTTTCCCGAATTTTCCAGTTTTTCAGGCAACTTTTCCAACTTTCCTTTCCGTTAAAACCTTATTTGGATTATTACGAACATTTAAAAAACAAAGTTAAATCGGTTCAGCCGTTCAACCTTATATGCAATTAACAACGATAAATCATTTCATTTTTATTTATACCTACATATTACATTATCATTATTTTAAATTGCTTACGATAATCAATTGTATGTATTATTTGTAGGACCATATAATATCATATTTCATGACAAATCGATTTTATGACAACTCAAACTATAGTTTTAAGTACCTAATCGGACTATTATCAATTATAAATAGGGTAGAAACGAAATTACCGCGTGAAGTTTGTAGCACTCGACGTTTCGGCGACGTTGCAGCCGCCGTTTTCTAGGGTAGACTACAACGGCGGCTGCAACGTCGCCGAAATATCGGGTGCTACAAACTTCACGCGGTAAATTCGTTTCTATCCTATTTATAATATCAAACAACCGCGATAGTCTTCGATTTCATAATATCAATTATGTGGAACATTTAGTACCGATTTTTAAAGTTATTTATACATTAAGCGGCTATCCAAAGTATTGTTTCTAAACAACCATGTAAAAGTGTTCAAGACAATAAACGTAAATTTAATTTGATTTGATTTTAGTTCTAATTTCGTCGTATTTCAAGATGGAAGTGGAAGTGATCGCCGCTGCGACAATATATGTGTTTAGCACTACTGTTATATTAAAATATACTAAGGAATGATACCCGGCGACGCTCGGGTATCTAATTCCCTACCCCCTACCAGCAGCTCTTCTGACTGACAGTTGCCGGGCATTTCTGGTTGTTTTTCCTATATTTGATTTCTTGGGTGGCATTTCAAACAATTTCCAGTATTTAACGTTTGGTGACAGATGAGGCATCCAAAGATAGCTTAGTTGTATGTGATTTGGGCGTATTTAAAAAAAAAAAAACAAAAAAAAAACCGTGCTTGAAAACGTTAAACTCACTCCCGCCGTTTTCGCAGTCGCGTTCGAAATTCAAATTCGGGGCCTTAAAAAGTTAATTCGCCTATAATAAAAAAAAACAGTTTTGGTATTATTGAGGACAATAAAAAGATTCTGTTTTTGCCATTAATTGACGGTATAGAAGTTGAAGACAAGACGAGCTACTTGACAGATAGAAGAATTTAAAATTTCGAATTTTGTTTTTTTTTATTTTCAAAAGTTTTTTTGTTTTTTTTTTTTTTTTTTTTTAATTTTCTTTTGTTTTTTTTTTTCTTTTTTAAAGTAACTTTTTTAACTATTAGGAAAGAGCTGACTGCTTCCTTTCATTGATGTGAGGGCATGTCACGCTTTTAGTTTTAATTTTTGATCGCAGCTTTATAGACTTATTGATCGCAGCTTCTTTATAATTCCTTTAGAAAATAAAAAAAAAAACAAAATTCGAAATTTTAAATTCTTCCATCTGTAAAGTAGCTCGTCTTGTCTTGTTATTTCCCTTAAAATAATAAGTATTCGAGTGATTTTACGTGTGTATTCGAGTGATTTTACGGATGGTTGCTTAATTTTTGAGATAATTGGATGAAGGGTGAGCCCATTTTACAACTAGTAACTAGTTGTAAAATGGGCCCAACTTGAACCTACTTCTCTTTCCGCAAGTGACAGACATTCTAATTCTTCTCTGTGCACCTGACCGAGAAGAAACAGAAAAGATAAACACGTTTTTTTGGAAATATAATGCCATTTTATTTTGTATTGTGAGAATAAGGTTTACTTCGGCGTTGGTGTTGTCTGGTTATTTTGTGATGCTGCAACAGCCAGTGGCGGTTTACCGGACAAAGCAGCTCCTGGTATCCCTTTAGGAGTTGTAGTAGTAGGAGTCACAGGATAACCTCTGTAGTAACATGGTGCGGTATTCTGAAAAAATAGATAAAATGAATAATCTACATAAAAAATATTGTAGTAAAAAAAAAGAGATTGGCAAGCCTTACGCTGATTTAATAAGGCTAATAGAATAGTCGGGGAGCTAGTGATTTTTGTCGGTACTGATTTTACCAGTCACCAAAAGTCGATAGGATTATTCAGACTAATTCTAAGTAGCGGACACGTATTTTGTAGGGGGTTTTCCGGTGGGCTGAGCCTGAAAATGCTTTTTAAGATACAAATGTACTGCACTCTTTTTTAGCACTCAGGAAAATAATTTTACTGTCAAGTCCATTGCAACATTGATTAGAAAAAAAAAATATCTGGCTGATCTATAATTATGACAAATGTGTCTGGCATGTAAAAAACCGAACAAAATGGTGTCCCATTTTTAGCACACCTGAAAACTGGTCATATGATACGTGAGATTATAACGATGGCTTAGGATAACTTCTGGTTGTGATTTGCAATAGCCAAAGCCTTGCCAGATTCGTTTAAAGAGCGCTAGATTAACGTGCATTAAACTGTGCGCACTGCATCAAACTTCAGTATAGTCTGGCGAGGCTTTAGTTAATATGAACATCAGCTAGGTGTGTTTTTTTCGTGGAATTATAGGACCAATTAATGTACACAAATTTCAATACAGTAAAAATGACAGCAATGAGTTTGTATTTTTGTATAATTTCTAGATCCCGCCAGACGCATTGTTTAAATATTTCCACTAGACCAGTTTCGTTCAACTGTAAATAAGCCAGCTTGCTTTTTCTGCAGCCAGCTGCATTTAATGATCGACTCTAGTGTATGTAAAAGATTTATTACTGGGAACATAAGTACAAGTCGACTGCACCTCACACCCACCCACCCATCGCATAATCTTTGCCCATGTTTTGATTATCATCAATAATAAACCAACTAGAGCTGTTGACTACAACGGGCGAACCTGCCACCTCAGGAACTTTTACCGATATTAGATCGGTCTGTCTCCCGTGAGGTGAGGGCAGAAGTTTTAGGACGAGAACAGTCCACCGTCTAGGTAGGTACGCCACACGCCCGTAAGAAGCCAACGGCTTACCGCGAGATATCCAGGTTAATCACCAAGGGGGCCGACACTTGCACCCTTACTTCCAGACTTGGGACGAAAACGAGTTCGAGGTCGCTTGCGCGGTCCTCACCCTTGCGAAGCGGTGAAACGGTGTATACCGAATCTATCGCGGACCACGGCGTCCTTTGCCCGGCTGTTCACCCAGGATCGGGTAGCCGATGGTCGTTTCAAAAGCAGTCGCCGTAAGGTCACCAAAACCCCGACTATGGGCTGTCCACAGGGGTCAGTGTTGGGTCCTAGCCTTTGGAACATTCTCTTTGATGATTTCCTCGGTCTACCTTACCCGGAGGGGTGCACCGTCAGCGCTTATGCAGACGACGCTCTCCTCCTGGTGGGCGGCAGGAGTCGCGCAAAGGTCGAAAGAAGGGTGGCTGACTCGCTGGTCCTGATCCTCGGATGGGGTCAGCGAAACAGACTCACATTCTCTCCGACGAAAACTCAGGCGCTTCTCCTGAAGGGACATCTTAAGCGGAACCCTGTCATCAGGATGAACGGTCGCCCGGTATCCTTCCCGGCGACCTTTCGATACCTGGGGGTGACGCTTACGGCTTCCCTTTCCTTTCTTTCGCACGCAAAGATTACAGCCGAAAAATCCCGGGATCTCTTCTTTGCGCTCCGCGGAGTGAGTCGGGCCGACTGGGGAATTCGTTTCCCGGCGGTCATGACTATCTATAAGGGCGTCTTCGTCCCGCGTGCGACTTATGCCGCACGCACTTGGACGGAGTCTGCTGTTCCTGAGGCTACGCGTGTCGCGCTGCTGCGCGGACAGCGCATCCCTCTCGTGGCCCTGACCGGCGTACAGAACGACGTCCACTCTTGCGTTACCCGTCATCGCTGGCGTTCTGCCGATTGACTAGGAGATTCTGGAGCGTGCAGCGTTGTCGCGGTACCGCCGGGGCGAGCCGGTAGTCCTTCATGGCCTATCGATCGACCCGGTGGCGCACCGAGCTGGGGAGTTTGCCCGCCTGATTCGGGTGGAGTCCTTGCGTGTCTGGCAGGCTAGATGGGACGCCGGGGGTACGGGCCGCCTCACCCATTGCTTTTTCCCGTCCGTTGCAGTGCGGATGGCAAATTCGTTTCTGCAGTTCGACCACCATACCACGCAGCTGGTTGGGGGCCACGGAAAGTTCAGAGCCAAACTATTTGACTTTGGACTTGCCGATGACCCCCGGTGCGCCTGTGGGTATGGTCGCCAAACTGCGGAACACGTAATTTGGTCTTGCCCAATTCTAGCGGCTGCACGGGAGAAATTGATGGATTCAGTTGGCGCGTGCGTTGGGCGTTCTCCGATTTGGTACCCGGATTTGGTCAGTTGTAGGAGCTGCTTCCAGTCGTTTGGCGAGTTTGTGGAGCACTGGGTGGCTTCTTGGGATAGCATGAGGCTTCGGAATACCCCCCAGGGGGTACCCTCTTCCTTGGTGGCGTGATTCGGCGGCTACTTCCAGCCCTAAGTGCCCGTCTTTGTGTCCGTCTCTTTACCGCCCCGAGGGGCGTTTCGTTCTTTGCAGGATCCAGGGATTCCTCCCCCCCGTGGCTGCTCCGAGACCTGCCCACGGACAGTGCGCCTTCACCTTCATTGTTCTAGAGCGTCCTCTACCCCGCTTACCGGCTCTTAGATTTACGCTATTGTTGTTGTTTTTCTTTTTTCGGTAAATTTTGTAATATTTTGTAATTTTTTTTTTTTTTTTTGTAAATACCTTTTATTTTTTGAATAAATGGGTTCTCGGGGCGGTACGGGGGGGGGGGGTGGTTTACCCTATTTCACCCCCTGCGCGTTTAACCCTTCTGGTACGCGCAGGGTTGTTGTAGCACGACATCCCGGGCAGACAAGACGACCCTTGTCATTATAACTGCCCGGGCGGTGGGCGGGGTTTGCTGCCCTCACCTATCGCCTTGAAACTGTTAACTGTTAGTCAGAGTGCGCAATCGATTGGCTTATGCCGCACGGAGCGCAGACCGTCCAGGAGCGCCAGATTGTTGATTCCTAGGGGAAACTAACCATAAGGCCAGAGTCCTACACAGGCTCGCACTTCATGCGTGGAGGCCGTCGGATGGGTGTTGACCCATGAGTGTGACCAACCCTGAACAGAATGGGTCTTCGTGGCCAACTCAGCAAGGGCCCCTTAGCTCCCACTCTGTAGAAGACAGTACTATTTCAAGACTCTCCCGGCTATCGGTCAGATTGCACAATCGATTGGCTGATGCCGCACTGTGGGCAAACCGTTCAGGAGCGCCAGAAGGTTGACTGCTAGGGGAAAATCAGTGTTGACCCGTGAGTTTGACTGACCCTGAACACATGGGTCTTAGTAGCCAAACTGCAACAGGGCCCATTAGCTCCCTAATACACCTGGACCAGAGTTATTTACTACAATAATACATATACAATAATACACCAGATTTAATAACAGTCACAAACTGGGAAAATAGGTCATAATTATATTCACTACCTTCCCGACTATATAAGCGTCATTATACCCCCCTCCCTCCCCCTGCAGGCCCATAATGCAAAATCTCAAAAACGAAATGAATCGTAAAAAATGGAAAAAAATGATTTACGTCTAAATTTAATAATTATTTTTAGCTTGTTTTTTTATTTTATTTTTATTTTTTATTTTATTTTTCTTAAAAACATACAGCTTAAAAAATACGTATAAGCATAATATATATATATATATATATATATATATATATATATATATATATATATATATATATATATATATATATATATATATATATATATATATATATATATATATATATATATATATATATATATATATATATACCAGTAACAAAGCCAATATATATATATATATATATATATATATATATATATATATATATATATATATATATATATATATATATATATATATATATATATATATATATATATATATATATACCAGTAACAAAGCCAATGATGTTTTAAATTATTTGCTATACATATAAGGATTACAAAATATGCTAAACAATACAAAATAAATAAAACCAAAAAGAATTTAAAAGTAACAGTTAAAATCGCTAGGTGCGAGTGTATGGATGTTAGTGTGTGTTTGTGTGATGGAGAGCGTGTATGTGTGAGTGTGTGTATGTGTGTGTTTGTATGTGTGTGTGCGTGTATGTATGTGTGTGTGGGTGTGTGTATCTGTAGTGCGAATGTGCTTGTGAGTGCTTGTGCATGCTAATTCAATCCGATCTGATAATCAGCTTTTCACGTACCTCCTTAACAAAGGATCGACTATTCTGATGGTTAAATATGTCAATATCGTTAAAGCATACATTGTATGCATGCATAACGCGCGGCAATAACGAATTGGAACCATAGTTAGTGTTGAACCTTGGTACGTAAAAAGTTGAGTGAGCACGTGCGAGTCGGGAAGGCGCTCGTATGCTCACCCTACTCAGGAGGTATTTAATTGCAGTAACCTTGAATGGACAACAAAAAACCTACCACTGATAAAAAGCAAAATAGCTTACCGATATATCCACCGTAATCAAAACGGCGAACGCCACAAAAAACATAAAATTGAATAGCTTCATATTTGACTATGGGACAACTGAAAATTTAACTGCATTTTATAGATGCCAAAATTTATAGAAGATAACATCTATAATGAATCAAAAGAGGATGTAATTTCGTTTATCATCATATATCATCATCATTAGCATTGTAATTATTTGATATCGTATTTATGTCAAGGACTGATTGACCTATCATTAAAAGATACGGGATAGATTATTTCCATAAACATTTAACTACTACTGCGTTCAATAAAAACAATAATGAGTATGATGAAGTTAACTTTTATTATTAAAAAGTCTCATTGCAGTAGTTAATTAATAAAGGAAGAACGGGAACTGAAGGTATCCTTATGACATTTAAAAATAGCAAAATATTTACACAGACACACATTACACACCCTAACACACATTACACATATGTAAACAAGAGTAAATTCAGCTTACCATATTCAGATACCATAATTTTGTACTACTAAGATTATTCTGATTTTAATGATTATCTCGTTGATTTTATTTTATTTTATTTTTAAAAATTTACAACAACAATTTCATAGCATCTTCATAAAACTAAACTTTAACATTTTAAATTTATTATAATATCATATGAAATTGGCGTTTTTCTTGGAATAGGCACTTCCTAGTTAGGAGTGAGGCAAAATAATTGTGTAAAAAATCGATAAATATATTTTTTTAACTAAATAAATAAAATTAATAAAAAAATTAAAAATATATATTCTTTTTTTCGACACAGTCCCCTTTTAGGCTAATACACATGATATACTTTTTTTCTAAATATAATATAACCTTTCTAAAAACTCTCATCCCGATCCCCTAAAATTTTCTGCAATTCCGGCTACTACCGCGTAATATCCTAAAATTATCAACCTCTCAGATGTTGCTTTAATTTAAAAAACACGATAAAAATCATTAAGGGCAAGGTCCGGTGAGTATAGAGGATGTTCCAGTTATTTCAAAGACAGCTTCTTCGATGGCAGCCATCGCAATTTTTAGGCCAGGCTGCAAGTGCGCGTCCCGGCTTAGGCTAAGTGCCAGCGAAAAAAAAGTGCAAGAGTTTTGGAAAAGCTGATGCTTTCAGATCAGATAGTATTTTGGCCATAGAATATGCCAGGGTACAGTCAGCAGGCCAGAATCTGAGACACCTGGCGCTGGCGTACTAGGAAAGGTGGAATTTAAATTAATACCCACAAAGTGTTTTGGAAAAGCTGAAAATTCCACAGTAGACAATGGATGCAATAAAGAACTCGAAACAAACGGTCAGACTGCTTTATAATCGAACGCGTGGCGTCGGCATCTCCATTATATTGCGCTATTGCGACCATTATATTGCGCGGCACAAACGATGCGTCATGGGTCGATGCGTGACATGAACCTATGGAGATGCTGACGCCACGCGTTCGCTTATGAAGCAGTCTGACCGAATGTTTCGAGGTCTTTATTGCATCCACTGTCTACTGATTAATTTTATTTTCACTTTGAAGGTAATAATTAAAATTACACCTTTCTAGTACGTCAGCGCCAGGTGTCCCGGAATCTGGCCTGCTGACTGTACCCCAGCATGCTATGGCAAAAATACTGTCTGATGTGAAAGTATCAGCTTTTCCAAACTCTTGCACTTGTTTGTCGCTGGCTCCCCAACTATATGCATTTGCGTGCTAGGGCGTTATATTGGGGAAACGTAATGATTCTAGCAAGTTTGCCTCCGTTTTTCACGTATTTTGTTTCGCAATTTATTTATTTGTTCAGCATACAAGGCCCCGTTATAGGTATTCAATCTTCACGACTCCTTGACTGCCCCAGTAAAGTGAGCTTTTTTATTATTTGTTGTGTGGTGCTTTTCTAAGGTCTTTATGAGCCTTGTAACACTGCGACCATTGCTGATCTATTGTGTTCGCAACCTACTAAAGTTCTGCGCTAAGCCTCGTGTTATTTAAGAACCGCAACAGGCTTTTGGCGCCAGATTATTTGACCTCCTCGGGTTGGAGGTAATGATCCTCCAAGTGGGTGTGGTGTATCTTTTATGCGTCAGCGGGCCACACTCGCACATGAGGTGCAGGGGAGTTTTGGCAGAACCTGCACATTATCGTGTCCCGGAGTTTGAGGTTTTTTTTTTTTTTTTTCGTCAAAAGTTGCTTATTTGCTCGTATCGATTTACCCACTTCAGAAATGTCACTAATTTAAACTCAGCCTGTATAGGTCTATAAATTCAACTTGCAATATCATTGATATGTTTTTGGAAACAAAATAATACCATATTTTTAAATAACATTTCTATAAAGCCATTTTTAGCATTTTTTTTAACGAATGCACTAAAATAGCTAATTTACAGGAAGTGGGAAAGGGGGGGGGGGGGGGGGGGGCGAAACACAAGCACAGCTGAGTGATATTAAAGTAGTTTATTATATTTATTTTTCAGAGGGGGAAAACGTCACTCGAATCATGATCACCGGGCGTGGATCAAAGACGACTCATTATGCTAATAATATTATGTAATCTTTGATAATAGTATTCCTATAAATAGATGGAAACTGCATATCTGCGGTTTTAGTGAAAATTTCGATTATATAAATCAAGGCTGAAACAATTGTTATTATATTTTTAAAATAGAAAAAACTACAAAATTACGATTATATAAGTCAAGGCTGAAACCAATAATTATATTGCAGCTATTTATATTATTATATAATTTACTCACTACATGATCGGATAAACCTTAACCTATCCTAAATTTTAACTACAAAAACATATCAACATCTTAAAATGTAACCGGCGCAAATCCGCAATTTTAACTTATTTTTTAACTTCTCAGTAGAAGATGGAATGTAGATAACGAAAAACGAAATATTCTCCAATACTCCTGGAATTTCTATTACGTTGAAGGTCAAGACACTGTTTGTAAAAAGTTCTCAATAAAACAACAGAAAAAAATAGTTCTAGGATCTCTACGAGCAACTTCTGTTTCAAAAATTATTTTTTTGGATTTAAGTTTTTTTAAACATTGTTTTATTTTTTAACCATTTCATATTTAATTATTAATAAAAGGTTTATTTTTAAAGGGTCAAATAGGTTAATAGTAAAACCACATTAAAAAAAACAAGCTTTTATTAAAATACTCTGTCCCGAGCCAACGCTGGGTGCAGCGGCCATGTCATAGTGGTACTTAGAACGGGCTATCATAATTGAATGCTATACCTACAGAATTTCGTGTTTGTGCTGTTGACCGTTTTGGAGTCCTCTCGTTGGAAGCCAACACTGGGTGCAGCAGCCCTGTCGCGGTGAAACTTAGAACGGGCTATCGTAATTGAATGCGTACCAAAATTTCGCTTCTGTGCTGTTGACCGTCTGTGAGTCCCATTATCGGGAGCCAACGCTGCGTGCAGCAGCCATGTCATGGTGTCATTTAGAACGGGCTATCATAATTGAATGCGTATACAAAATTGTGTGCCTGTGCTGTTGTAAGTGGAAGAGTAGCCTCGTTGGGATACAGTTAATAAGAAAATAACAGTATACTGTAGTTTCAACATGATTCATGTGTCCGAATATAACCGTACGGATACTACTTAATGCTGTCATGTTAGAAGCGAGAGCCCAAGGCCGCGACGAAATGAAATAACATTATGTTTTAACATAATGACAAGTTAATAATGTAACGCAACACCCTTAATTAAGCGTCATGTTAATTCATACGTATTACCACTGTCTGCGTTATATATGTAATCTTAGTTAAAACATGTTTATTTCCGCGTATTACATCGTTCTATTTTTCTCAGTGTATGATTTGGACAATGGTATGAGGAACCACCTGCCTATTAATATTTAAATAATAATAAAAAAACGCTTTATTTTCCTAATAAAAAAGGCTAGTTTATTGCCTAAAGACAATATCTTACAGCTAACCTTTACCTAGTGGAACAACATGTTATTCGGTAAAAATAAGATAAACTAATAAATTAAATTTATAGGCAATTCAAACATTTAAATTCTGAATAGTTTAGAAAACGAATTTACCGCTTGAAATTTGTAGCACCCGACGTTTCGGTGACGTTGCAGCCTGAAGGGTAGACTGAAGAGCTGTCAATCCGTTGTTTTGCGGGTAGGCCGCATACCGCTTCCGCCACTGCGTAGGTTATAACGGTGGTGGGGGCCGGGCTCGGAGCGCGGGAATTTTGAAAATCCTTCTTAAAATGTTTCCGCCGCCGAACGCCGAACGCAAAGACGCAAAACAGGATACAGTGAGTGTTTCGCGCTCCGAGCCCGCTCCCCCACCACCGTTATAACCTACGCAGTGGCGGAAGCGGTATGCGGCCTACCCGCAAAACAACGGATTGACAGGCTCTTCAGTCTACCCTGGACAACGGCGGCTGCAACGTCACCGTAACGTCGGGTGCTACAAATTTCACGCGGAAATACGTTTTCTATCCTATTTATAATGTCAAATAACCGCGACAGTCTTCGATTTTATATTTAAATTCTGAATAAAAAAACATAAATTTAAGAAGAAAATAAACAATAAACCTATAATGACACAGGGGACGAAAGGGGGGCGGGGGGTTAGGGAAAGGTTTGATGAGCGTGGGTTTAAGTGTTCTTTGAGCCTGCGTTTGAAGCAAAACAAACCCTGTGCTATCCTTATCCGGGTTAAAGCATTCCAGAGACGGGCTACACGTACGGAGAAGAAATTACTACTGTGACCAGGGATAGCGAGCAGTAGGTTGTCATTAGATCTCAGACGGAGCCCGTGATAAGAACCTAGTTTGAACCTACTTATAAGATAGAAGCCGGTTTGAACCTACTTATAAGATAGTTTTGAGCGTCCCCCTTCAGGATTCTGAAGAGCAAACCTAGGACCCTTGTGTCTCTCCTTTCTCGGGTCGTCAGCCAGTGAAGTTTCCTTCTGTACTCCGTAATATGGTCAAACTTTCTTAGGTCATAAATGAATCGAATGGAGAAATTTTGCAGCCTCTCTACCCTGGTGGCTAGATCTTCCTTGATTTTAAAAACTATTCAAGTGGAAAGCTTATTCAAAAAGTTACTTAAAGAATTCTTATTAGACAAAGCTTTTTACTCGATCGATGAGTTTGTTAATTTTAAATAATTTTTCAAATTTTTTGGCCATTTTTTTGACAATTTTAAGTAGCATTTTGTAATTATTCTGACTTTTTCTGATTTTAATTTCTTGATTATTTTTATCGATTATTTTAATTTGTGGTTTTAGTAAATAAATTTTAAAAATGATTTGGATGCCCTAAAAGCAATAATGAAGTAACTGTACCTATGTAGGTACGTGGTGATAAATTTAAATATTGTAAAAACGGACTAATAGACTGTAATTTACATGTACCTAAATATTAAGTTTCTACAATCTGTTAAGATTTTTTTTGGAAATAAATTGAAATTGATAAATTGATAAATAAATTGATGTCGAGAAAGGCAACATCTGAATAATTAAGGAGAGGGAGGAGAATTCCATAATATTAATGGGTTATTTTAAAGTTTTATTTTCTTTATCCAAATTCATTAAAAGTAGTTTTACATTTTTCAACTTCGAAATAATTACTTCCGTATATTAATTATCGTGAACACAACCATACTGTGTTGCATTCTGAATTTCTGATGTCAGCGCTATGTATAAAATAGTTGTTTTAATAATCTTCCACACGGAGATGACAGTTACCTGATATTTCCTTTTTTTATTTAAGAATATAATTCTCCATTATTTAAAAAATACAGTTTCCCCGAATCTCTTTTTTAGCTTAAAGATATGTATTTTTGGATTTTTCTTGATTGCTTCCCTTAGGAGTTGTTTAGGAAGAAATCTTGGATATAATTTGTAAGCATTATTATAAGAAATTTTTGATTAAAACCGTTCTGTTATTTCATTGCAACAATAAAACCGTAAAATAACATCATAACAACAAAACTGTAAAATAAAATTTTTAAAAATTCCCTTTTCCCTCGCAATTATGTATCCCCCCACCCCCCGTTGAATGCTGGGAAACCGCCAAATACATATCTAGTATTTTCCGCGAATTACACCGCCAAATACAATTATAGTATTTTCCGCGAATTACACTTTCCTATCAGTGCGTAGTAAGGTGTACGCTCACATGTGGCAAGACAGCTGTCCTAAACCTACCACAGCCACTCGTTAGTCTGGAATCCACCGTTCACCCCCCGGAAGTGTATTAATAGTATATGATGGGCCCGACTTCGGACGGTAAATTCCATGGCAGCTCCGTTTGTATTTTATTTATTCACAGGTTATTGAGATATCGTTTTTCCAGTTTTTACCCTTTTTGGGCTAGAATTTCGAGATATCCATAAATACCTGTCACCTAATTTTAAAAGCCAACAATTCTCCCTGAAATATATTTTTCTAGCTTAAACTAATATATTTTCTCCTTTTTCCTTTTACTCCCGTTAAGAATTGTTTAGGGAAAATCTTGAATATAAATTCTTGGCATTTGTATGAGAAACATTTTATAAATAAAAGTTATCTATACTAATATTATAACGAGGTAAAGTTTGTGACGTTGTAGAAAGTAATCTCTGGATTTACTGAACCGATTTTGAAAATGCTTTTACCAATAGAACGCCACGTTATTTGTGAGTGTCATAGGCTATATCCGAAAAATGAAAAGACTTTTTCGTGGTAGTCGGATTTCCAAAGTAAGTCGGAAAAAACGGTCGAACGAAAAGGTTTCTAACGAACGCTGCCTTAACGATGAGAGATATATGATTAAGTTCTAGAGAAAATTTGTAGAGCTTGATAATGCCTACAATAAAATCAGCGACAGCATATGTCTAAATTTTATATTTAAGTCACAAAAGTAGTTTTTTATATTAAATGTTTATTTGTCATATTATCAACAATTATGAATTCATATTAAAATAAATAAATTTATCTTCTCAAGTGTTTAAAACAAAAGACTTTTCCCTTTTACTGCATATAATTTCACTTTTACTGCATAAATGGTTAAAGAGATAAGACACTCACAAATAAGACACTCACAAGAAGACACTCACAAATAATGGTAATATAGTCAAATTGGCATGCAAATACATACGTACCTATGCAGTAAAAATATATCCCTTCTTTAGGCAGTCAGTAAACAAATCATAGCACTCAGTACTAACCAAACCACACTCATAATTTCTTCACAAGTAAAAAGTTTTACCGCCCAACGAAGTGGGCACGGGTCAGCTAGTCAGCTAGAAGGAAATCGAAATAGCACATTTTATATCATATTTTACTTTTCCAACTCCCGAGTATTTCTTTCTAAAGACATCTTACTTAACTTTTGAAAAACCGCCATATAAGTACGTAATAATGTCATTATTGTAAAATTAGGTTATTTTCTTGACTTTCACATTTACAGCCTAATCGGTTTTAAAGATATCTGTTTTCCCTTTTTACAGATTTCTTCTGTTTTTTGATGTTGTATGTTGATACTTGAGCAAATGTTTACTTTTTCTTACAGAAGATATTTTCAGCTTTTTGTTTCATTTATATAAATATTTATTTATTTACATCATTAGCAAATCAACTTAACAGTTTATACCAATCCGTTGATATGCAATATACACATAAATATAAAACAATAATAGAATTCTTACAAGTACATACACAACATGTTTAAATAAGCATTAAATACAAATACAGGCATTAATATTTTTTTTTAAAACTTACAAACTTACCGTACCTACATAAAGAGTGAAAACAATTTATTTTATTCTGACATCATTTTGATAAAATATTTATTAGTATTTGTTTTGTATTTTGACACAGTTACCGTAATGTTTGTATAATTAGAAATTTTCAGTTATCTATTATGACTAATTGTAATACGAAGACTGTTATAATAACTATAGATGCAACAGTGCCTTAATAGGGTTACGAAATTAGTTTGTACTATGAAGACTGCTATAATAATTATAGATGCTGTAGTGCCTTATTAGTTTTAAGCGATTAAAACGTTCCTAAATTTTATTTCCTTTGTTACGTAAGTTATTTATTTTCCAGACGAAGATTAGATTCCAGATGTTAGATATTACTTCCAATAAAAGTGATTTTAGATATTGGGTGTATTTTTGAACCTGACACCATCGACCCCAACTACTGTCATATCCGCCCCTGGGGTGTGGTAGGTGGTGATTTTTTATTTTTTTAAATCTAATTTGGTACTATTTATACGTACACAATTTTAAACTTTACTATTAAAAAAAACACGTTTCTTCCACCTAACTGGCATATTAACAAAATTATGGGCGATGAAATGAATATTGTCACAAGCGTACTTAGTCTTTCCTACAATTACTGAGTAGGTACAGGTGTTGCTGAGGTATTTCCCGATGAATTGACTACAATTTAACATTTTAAGATATTTTTAAAAGTTGCCTATATTACCAGCATAATATATACCTATATTTTACTTCTTTATCAATAACTCCTCTCTTCTCTTCTCGTCAGTTCTTGAAATCAGCTTGAAAACCATGTGAATTCTTTTTGTTTTGATGTTTTCTTTTACATTTTGATGAAGTGCTGAAATTAGTGTAACGACTTTTGACATCCTTTGGCAAGATTATGAGAATAGTAAAAAAAACTTGTAATTTCATCATTTCTCGACAAATAAAAAGTTTGAATTAGTGGTTCTGATAATCAATTGTTTGCAAGCTGGTTTGAACTTTCCTTTTTGTTGAAATATTATTTGGTTAAATATATTTTAACTGTTTTATTATTATTATGTATCGATAAAAAATCATCTGCTGCATCTGGTAGGTATACATATAATGTCTTTTGTCTTCTCCTGGATCTCGCTTCAAAAATCTGACTTCTGGGTTGATAATATATATATTTTTTGTAAATCTAAATTCAGTTGTTTTTTTCCACGTCAGCTTCCTAGGGTTAACTAGTCGTTATCGTACATTAGCTGTTTTATTCCGTTGCGATAACGTTTCACTGTCTTAATTTTATTAAGAAAGTGAGACATTTTTATCAATGTCAAACAAAGGATAAAGTGATGTTTTTCACTAAATAAAAAACAAGCTGTAATCGCAGCTTCGTCCACATCAAAGTCTCTGTGTTGTTGAAATTTATATTGTTAAATATTTACACTGCGTTAATTAATAATTATCAGTATATTTTTATATAGACGGCACAGAGTCTTTGAGCTCGAATAGCTCAGCATTGGTCCATATTAACGCATTTTATGCACATCTTTAAGAAGGAATACAAGATGACTACTTCACTGGTATTAGTGTAAATGACTGCTTATCGAAGAGCTTATTTGTAAACGATAATTTCGGTCACTACAGCAGGAGTACGAGCAAAGAGTTTTGCAGGAACTGACACGCGATCATACTACATATAGCTGGCCGTGCGAAAAACACGGTTTACGGAGATCAACGACTGCTACCTTCATTGTTTTTAATTTAGACTTTTCCAGTCATTGCAATGCACAGCTTAACGGAGTGAAATTCATGTTGCGTGTGAGTGATGCGCATATAGGTATACCTATTCATAGGGATCATCAACCAGGCTTCCGGAAGGTAACCGGGAGTAGCGATAACCCGGTTAATCAATCAACAACGGGCCGAGACTCGCGCCGTTACTTTCAGTTGCAACCAGATTACTCTGGTGTCCCGACTGGTTACAGGTTCGAGGTCACTTGCGCTGTAGTCTCCCTTACGTAGCGGTGATACGGTGTCTACCGAATAAATCGCGGAACAGGGCATCCTTTGCCCGGCTGTTCACCTGGTATCGGGTAGCTGATTGTTCGTTCCAAGAGCTGTTGTCGTAAGGTTAACAACTACCCCCGCTCTATATGAGACAGTACTGTTTTAAGACTCCCCCACTGTCGGTCAGAATGCGCAATCGATTGGCTGACGCCGCACGATGCAAAACACGTCCAGGAGCGCCCGAAAAGGAAAACTGGCCCGCAGGCCAGAGTCCTACCCTGGCTCGCACTTCTGCGTGGAGGCCGCTGGATGGGTGTTGACCCGTGCGTTTGACTGACCCTAAACACATGGGTCTTAGTGGCCTAACTGCAAAAGGGTCCATTAGCAACGCCGTTGACTAGGGTAGAACCTACCTGTCCACTCAGTCCCCTAGACAACAGTGGTTGCAACATCGCCAAAACGTCGAGGTCTATAAATTTTCACGCAGTAAATCCGCTTACAATTTTGTTTATAAGAACAAACAACCGCGATTATCTTTGGTTTCATAAAATGTTTATCACATTATTAGTTCTTGTGATATTCAACGCTGAAAGTTTAGAATTGCCATTTTTTTGATACGATTTATGATACGAGTATCTCGGAAACTCTGACATTTTGTATGATACGGGTAGAGCCCCAATTGGCCGATATCGGCCACAACACGATTCAGCATGACGGCCCCGTTTTAATTTAATTTATTTTATTTTATTATGTTTTATTATGTTAATATGTTTTATTTTAATAATGGGTACAGTGGTTTGGCAGTTATATGCGTAAATATTAATATTTTGATATTTGTCGATTTAAAAATAAGTACTAACATATAGTTTAAGTTGACAGTGCACACTTAATATATAGTCATTAAAAGTCTGCCTTAGAACAGGCCTAGGCCTAGTTAGGCGACTGTGTCAAACATTAAAAATAATGTCGCATCAATTTCTTGCTAACTTCTTACATACAAATATGACATTAATTGTTTACTAGGTGTGTTAATAAATAAATAAAATAAAATAAATTAATGTTTTGGTGAGACAGTGTCATAATTCATTTTTTTTTACTAAATTTTACTAAAATATTTGGGACATAAACTTGTCAATCGGCTGAGGGGCCGAGGCCTGAAGGGTTAAACTGATTTCGATCTTATGTAGCCTATAACCATTGGGAAATGCAAACTACACATAGATGTAAATCAGTGCAGTACTTATCGGGTTATTACGACACAGACAGACAGACGTTGCATTGTATAATATATAAAGAAGGAAAATGGAAAAGATAACGATAAATAAAAAATAATATATAATTTATTCTAGCTAGGTACATATTGTGGCATAGGTACCTAAACTAATATTAAAATATGATTTTATTACAAATAAGATATCAACTATTTTGCCGCATGAAATTTGTAGCACCTGATGTTCAAAAAACGGTGGTTTTTAAAACTATTTCGAGCCTAACCGGCTGCTCCGCAACCGTTATAATCTATCTATCCGAATCATAACGGATGCCCGCCGCGGATATTGTTGCTTGCAATTATCAAATAAGCGATTAAAATATAATGTAGTTCGATAGTAAATTGAATTCCATTGGAGATATTGGAAATACTGCAAGATTTGTATTAGGAAATATTGCAAGATACTACTGCAAGAAACAAGTAATCGGTATTGAACCAAGATAATTTGTGATAATTAATGGAGCGCTGTATGTATCCCGATAAAAAATTAAAACAATTAAATACATTTAAAAGAATAAAAAAACACAATTTCCGTTACAGAACGTGAACTATTATATTTATAAATATTTTCAGAACGGGTTTTTTAATGAAATATTTGTGGTTTATGTATTTATCCATATATATAGATGTATACCTTCGAAATGCACTCAATCAGACCTTTCATTTCACACGATATAATTATGTTATTTTATTAACATTTGGATATTTAGACAACTACGTACTTGACATTTGACAGTTACGTTACATCTATGACACTCGGGATGACATAACGGTTTTAACAATACAATACAATACAATCAACTACTCCAGTAGATAGGATGCGTCACAAAATACACTTGGATGAGTCACAAAATTAAATGCTTAAAATTTAATTATTAAAAACATAACTATCATGATAATTGTCATGGCTGTAATGTT
The DNA here is from genome assembly GCA_944548615.1 of Micropterix aruncella. NCBI lineage: Eukaryota > Metazoa > Arthropoda > Insecta > Lepidoptera > Micropterigidae > Micropterix > Micropterix aruncella. Next base: position 7,426,582 of record OX155958.1, read on the forward strand.
ATATTCAATATTTCCTACATACAAATAATCAACATATACTAATGTCATTAAATAGTAAGAGAGAATAATATATTAAAATAGAAATGCAAATTCTATGTAATTTTATTGTCAATTCAGCAATATGCCTTCGTATTTTTTAAACATAAATAGATGTATACTGAAATAGATAATACCACTTACTTGTCAGAAGTTATGGCGGAATATAGAAACGGAAAACATACATATATGAACCCTGAACAGATTACAGTCTTTTTTGTTATGCAATCGCCTAAAAAATGACTACTGACAGGCCTTCAATCTACTCTGGACAACGGCGGTTGCAAGCTCTCTGAAACGTCGGGTGCTACACAGTTCATGCCGTAAATTCGTTTTATCTTATTTATAATGTGAAACCACCGCGATAGGCTTCGATTTCACGATTTTTATTTAATATATTACAAAAATCGATGTACCTACTTCGCCTCTGCAGGGTTAACGTACCTACTAAATGTATACGATAGCCCGAAAAAAACATATCGTATATTAGAGAACACGCCTAGCCGTGGCATCGAAGTCTCTTCGTGAACGTGTACCGATACATACCAAACGCCTAATGGCTGATTATGTAGGAAAATAATTATCTATTGCAAATATATGTGAATAATATAGTCAGCGCGTGCAACATGAAGTTACACACGATTATCGTTTTATTCGCGTGCGTTTGTGCTGGTGCGATTGATGGACCTCAGGTGAATATTAATCAGGGACGGCTCCAGGGTAGTTGGAAGAAGTCGCATGGAGGAAGAAATTTCGGTGCCTTCGAGGGGATTCCCTATGCGAGACCGCCACTGGGCAAGTACAGGTTTATGGTAAGCAACAGTAATTAATTTGATTATTTAAACGCACACAATATACAAACATAAGATGGATATCCTTTCGAAGCTGAATTTGAGTCAGACCAAAGATGAATTTCCTTTCTAAGCTAGGTATAATATGTACACTTATTATAAAATGTTTTTGTGTTAGGATATGGATTTTCTTTTTGTAAATTTTAACTTGAATTATGGAAATAAATAAATTGATCAAAAAATATATAACAGCTTAAATATCAAACAAATCAAATAGAGTATGTAATGTAATTTAAAAATAATATTGTATATTTATGTAAATTATTATGCACTAACTGCGCCCCGCGGTTTCACCCGCGTGGTGATGGAAAATTGTGATATTGATGATAGAAACCTATATATCTTTATAAATTATAGCCTATGTGTTATTCTGATGTGTAAGCTATATTATTGTAAAGTTTCATCAAAATCCATTCAGTCGTTTTTGCGTGAAAGAGTAACAAACATCCATACATACATTCGTTTATAATAATAGTAAGATATATTAATAGTATCATATTTTTATTTATATTATTTCATATTTTTTAGCACTGCTTTTATAATTGTATTTACATATTTTATTAAATTATAAATATGAGTATACCATATATCATTTATTATTTATTAAAATCGTATTTACGTATATGTGTATTTGCCATATTGTATTACCTACATTGTATTATTCTTACCAATTAATATTTTGATTTGTATTATAGTGTTATTTATTTATTCTTATATATTATTCAATCTTATTAAGTACATTCATTAAATATAAAAATAAAAAGTTTTTTACGTTAATTAGGCTAATTATTAGGCATAAGTTGTATTACTCATTTCAATTATTTACTCTGACCCGCCTAGATACGGGACATTTTAGTCCTAGGTGGGCACTGAGCATTAACTGCATTTCGGTGTTCAATTTTTCCGAGTTACTTATAACATTGATAACAATGGGGCTAAATGTACAAACAAATAAATGAATAAAGTATTAAACCTAAAAAAAATGTAGATAACACTATTTATATTATGTATTTTCCTCGATAAACATTTTCCATGAGTTGCATAATCTGTGGATATAATCGAGTTTTGCAATTAGGAATTTACAGTTGCATTTCGATGCATATTTTATAGCGACATAGTGCCATTTAGAGAAACATGTTGCTGTGCATACCGTACTCAATCGATACATTTATCACGAGGTAGATTACAAAGATAACTATGATTAACCTAATTTCAGTGGTTAGTATTCATATTTTATGTAATATATTATATATATTATACACTATTGTAAATAATTATGGTGTGTTAGTTCTTAGTTCAGATGAGAATTTAGAATTTAAAATGCTAATTAATCCCAGACTAAGATTGCATATATGCAAGTAATGTAATTACTATTCTATGACCTATGTAACTAGGTAGGTACTCAACTGCTTATATATAAAGGTAACTATTTTTACCTTAAGTTTTTAAAATTATCTGAATAATTCAGAAAGATCGGGATGGAGTAGCCGGTTTGATATATTCATCAAAATTAAACCAATATAATGAGCAATATAAAATTTCTGTTGGTACTACCTAAATACAGTTTATTCCTAGTGATGTGATAAATCATAAACTATCATATCTGAATCTTTTTCCGACTTCCGCCAACAAAAAGTAATGTCTAGTTATTAATTATGACTCTAAGATAATGTTTTTACTGTGTTATTAAATGTTAATGTGTTATGGGTTTAAATAAAGAAATAAATACACCTCCAAGGCATTTAGTTATATACAAACTTCTTATTAAAAATAACAGTTTGAAATCCACATAATGCAGTTGTTAGCTTAGTTTTACCCAGTGCCAGACTAGAATAAGCGGTCGAGCCTTTAAGAAACACCAAAGTAATATGAAAAATTCGTATAAATTTTTTATTTGTATTTGTATGAAAAATATATATGAAAAATTAACGATATTGGATCGTTCTATCTCCCGTGAGGTGAGCGGAGAAGACTCGGAACGAAAACAGTCCACTGTTTAGTTAAGCCACTCGCTTGTGAGAAGCCAACGCTTTACCGCGATAACCAGGTTAATCAACCAGCGGGCCGACACTCGCGCCCTTACTACCAGTTGCAACCAGATTACTCCGGTCTCCCGACTGGTTACGGGTTCAACGTCGCTTGCGCGGTCCTCTCCCTTACGTAGTGGTGAAACGGTGTCTACCGAATCTACCTTGGACCACGGTGTCCTTTATCCGGCTTTCACCCGGAATCGGGTAGCCGAATGGTCGTTTCAAGAGCATTCGCCGTAAGATGAACAACTACTCTCACTCTATAGGAGACAGTACTGTTTCCAGACTTCCACGACTGTTAATCAGAATGCACAATCGATTGGCTGACGCCGCACGCCAGCGCCAGAAGATTGACTCCTAGGGGAAACTGACCCGCAGGTCTGAGTCCTACCCGGGCTCGCAGGTCATACGCGGAGGCCGCAAGATGGGTGTTGACCCGTGAGTTTGGCCGACCCTAATTATATGGATCGTAGTGGTCCGTTCCAGGTTAGTACCTATTCGAAGAGGCTACCGGATGGGAGTTGAACCGCGAGTTGAGCTGATCCAAGATAACAAACAGGTCATCAGGCCCAAGCTGCACGAAACCATTCGAAACCTAACAGTCCGGCCAGTCCAGCTCTGTTTTTATCGAATGTAAAAGGCATGGATATTTATATTAAAAATGTAGGCAGTTATATAATAGGAAGAAATTGATCGCCTTACTTTGTTGACAAAAATAACTTTCTAGTAATCTTTGCCTGTGTATATTATACCTCGGAACTCCACACGTATGAATAAAAGATAAGTGATCAATTAATTCTTGCCCTGAGCGGAATAGCACAGATATTAAATATTCAAAGTAAACCGAACGAATATGTAGGTGGACCTGTTTATTGTTGATATACTTCTTACAAAACTACTTACAGATTAATCCAGTGTATTGTTTTGTTTTACACATAATACACTGCTCTAAAATTAAATACTAATAAACCACTAGGTAGGTATTTTATATCTAAATAAAAGAATATTATCCATACAACACATTGCATAATACATTTTTTTAATAATAATAATTCAATTAGGAAGATTACACATTTTAAATTATATACATTTCGTATTTATAGGCGGATTTTGATTATTCTTTGATTTTTGATTTTTTCTTTATTTTTTAAATTATTGGTGAATTATTTTTATTAATTGTCTTCTACTGATAGTGCTACCTATCCGGTCTGTTTAGATTCTTTTCATGTTATATTTCTTTTTTAAATGTTATTTCAGGCCATTCAATGAACATTACGAATTATTATTGATTGGATTTAGAAATTATAGGCAAACCTGTGAAATAATGACATTTTTTAATAAGAAATTGCAAAAAATCAATCTGTTATAATAACAGGTAATTGGGAGAGACATAATTTTACGCATTATCATCATAAATGTACCACCACAATTTTGGAAAATAAATATATTTCTATTTCTATACTTGATATCGTTAATAAAAACAAATCAAGGGATACCTCTAGCTTATTTTTCAAGCTATCGTAGGATAATTTAAATATGTCCATACCCAAGCCTATCTACAACAACGCGTTTAGGTGATGGACAAGTCTTGCTACCAACGCGATCCGCCTGTGCTGGATGATAACTCCACGAAGAGTTCGTGTAGTCTAGCAATATATGTTATATAGCTGCCACAATATTCACTATTAAATCATTGATTTTTTTTGTCAATATAAATTTGTATCAATTGTTTTGTCTTTTATTCTTATTATTTTTATTTATGGGCCGGCAGCTTTGCTGATACGTCCAGATCAGATCTTGTAAAGCTAGGTGTAAATATTATTGACAAGTTTTTAAGTAAAAATCGAGTCTGTTTTTAAATTGAATGACAGAGCTTGCACTAATCATATCGAATGCTTGTTTATTCCACATGTTACCACTCTATTTTGCAGAACGTTCTTAACACGTTAAACGCCATAGAAGAAACGTGAACATTTACTTGTTTTGGCTTCGCGGCGATGTAGCTAGCGAGATTCGTGTTTATGTCTTAGTTATGTCCACAAATTAAAGAATTCTTCAATTTCGCGAGAAGCACTTGAAACCTATAGAAAACGCGTCTTCTGACGTACAAATTCACTTTGAAAACAGGTCTGCCGCGAGGTCACCGGTAACCAACATGGCGCTTAACGTGTTAAGAGGATTAGATTTAAATTTTGCATGGTTGAGTTTTTTGCTGTGACCTCGAAGATTTGTGTTGCGCTGGATGAATGACATGTTCATTGTTACAATTTGTGAGAATTGTATATGTCTCAATCAGGTCCAATCAGGTCCCTTTTTGTCTTATTTGTTTGAGAGTAGTCATTTGGTTTCACTCGCATTTTGGTTGCCCTTCGCTGCACCTTATCCAGGACATCTACGTCTTTGCATAACCTTTAACGATTTTACCAATCCACGATATATTCTTATTCCTTCGTAGTTCAGGTAGCAAGATTATAGGACCAGATCCTTTTTATAAGAAAGGAATCCACACTCTCTATTTTGCATTTGAAGAGACACAAAATATCCCCTTCAATTAATTCTCTTCTATCCCATAGTCCACTCATTATCATTTCCCTTTCTCTTGAAGAAAATGTCTTTTATTTTGTTCATATATACTTCATTAAATATATTACTTATTACGTGAACGTTTGTTTGTTTCTACTCTTTATTACCAAGTTTAACAATGGTCGCTTTTATTATCATATGACAATCTCTTACAATCAACCATAGTATGAAGTGTTTATATGTATGTGTGAGTGTAAAATGTTTGTACTTGCTATTTCATTGGTAGACAGAATTGAAATGCGATTACATTAATTTTATCCCACCGGAAAATGGTAACCCAGTCAATAAATTAATCCAGTCAAATAAATTATGTCATTGAAAGATTACTTATTCATATGCCTAGTTATATATTATTCATACGCCTTTTGTGCTGCATATCTAATGTAACTTTATAAATCATATTTATAAAAGCAGTAATTGAACACAAAAGATACAAATTCATTAATTCACCCGTCAATCGAAAAATAATCATTTATATTATATCGAATTCAGTAGATCTGCTTATTATGGCGGATATAGCTGGTTTTACTATTTACAGTAAAATATCGTCAGGTACGAGTATATGCAACGTAAGTAGTGTTTAAATAAAACACTTTAACCTGAACAGTCTCCCGACCAAGAGGGTAGTTTATTTTTATTTATTAATTTATTTTATAAAATTATTCAATATAAAAAATAGATTTTGGCAAAAACAATCGTATAAAATTTTTAAAAATATACAACTTTTTTTTTGCGGAGCAGATAAGATTACATTTGTGTATATTTTATTACCCCACTTGATTGTATATCTATTCTAGGGTGATAGTATTTACATTGTTATATCTTGATTGTATATCTATTCTAGGGTGATAGTATTTACATAGTAGATACATTGTGACTTGACTTTTCTTTTTTTTTCATTCAGTTCAATCATTCATTCATTCCTAAAAATTAAAAGGTAAATATATAAATACATAAATGCATAAATAAGTGACTAAATTTATTCATAAACTTATACTATTCATTTATATATTAAATATTTAAATATATAAATGAGTAAATAAATAAATCTATAAACAAATACACAAATAAATTTATCAATAAATTAAGTAGGTTGAAATGGTTTCTTATTACGCACGTATAAAATTATAACTCTAATAATTTATTATTTTTTTAAAACATAATCAACTAATTGTATTTATTGTCTAGTATCAAGTAACAAAATGAGACACATTTCTTCGCACTGGCTTCTACTTTTCGCCATGAGCCACTCGATAATATATTTCTTCAGAGTCAATCTGCTAATTGTACTCTGCACATTAGCCTCCGCCAAGGAAGAGCAGAAGGAATCATACAGACGCGGTGCCAGAAACGTGTAATGCCTCTGTCCAAATGTTGTATACAGTCGTTGGTGGGCTTGTTTTTTATTTCGATTGACATGTGAGTGGTTTAGCGAAGAATGACGCTCCGTACTTTTATGGAAATGCGTAATAATATTTCGCAGGGGGGTGGCAAGGAGTGGTTGGTACAGGGGAGGGGGAAAAGCAGGGAAGGGAGGGGGGGGGGGGGGTGGAGGCCTTGTCGACTTGTCGGGAATCTAATGGGGTGACGCAAACGATTTTTATATTTATTATTGATATTTTTTTCAATAACTCGTGTGCATTTTTTTATTTCAAAATATGTAATGGACGTGTAAACGCCATTAAACCAAATAAACAAAATTAAATCAAAACTAACAATTGCTTTTTAATTTATTCAGGACCCTCAGAAGCCAGAACCATGGCTTGGAGTATGGGACGCGACCAAAGTAGGAAGTGAGTGTGTCCAGATTGACAGATTCGTAAATTCAGATCATAATCTCAGAGGTAAGATTTCGGATTACTACTACTCATTTGATAATTATTATTAAAAAAACGGTTTTGCACTTGCCGGAGATTTTTCCGGCACGTAGCAAATCACTGTTTCATCTAAAAATATTACATATCCCCACCGGGGGGTGGGGATATGTAAAATTATTCAGATGAAACAGTGATTTGCTCCCCGATAGCGAATGTGTTTTCATCCGAAACATTGTATTTCCATAATACTTAAGAAACTATTCAAGCACTCTAGATAAAGCGAGATGGGAATCCACAGAAGAAGTAGAATGTAGAAAAACGCAGAATATTTTCTTCCTAAACTTCATACATCCTAAATACTTGAGTATTTATTAAAGTAATCTAGATAAGACGGAACTTAAAAAAAATAGTCCGAAACTTTATGCATCCTGAGTAGGTACTTGGTATACTTTCTTCGAAGTTAAATCACTATAGATAAGGCGGGATAGGAACCCATGGAAGAAGAAGAATATGGGAAAAAGAATAATATTTTATTCCGAAACTTTTTGCATACTGAATAGTTACTTGGGTAATCTTCTTGGCGAACGTCCCAGTTTCTATGGTGGTTTTACTGTTAGGGCAAAAAATATTAGTTGACGAGGAATAACATATAGGACTAAATATTATATTATTAGGTTATAAATTTGTAATCGAATTAAAAAAATACAATTAAGCCTAATACGTTTTTATCGCCTTGAAAATCCTCGGGTAATTCGCTGTTGTCAGAAAATTCACGGTTAAGGCACGGTCGTCACAAGAGTATGAATTAATATGAAAGCTTGTCCACTGACACTGCGGAAAAACGACACGACGCCGCCGCCGTATGCACCGAACTTATCTCTCGGCGATCCGTGTTTATTTACGGCGAAATTCGTTTCAGTATTGTATGACTGCGTATGAGAACTTGTGCACGAAAACAGGCATTTTTACGGCGGACAATTGTTTCGACCTTGAAAGTTGCTTACAAAATGATGTTCCGAACGCGTCGTACGGCGGAAAAACCGTGCATTGGACAAAAGCTCGCGTTTTTTCTACGACGTGGCTAACGCGCCGTACATTGAAATAAACGTGCTGTGCACAAGAGGCCTTATAATTTCGGAACCACATTATAGCGACTATTTATTTTGTTTTATATCTATATGTATCCATGTAGACCAAGAAGGAATCGTAAAACTATACTCTTATTCTACAAAGCTACTTATTTCTCATTTTCATATTCTAATTCTTGAGCATGTCGAGCGTCAGAAATGATAATTGACATAAATCTGTGACAGCTTCTGCATCATTCACAGCTGCTCAAGGATAACCGCTCTGTCTATGAGAAGTCATTAATATCCATGCCATTGAACTTATTGCGCAAGTGGTCAAATTGATCACGCGTATTTTAATAGGAGCCTGATCAAGCAGTAGAACTATTGAATTGGCTACATAGTTCAAGTGTAAGTTATAAAATAAATTGTTTTGATCTAGATATATTTAACATAAACAAGTAAATATATTAAAAGGAGCGAAAAACGCGACTGCCGTTACAAAAAGTGAACTACTGTATTTTTTCTACAGATTTTTTATCAAATATTTGTGTTTTATGTAAACGTCCATAAATATAAATACATACATATATTTATTTTCGGAATGTACACAAACAGACCAGCCATTTGCCACTAAACACGATATTAATTCCTACCACTATCAAACAACTGAAGGACAAACAATTTAAAAAAAACATTAAGGAGATGCTGATAGGCCACCCTTTCTATAATCTGACCGAATTTGAGGGCCATGACTTTGCAAATATCGTACCAATTTGAATGATAATTATATATGTACATAGGTACTTTTAGTATTTAAATGTAAGATTTAGCTTTAGTTTGATTATTTAACAATTTACTTACTACTTTGGATGTTACTATGTACAGTTTTTTGTACGTATACGAGTATATTCGATTTATTGACTATTTCAATCGTTAGGCTTCTGCTTTGATTATTCAACTTTTTAACTGACCATTTTAATTATTGTGTGTTTAGTAAGTAGCTATTAGAATTATTAACTATTTTATTAAATGAGCCTTTAATTTGTTTTGTAATACGATTCTACGACGAATAACTTTTAGTAGGTTTCAAAGTTTCTTAGATACTATACATTTAAAAAAAATAATATATGTATGTTAAGTAAAGATTAAAGTAGTAATGAGACTTACTACTTAAAACACAAATATTTTGACACGTCCAAGAGCGGTTTTTAGCCGCCAATTGGACACGACGTAAATGTAATGTAATGTAATTATGTGAATTTATTGACATTTGGAGATTTGGACATTTAGACATTGTTTACTTAATATTTTGACAGTTGACACTCGAGATGACAAACGGTTCTAACAATACTACATACTCCTCAATCGGTTAGAGTGTTTAGAAGTTATAGTGGAATAAAGAAACGGAAAACATACATTGTATAGATGAACTCTGAACACATTACACTCCTTTTTGTTGGGCAGTCGTGTAAAAAAGATAGAATAATAAACAAAAAAACAAGCGCCCTCTAGTTCTCGCCCTTCGCCCCAGCAAAACAATATCTATTGTATCACCCCAAGACTTTCCCGGCAAGTAGCTAATTTCATCTGAATATTGATTTCATAAATAAACTCGATGAGCACCCTCCCTCGGCTGTAGAACAAACCCAGTCGGGTTCCATTGCGAGCCTTAAGTGGCGCGGTTCGTTTCTTGGCTAAGAGCGGCTTTGGTCTAAGCGCCAACATATGGCTTTAATATTTAATTAAAATGAAATTAAATGAAATAATATGCATTATAATGCAGATTATGTCTCACATTATTCCCTGTTATCGCAACCGATTTTAAATACTACGACGGAATTTAAATATTATTAGTGTAGCTTGTATATGAGATATTCTAACCAAAATTTCACAATGTGAGTTCGGCCCAACAAGGCATCTAGGTAGCAAATTTCAAATATCTAAGTCCAATATTTCGAGGTTGATATATGACCAGGGCGCAGTCTATTGGAATGATTTCAATCATAATATTTTCAACTCTTCCAAATGACCCCTGATGATGCCTGCATACCAAAATTCAGCTCAATCGGATTAAGCGTTTGGGCGCTATCGTGTATTAATACACACACACACACACACACAGACAGATACTCATACAGACAGATACACAGACAGATTTACATCTGATAATGGTCTTAATCGTCTCAGATGGTTCAAAATGGATATTTTGTCGATATCGATAATATCCATCTCGAAAAAAAAAATTTGTGAGCGCGCTCACAACACTTTCCTCTTGGTCGGTTGGTAGACTGACACAAGGGAATAAATATTTCAAAAACATATTACATCGAGCAAATGCACTTCACACGCCCGTAAGAGACCAACGCCTTACCTTGAGATAATCAAGTTTGTCACGGGCCGACACTCGCGCTCTTACTACCAGTTGCGACCAGATTACTCCGGTCTCCCGACTGGTTACGGGTTCGAGGTCGATTGCGCGGTCCTCTCACTTACGTAGCGGTCTACTGAATCTATCGCGGACCACGGCTTCCTTTGCCCGGCTCTGCACGCGGCATCGGATAGCTGATTGGTCGTTTCAAGAGCAGTTTCTGTAAGGTGAACAACTACACCCTCTCAATAGGAGACAATACTGTTACCAGACTCTCCCGGCTATCATTCAGAATGAACAATCGATTGTCTGACGCCGCACGGTGCGCAAACCGTCCAGGAGCGCCCGAAAGTTGACTCCTAGGGGAAACTGGCCCGCTGGCCAGAGTCATACCCGGGCTCGCACTTCTGCGTGAAGGCCACCGGATGGGTGTTGAACCGTGAGTTTGACGAACCCTAAACACATGGGTCTTAGTGGCCTAACTGCAACAGGGTCCATTAGCACCGCCGCTGACCAGGGTAGAATCTACAAGTCTACTCAGTCCCCTAGACAACAGTGGTTGCAACATCGTCAAAACGTCGAGTGCTATAAATCTAAACTTCCACGTCTAGAAAAGGTGAATAGTAGATATAATTTTAACTTCCAGGAAACGAAGACTGTCTATTCGTCAACGTCTATACAACAAACCTAAACGAAGATGCAAACCTTCCGGTTATAGTCCACATCCATGGCGGAGCATTCATGTTTGGTACCGGCAACGACTTTATGCCTAAATATCTATTGGAGAAAAACGTCGTTTACGTGGCCTTTAACTACAGGCTCAATGTTTTTGGTGGGTATACCTTAAATAAATAACATAATGAGTGTTCGCATCTTCTGAAGTGCTAACATTCGTTTTATTGCAGGTTTCCTGAGCACGGAGGACAGCACTGTACCAGGAAACGTGGGTCTCAAAGATCAGAGCGCCGCTCTTCATTGGATTCAACAAAATATCAAGAAATTTGGAGGAGATCCAAATAGTGTCACCTTAACTGGCCTTTCTGCGGGGGGAGCAAGTGTTCATTATCAATTTTTATCACCTCTGTCCCAAGGTAATACGCTTTTTCAAAATGTCATACTCTGTAAGCATTTGAAATTAAGATACAGTATCAAAGAAAATTTGATAGAAATTTGCTTCCAGATCTACCAGACAGTGAGGTTCTCCAATAAATTTTTATATTTTTTTATTTTTCAAACATTGAATTGAAAGTTTTACTATTTTTTTTTTAAATATTACCACTACACGTTCAAACACGGAAGGGTTGTCCTTTGTCAGCTGAAATCAATAGCTGTTCGCATTGTCTTGTCGTGTGTCACCCGCATTTATAAATCGCTCTCAGATGTGGTTTTGTTATTCGTCTATAATATAAACCTAGCATAAATAAGATAAAAACGAATTTACCGCCTGAAGTTTGTAACACACGATGTTTCGGCGATTTTGCAACCGCCGTTGTCCAGGGTAGACTGGTCTACCATGGACAACAGTGGTTCCAACATCACCGAAACGTCGGGTGTTACAAACTTCACGCGGTAAGTTCGTTTTTATCTAATTTATTATGTCAAACAACCGTGATACTATTCGATTTAATATTACTAGCATAGATAACCACTTTTTTCAAAATCCTGGCTTTGAATTTTGAAATCCTGGCTAAGTTACATACTGAGTAAAATTTTCGATATTTTATTTCCTCTATTTCTGAAATAAATAAAAAAAAATGGTCGATGTTATCCGAATATGGCAATTTTTATTTAGTCAAAAATATAGAAACAGTAGCTATTTATTTATTTATTTAAGAATTAATTACTAAAACATTGATTAGCTTACAAAAATACCAGGAACCGAACGGCAAAAACCTTAACCTTTTGCTTATTTGATTCTGCTACCCAACTGGGACTAGCCCGTTCTAGGACAAGACTCTAATATTACAATCATGCTTGCTTGATTGCTTGATTGCTTACAAATGTACAATTTTTAGTAAAAAGCTAATAATACTAAATTGCCCTAAAATGTGGTCTTCAAAGTAAAAAAAAATAAAAATAATAATAACAAAATATTAAAAGAAAATATAATAAATAAAATGCAATTCCATTATATAATCGGCAATAAATATAATATGAAATTCCATTAAATATTATAAATAAAGTTATATGTGAGAAAAGAAATAAACAGTCATTAATATATAATATATGTTAAGTAATATAGGATTTATTATAAAAATACCTAGTCAAAAAACTACAATTCATTGACAAAATCAAAATAAATTTTGTTAGTTAGTTCAATGTTAAAATATACCCAGCATACATGTTTAAAAATATGTTAATAATTTGTGCTCCTAAGTTGTATTAAACTATTATTTCTAACATTTGATTTATGGTTAGTCTGTCATGATTCAATAACCATTTCTTTAATTTATTTTTGAATTCCCTAAATGTCAAATTCATTTTTATTTCCATATTGATCAGATTGCAAAATCTCGGCGCAATGAAAGAGTAATGACTTCGTCCAAATGATGTTTTCTTTCTGGGTATTATTAAGCTATTTTCTAAAACTTGTCTTGTTGGTCGCCGGTTCTGAATTATTCCAAAATTTCAGTTATTGTCCAAAAATAGCCTTAAGTGGGAAGTTTTTAGAAAAAGTTGCCTAGAAATCAAGGACTTTAGCTTCCTTATAAAGTTCATTAGTAGGATGGCGAATATGGTCTACGTAAAATAATTTTTAATTTACTTGCAATGGCTCTAGCAGGGTTTTTCCACATCCACCCCATCCATTTATGCCGTAAGTAATAAGCGATTCACATAAAGCATAATAAACAGTTTTTAGTGTTTTGTAATCCAGAATATTCCTCAGTTCTTTGAAAACATATCCAAGGATTCGCACCTTCGTAGCCACGTTATGTATATGAAATATTTGTTTTGCGATATTTTGTTAAAAACTTAGATTTTAGATATTTGGATTCGTCTACCAGTAAAATAATGAAAACTTGCTGACGCCAAACACCCAGACGCGCTCATGTAAATATCGATAATCTCGTTTTTTTCATTCCCTATACGTTTCTAATATATTACAGTTAATAGATACTATTGATTTACAAAAAAAAATGTACGAACAATTAGCTTCCGCAAAACTTGTTAATTTCGTGCTTGCAATGTTTGGAAGTGTTTGAATGAAGAAAATCGTTATCTATCCACGATAAATTTAGATTAAAAACTAAAAAATACACTACTTTATTTGTCGCAAAATCATAAATTTCCGGTCGCCGAAAGCTAATTTATCGTACAATATTTTGTAAACAAATAGTACTTTTAACTTTAATATCATCCAAACATAAGCGAGGAGTATAAAAAGGAGTCGTTATTAACAGCCTTAGGTCAAGGGACGAAGAGAGATTGAAAACGTCGAAAATGTATGGGTCCTAATTAAACACTAGTGTTCTCATGCAAGACTGGATTTGCGATACTAATTTGTTCTGAAGTAGTTACAATCCCGATCATGTTCAGTATGCCGTAGTGTAGATTTTCTCAAAGTGGGGTACGCGAACCCCTAGGGGGTCGCCAGTTGATCGTAGGGGCTTCGCGACAAGATATACGCGACCGCGACAAGATTGGCGACTGACTGGCTGGCGACGCATATGATAGTGCGACAGAAATTATTGCCCTTAAAGCTTATTTTAAAAAGATGTCTGTAATTGAATTTTGGGCCGCAGGGCAGGAAAAATATCCCAAGCTATTGGGGAATTACCTTTTGCTGTTCGTGACAACTACTTTTGTGAGAGTGGGTTTTCACACCTGGGTATAATAAAAATGAAATTCAGAAATCCTTTTGATCCTGAATCAGAATTAATATTGAAATTCACCAAAGTTGCTCCTAAAAAACTCAATTTGCGACAAGAAATAAACCTATCAATCACATTAATTAACAAGCAATATTATTGTATTTTATGACTGTATTTTCTGTTATTTAAATAAAAACCCTTACTATCTACTACAGCTAGATTTTTAAAAGGGGTTCGCAATCGTCTGTGAAATTTAATAGGAGTACGTGGGGATATAAGATTGAGAAACCCTGCCCTAGTGCATTCGAAGTGTTGTTTCAACATATAAATATTGATAATAATATATAAAAATTTCTTTCTTAGGTACGTTTCACAAAGGTTTTGATAATAATATATTGATAATAATATATTAAAATTTCTTTCTTAGGTACGTTTCACAAAGGTTTTGCATTTAGTGGCACTGCTCTTTGCCCTTGGACTCTAACGGTGAATCCGTTGGACAAAGCTAAACGATTGGCAGAACACGTAGGATGTGGATTTGGAAATACTGAAGAGATGGTTGCATGCCTTCGACAGCGACCAGCCAGTGCAATCTTAGAAGCTACCAAAATTTTTGATGTAAGATTGTATATCCCTTTTTCAGTTATAAGTATGGTACAATGGACTTTGTAGTTAATAATGATTAAAGATGTGAAAGAGTCATCTGAAAATCATGCAGAGCAGTGACATAAACTATACATGCTAAGAAAAAAAAAATGTAGTTTAGCTCATATATGGAATCTCTCGGTTACATAGAAAGTTATGTATGTATGCAGCTCATAGTGGAAAAGTTTATAAAAAAACAGAAAGCCAATTGACACGTGTTACGTCTGCAAACATTCAGTGCTTAATGACGATTGCGCATTCTGTGATAATCATGATGTCCATAATCTACTTAAACAGACCTTTCATTTGTAATTAACACGATTAGTTTATCTTAATTTATTGACATTTGGACAATTATTTATTTAACATTTGTTCAGTTTAGGCACCCTCTGACACCTGACAACATAACGATGCTAACGATACTACACACTTCTAAATCGGTTAAAGCATTTAGAAGTTATGGTTGAATAAAGAAACGGAAATCATAGATACATGAACCATGAACACATTACACTCCTTCTTGTTGGGCAGTCGTATAAAAATATGATTCGTTGACATATTGCCAATGTGGAACGCATATTTTCAATAATATCGTAATATCGTTTAGCCGAAGCTTTGGCCATAAGGACAATACGATTTGCTATGCTTACATTTTTTAACCTTCATCTCTCACATTTTGCATCAAAATAGAAACTTGTATTTTCGACAATATTAGTCAATGTGGATCAAAACGTCCCGATTAATATTGCCAGGTTTATGACATCCCTCATCTTGGGCAGATACAGCTTGCAGACAACATGTTTTATTCCTTTGACTAAAGCATTTTTCAAAAAATTATGAATATATGTGCGGCCAGGTGTGTAACCATGGAGTCCATTAGTAAAAGCAGTTATATTCTGGATATGATAAGACTTTCAGCACTTTTCTGTTATTTTTATAAGATATTCTCGATCTGCCCAATATCCTACGATCGACTATCTGCGCTACTCAGCTACCTGCAGCCATTAGCTATTTAGCGAATTAGATGGTTCAATGCCAAAGTACTTTTTTACATGAAGGTGGAACCTGATAGGCCCTGATCCAGCGAAAGTACAACAATTTATTTGTCCACCTATAATAACATTCATAATCAATGCTTGAAACAAAGGCCTGATTGGTTATAAAAGCACATTATTTAACCAATGATAGCAATAATAACAATAAATTATTGGTGCCATCCATCGCATTTGTATATAGGCTGATTACCTCACAGAATGAATACGGAGATATTACAATGCCATCTATTTTTCTATTTGGACATTAATTAAAGCGCCGAATCGTTTTGTATTGAAACCTATATACAAAATTAAGTTGACACCTTTATTTAAATAATATGAACTATGATTTCAAAATTCGTTTGTTATTATATTATTATTTAATTTTTAGATATGGCATCGTATATCCGTGTTTAGAACGCCATATATTGAGCCACTAAACATAAAATTAATCAATATATGGAATTATGAGAACAATTTACACATTGCGTTTCATAGTAAAATCTTAACTGCCCAAACGTAGTACGGCATGAAGCAATCTAATAACCTATATAATAAATGGTGTAGCTCATGAAAGGCTTGCCTCACTTTATAACTCAGCAGCGACATTATTTTCTTGGATATTATATTACAGATTGTTTTTCCAGCTATGGACTACGAACCTGTTTTCGGCCTTTACTCCAGTGGTTGAGCCTAAATCCGTTAAAGGAGCTTTCTTGACAAAACTTCCTTACCAGGCAGTGAAAGATGGCGACTTCAGTCAAGTTCCTTTGATTGCTACAGTGACCAGTGAAGAAGGGCTCTATCCGGCAGCAGGTAATATTTTTTCTATTATACGAGTACGTATTCATTACCATCAACATTTTTTTATATATTTATTAATTAGTTTTTTTAATTAGGACATTTATAAAGCATATTATCTTAAAAATATTGATATCAATTTATTTTTATTACATTTTTTCATATTTAAAATGAATAAATAAACACGACCGATATGAGCATGTACTCTGCCATCCCACTTAAGTGTTCCAGGGCAGGACTTGTTCCAAGGCAGTGTGATTTAGTTTTAATGTACGTACATTCGGCAAGTTGAATAAAAACATTTTTACTACCCTAATCATTACAAATAAGTTATGAACATAATAACAAAAAAAAGTAATTAAAATAGAATACGGAAAATAGACAATCTTGTTACTTTAATTAAAATTCAATTCCCTATTTAGCTATCAATTCTTGATTTCTTTAAGAATCTTCTAACATTCCAACCTATCTTTGGTTTTGTTTTTTGAGTTGTTACTATAAGCACATGCAGATCTCCAACGATCTCCATCGTGTGTATTTTGGATGCCAGTCAGGTTATCCAACAAAAAAAAATTTAATTCTTACTCATCACTTAGTAAATACTTATATATTTTCAGCTTTTACTACTGACGAAAAAATGGAGGATCTAGAGAAGAACTGGGATAAGCTAGCCCCTTATATTTTCGTCTACAATGATACATTACCGAAGGAGGAACACTCAGAAGTAGCCAGGAAGATCAAGAATTACTATATGGGTGGCGCTCCCGTCTCAAAGAAAACTTTTCCTAAATTAGTAAAAGTATGTATGTAGAATGTACGTCAATGCTCCGTGGCTGAATTTAGTTAGTTCATAATTTGTGAATCAATTCTTGTTCTTGTAATCTTTGAGTCTTCATTTTTGGGCGGGCAGCAGAAAAGAGATTTTTTCCGCCACCTCAGGAAGTTATAACGATATTAGATCATTATTTCAACCATGGGGTGAACGCAGAGACTTAGGTACAACACAGTCCCCCGTCAACTACGCCAACAGGCCCGTGAGAGTTCAACGCCTTACCGCGAGACACTGGGAAGTGCAACCAGCGGGATAATCCTCCACTCTGGTCCCAGATTCGAGGTCGCTTGCGCTGCTTTTCCCTGGCATAATAGGTTATTTAGTTTGAATATTTTGCGGACCGCGACGCTATTTGCCCGCTTTGTGACTCGGGATCGGGCGGCCGACGGATCGATTCAAGGGTTGAAGACGTCAGGTCGACGACTACCCTCCGCTGTCATAGGAAACATTCGTCTCCAGACACCCATAGTTATTCGCCAGCTGATGCTTTCTTTGCTTTTTCCGTAAGTGCAGATAGTGCTACAACCGCCCAGTTCCGCCCGATATATTCCCCTGACTCCGCGATCTTCTGAGATTGCGGATTTGGGGCAATATTTCGGGCAAATATACTCTCCAGTAGATTTTTATTCTCTTTTTAAGGTATGGACAGATTGAGCCCATGTACGCAGTGTATGAAACGCATCATGTCATCTGGACCCTTGAATGGGCATGAAAATATATGACTTAGAAACATACTTATCATGCTCTGTCACATGCGACCCACGCAACGTCGTTGCGATCTCGAGATCGGCATGAGAAGGTGGAGGAAATGACAGTAGTACGCTGTCCCACGTTTGAGGCCAGTGCACACTGGTCTCAAGCGGTTCTAAAACACAAGTTCGCAACACGCCAGACACACATAGAACGTCGGCGCATGCGCATAGAAAAGACACGCGGAAGTGCATAAAAATCGTTCTTCAATGTATTTCGATTCCTGAATTAATGTATGGTATTATCGAAACTTTTCTCTTTGTCTATTTGTCTCTTTAATCCAATATCCTCTTTCCATAACTTGTTTATTTTTGTGGTGCGGGCATATTCATTTAAACATAACAAACTGAGTAACTGTTTGTCAAACTCACTCTCAGAATTATAAAACATATTGTACAGCGATTGTACACAATACGATTGCACCTTCTGAGAAGAGACAGCATTCTGCTACCATATATACATTTCATACGTGAGGCAAGTGGGCACACCTACGTGGGAGCGTTGCATCGTATTCCATGCGAACGTGTGCTCAGTCCGTCCTAACCCTTATTCTCGCAGCTGCTTTCTCGTTTTCATGTATATTATGTCCCGCGGGGGCTACCATGTTTTTGGAAGACAGTCCAATGAGAATGTTGAGGGTATCCTACACTGATTTGGATGTAGCTTTGTCTCGTTATCCCACTTCATGATACCTAACTATATTAATGTTATTTTCAGGCACTCAGTGATAGACATTTCGTCTTAGATGTCCAAAATACGGCTTTTATGCAAGCAGCCAAAGCTAAACAACCCATCTATTTCTATTACTTTAAATACAGAGGACCCCAGAGCTTGAGTGATGCATTTAGTGGGACTACTGAAGATTTTGGTATGTTCATTAATGAGTTATAACTGGGTAAACACAATAAATATTGAGCATGCATAAATGGTGACCATGATACACATAATATGTAACAGAATACAGTTTTATGAAGTACTCTTAGACAAGAAATGAAACTGGCAGGTTCATTTCAACTACTTATCTTAGATCAAACAATACACTGCATATGCGCTTAGTAAGATTTACCGCAACATGGTCCGAAACACAACTCATGTTGCGTTTTAAGTTTACACAAACGACAACTAGATGGCGAGATAAGTCATTCCTATTTTGTGCCCCCTTCACACGTTGGCCTATATTGCTAAGGTGAAAGCGAGTCGGCACCACTTTGATGGCGTATTTTTAAAAAGTCACTGAGTAATAATTTTCTCACAAATCGTGCAAGAACACTACAACAAAATCTGCTTATAAATTCGCCCCACAAGTATGATAACATAAGCAGCTAAGCAGGCACTCTAGACTTATCGTGATAGCGTCAATTTCCCAGATGGCATCTCATGAGCTGTCGTGAATCTAACCTTACTTTTGACGATTCAAAGACTATCAAAAACGCGGCTATTATAGAGTGATCGATGAGCTTCTTATTTTATAGTACGTTCGATGTGACTTTGTAAGAAGATTTGATTGCAGTGTTTTTACACGATTTGTAAGAAAATGATTACGCAATAACTCTTCAAAAATCTCCCAAACAATGTTGATGCTGACGCGGAAGAATGTCTCGCTCTATTTATCGATTAACGTCGATAAGCCATTTAAACTCATTGCGATAATCCAGTCTGTCAACATACGATAAAAGTTTTTCGCTCCCGCTTCAAGTGGCGACAATCGTATATCGTGTCGTTGCTGCGGAAGACCAGCCCAGATCTCTACATAAATATCCTTTTCTTTTTGCAAAAGCGAGCAATCAGACTCAAACTACTTATATAACCTTTAGTTTCCATGTCGTACACATATTAAAGACCTGCAAATTTAATCATTGTAAGACTTATTTGTGAAGAAACAGGTTTCCATTTTTTTTTTATATTTGGGAAACAGACAGTACAAAAAACATATTTACTAAATCAAAATATAACAAACATAAACCATTTATATGTTTCCACCTATTAAACGGTCATATAGTACGTTATGCCACATAAAAGAAAAGTTCAAAAGACACAAGCCTTTTTTTTTAAGTGAAATTATTAAGGTGCTTTAAAAAAACTAAAAATATTCTGAAAAATTATTTGCTAAGTTACTTAACAGTCTAAAGTATTAAAGGATTAAATATAAAGTAAATAGAGCAGAAAAACAGTAAATAGATTCATAAATATGTATATTAACATGATAATAAATGAATTAATAAATAAATAGATAGTAAGAATAAAAATAAAATATATAATTATGTAATGTAACACATTATGAGAAAGAAAAATAAAAAAGGAATAGGTTATGTAAATACAAAGATAAGAGGAGAATAAATATTTTCATAATAAACAGATTACTTAATAAAATTGTAATATATTGATAATTAGATGTGTCTGGGGTTGTGGCAAATATATCAACATCCATAAATAACGAGTTGTAATGATGACAAGCTCTATAAAGAAAAGCATTTTGTGCATAGTTGGAATTGACAATTGCCAGTTGAAAGGAGCGTTGAGAGCGAGCTGGTCGAGGGGCACGAAAAAAAATATCTGCTCCAAGTTTTGACTAGCATCAACACGATTGTTAATTAACTTATGCAGATATGCTGCGTCGATCATGCTTCGGCGTTTTTCTAACGACATCATCTTATGAAACCGAAGTGACTCTGCATAAGAAGATGGTTTTACAAAATATAAGAAATTTGAACGCTTCGTCATCTGTTTTTGAATTGCCTCAATTCGGGAAATATATGTTTTATACTGCGGATTCCAAATAATTGACGCAAATTCCAAATGACTTCTCACGTAAGAATTAAATAATATTTTTATGGTATCGGTCGACCTGAAAAGAGTAGATGCTCTAAGGATAAATCCCTAAATTCTGTTAGCTTTCGAAACAGCATTTTCAATGTGCTCCGCCAATAGCAATTGATTATCTAGAATGATCCAATTTCCATAGACATAAATAATATTCAATGCGACATGGCAAGATCCACTCGCATGATAATATCAGAAATAGGCTCAAATACGTCCAACCTTTTCGCCCAAGAATAACAAATCTAAGTCTACCGGCATTTAAAGAGGCGGTCACTTACCCGATAAACTCCCTAATCACAATAAAACTATTTATTATGAGTTTAAATGTACCCAGTAAAAATATTTGCTTTCTGATAATATGTTTTATCTCTCAGTATTTGGATTAATAATATAAAAATATTTTGATTATTGAAATATCTTTTTAACCCCTCCAATCGCGAAGTAAAAATTCAGCTGTCACTTACGCCGGCGACATTTTCGCGCGTAAATTCGGCGCAAGTCAATGACCTTGAGTAAAACGACTATAACTTGTGAACCACTATACGGATCATAAAAAGAATAACTGTAAAATGATCGCATTGAAATTTGACTATAAAACATTATAACCTTATCGGTTCTAATCTATCTATCTATGTAGAAACGCGTTCTATTTTTTAAATGGATTTTTTGCAAGGTGACCGTTGACTAACCAAAATTGATTAGCTTAAATCTTAGCATGTGTAAGCGTCAAACCAAGAATGGTTAACTCAAGTAGGAGGAGTTAATACGCTTGCCGTATAACTTATATTATGTTTGAATAACTTCTTCTTTGTATTTATCTTAAAGAAATTCCAAAACAATTATATTAATGCAAATACACATTACCTTTGTATCTTGTAGTATTTCTGTTTATTTAAAAACTATGGTCGAAGATATGCAAAGCATCATGGCATTAATGCTCTTAATGATTATTATTATTATAATATTTCAATATTGTCTTCCGATACTTTATTTTCATTGACCTGCATATGTTAAAGATTTTTTTTGGTGTTTTTGAAGATGTCAGATGATTTGGGGAGTACGATATAATTATTATTGTATAATTTCAGGAGTCAGCCATGCAGACGACGTCTTTTACATTTTGGATACACCATACTTGAATCCATCTTATAACAAGGAAACAATGCAAATGTCTAAGTTTTTGGTAGACTTAATGTATAGCTTTGCAGCTACTGGGTGAGTATATAGTAATTACATTGGGGGTTGTCGATTACAACAGGCCAACCGGCACCTCAGGGAGTTATAACGACATCGAGCCATTCTGTCTCCCATGGAGTGAACTTAAAAGACTTTCCAAATAACACAATCCACAGTGAAACTACCCAGCAGCCCGTAAGAGCCCGAAGCCTTACCAAGAGGCACTGGAAAGAAGACCCAGCAACAAACTTCTTGTTTTGAGTAAACTGATGGCCAGCTATCAGTTTGCTACTGTTGGAATTCCGTCGCTTTGTTGTTACGCCAATAATAATTGGTTTCCCGACTTGATAGTATGTTGAGATCCAGTGCAACGGTGTTACTGTCATTTGATTGCATATAATTGTTCCATCTTTGCGATTGGTGGTTCTATTTACCTCAGTATAGAGGGTGGGTATTAATTAACCGGCATCCTCGAAAAGGGCTAATTAGTACGAGCACAAAAGAAACTTTTAGGAAAAAAATTTACAAAAAATAACAAAAAAATTTTTTTTTAACGTTTTTAACTTTAATTAAAAATTATATATTTTTTGAAAAATAAGATGAAAATTGTTGAGCGCGATGCGCTATTTAGCAATACCTAAAATATCGGTTATATTGTTTATTAGCGATATTTAACCTACCTCCAGATGACGTAGCGCGTTCGAACGCTTGTCGAACTTTTATTTGACAGTCAAGTTCTTCAAATTTTCCAATAATAATTAAAAAAAATACAAATTTTTCCAAAGCGAAAAATTCATTATCTTCAATATAAACCTAAAAAATTTGAAAAAATGTTTTTATTTCTTTAAATCCTTATTTTATTTATATAATCTAAAAATTATAAAATGGTAATTTATTTAGTTCATCTACGAAATACATACGTTAAAAATAATATCTTAGTTATTTTTATTTTGTTTCATCAAAATTACCGGTGTAATTAGATACCGTAATTTCTGCAGCGATAAAACATTTGTAACTCAATATCTCAAATATATAAAATCGAAGACTATCGCGGTTGTTTCACATTATAAATAGGATAGAAAACGAATTTACCGCGTGAAATTTGTAGCACCCGACGTTTCGGTGACGTTGCAGCTGCCGTTGTCTAGGGTAGACTGAAGAGCTGTCAATCCGTTGTTTTGCGGGTAGGCCGCATACCGCTTCCGCCACTGCGTAGGTTATAACGGTGGTGGGGGCCGAGCTTGGAGCGAGGGAATTTTGAAAATCCGTCTTTCACACAACACTCACTGTATCCTGTTTTACGTCTTTGCGTTCGGCGTTCGGCGGCGGGAACATTTTAAGAAGAGGGATCCACGTAGAAGAGAGTTTGTAACAGTCGTCTCTGTTAAAGTTCGGGGTTCTTCTTATTTCAATGGCTTCCCGGATCATGCGAGGAAAGTAGAATTGTTCTTTGGATAGCACAATGGGATTTTGAAACTGCATCCAGTGGTTACTTCCGCTATCCAATATATGTTCGCAGATCGCCGATTTTTCTCGCTGAACGTTTTTAACAGCTTTGATGTGTTCTGACAGTCGCGTGGTAAATTTCACGGGGTAAATTTGTTTTCTATCCTATTTATAATATCTCAAATATAGTTTTTTGATATTATAAAAAATAATATCTTTTAAATAGTAATTAAACTTATATAAAAGATTTATGATCACATAACAACTTGAGCTTTTTTGGCTTTCTAAACCAGGCTCCTCCCTTAATAATATTCTTCAAAATAGAATGGTGGACATGTGGAATGAACTACCTCTACCTTCAAGCTCTGTCAATCAATTTAAACACAGTCTCGATTTGTACCCAAAAACTTGTTAACATTATATGACTACCATTTACAAGATCTGATATGTATGTATCAGCAAAGCTGCCTATACAGAATAAATAAACATAATAATTATAACAATACTCTTCTCTTTTCAGAGTACCGAAGGTCGGTTCTGTCGAATGGGAGCCTATCACCTCATCTCCTCCTTTGAAATATCTGGACATATCATCGCCAACTGATTACAGTATGAAGATGGTAGTCGATCTGGCCAACAATGACTTTTGGAAGTCGATCAACTTTAAAGAAAATGAAAAAGCTATTTCGCATGATAAAGAGGAGCTCTAAAGAAGCCAGTATATTTACCGATATAAATAATTAGCTAGTTTTAATTGCAATAATAATATATTTTTTTTAATATTAAGAAGTGTTAATTTGAATAAAAATATTTGTTTACTTGTGAATGTTTCTTTTACCTTCGAACCGTTTATGTGCTAGCATTAGACTCTAGACTGCATATACTATGTAAATACTCTAAGGGCTCTAGCAATGTGTAAGAGGGAAGATGCAACTGCTCTATATATCTTGTGTGATTGTTACGCTCTAACCAACTGAAGGCTAAAACTATATCCGAATTCTAAAAATATATCATGTTATTAGTTAGTTTCTATTCTTAATTGTGAAATTTGATAATAATAAGAGTTAGGATTTAAAAAATCCTGTCTTACGATATTATTGTTTTATTTTGACATAGGTTATGTGCGTGTTTAAAAGGCAATATATTGGGCTACTGAACATAATAGAAGATTAATCAACATTTGGAACTATTAGTGCTATCAACTCGTTGCAAGCCACCTAAAAACCCATATATAATCATTGGTAATATTAAAGTTATTAAGGCGACATGAGACGTCAGAAACATACCCGAAATGAGCGGACACGCGAAGGAATAGGCGGGGTCAATTTTGTAGGGTATGACCAATATAAATCCAGCGTTGAAGAAGCGTCAGGCACATATTCCATATTCGCTCGCGCCGGCGACCAGGCGCATACTAGACTTTCGGTCGCAGCTCAAACACAGAATAACTGTCTTTGCGCAGTGGTGGTATAAGGGTGTTAATGGTAAACATATTTAGCGTACCTCTCAGAGCACTATCGTGTTTTAATTAATTGTATTTAATTTAGGGCCTAAATAAAAGATGTGGTTAAGCGCGACGCTATAGAATTATCCAGTCAATATAATGACATTAAAATAAAACACACTCACCGCTTACATTGTAAGAGTAATCCCGCCTGAAAGTTTTCGAAATCTGTTTAAAGCCTTAATGTTCAAGGCGATTAGCAACTTTTTTGAGCCTAAATTGTAAATATTGGTTCTTTATCAAGGGATTCGTTTAGAAACTTTTTAAGGTTAATGCTTATATTTAAAAAAATACGTGTGGCACTCGGGGACTGCCGCGGTAAAGCTATTGCATAGCATTTTGAACAACTTATGCAATTATAATTATTATTTTTTTCTTATATCAGATAACTGCGCTCTATCGGAAAACGTTGAAATTATTCCGAATCATTTGCGGCTGCGGTAGCAAATGATTCAGAATAATTTAAACGTCTTCCGATTATGCGCCGCGCACGAATTTTTTATTCGATACAGCAAAAAAACCGGATTATTCGAAAAAAAACGTAGATAAAAAGATAGATAATTAAATTATCTTTAAAATGGTGCAGGTTTCATAATAATACGCTAGATAGTATTTGCGTAGTAGTCGTTTTTGTGTTCGGTTAGACCTAATTTCACAAATTAATTACACTATGTAATATAAACAAAATCTAAAATATTCAAAGTTAAAAATATTAGGAAAATGTTCTTGTTTAAGATATATTTTTTTCGAATCGTAAGCAGTACTCGTTTAGACGTAATTATCAGTTTAAAATCATTAATTTTCGTTAAGAAATTTCTTCATTCGGTCGCCGCGCTGTCCTAGGCCCGCGATAAAAGCTATGCAATAGCTTTAAAAAACATAAAACTAAAATCTGAGACAGTAAAGCAGGGTCACTTTTGCATAAATTTTGACTAATGTCTAAAAGTCTCGATGTGGCTTTCTAGCCATGACCCTCAGTGGAGCTTTCTGTGCGTTAACAAGCTGATGTCGCGCCGTGTGTGTGGTAAATATCCATATAATATACTACAGTCATTTGCAAATGTCTAAGACCACCCATTAAAAAAAAACATATATTTAATGGAATTCCGCAAAAATAGCCTTTTACAAAAGAAGAAAATGGAGTTTCAAGGATATTAAAGTAGGCTTAGTATTTTGTAGAACCTCTTTTATTTTTCCATTCTTGTTAAGCATGCTATAGGCGAGATGAAACATGGCTTTCCAAAATAATGGCGCCCTATATCAATATGTAACGGATGTGCGTGATCATTTAGAAATTAGAAAAAAATACCGTGGATCGGAACAGGTGGATCGGACGACGTGGACCAATCAACTAGCCTACGCGCTCACCTGATCATTATGACCAAGTGAGCACGGACTGAAGACTGAAGCCGCGTACCTACTGAAGACTGAAGCCGCGTACTTTTGAAGACTGATTTCAGCAGATAAAAAAGAAACATCGCTACATAAAAAAAAAAAAAAAAAAAAAAATTGACCCGACCGAAAATAAAAAAAACCATAAAGGTCATTCAGAATTCTAAAACTATAAGAAGTCGAGGAACAAAAATAGGAGTGTTATGGACATTGGGACCCCTTAACCCTTAGAAAGCCATCCATAGGATTTAAATTCACGACGGCACGTTTTAAACACTCGAAATTTTGTTTGTAGGGGGTGGTAGTGCACTCATACTAATGTATAACGGTGGCTTATTTAATGAAGGCGATTTGTTTCCAGGTAATTGCATAATTGCATAAATACGGAGATCGGTCGCCCGCGAATTGTCATAGTAGGCCGGTGTCGACTACAACGGGCGAACCCGTCACCCCAGGCTGGTATAACGATTTATATCGTTCTTTCAGCCATGGGATGAGCGTAGAAGACTTGGGGATAAGACAATCTACTGTCTAGTTCATCAGAAACCCGTTAGAGACCGACGCCTTACGGCGAGGCACCGGGAAAGGTACCCACCGCAGGCAGTCTCCCCCCATAACTACCAGTTTTGGCAGGATATCTCCATCTGGAATTAGCCTTCAGGATAAATCCGTCCTCCCGACTGGTTACGGGTCCGAAGTCGCTTACGCAACCTATACCTGTTGTATTACAGCGGTAATTCAGTTTGAATTTATCGCGGACCTGGGCGTTCTTTGCCCGTAGTGCCACACGGGTTCGAGTGGCCCAAGATCATTTCAAGAGTGGCATGACAACAGGTCAATATCCACCCCCACTGCTTAGGAAACAGTATATTTCCATAGTCTCCAGACCCATTCAGAAATTAGTCAGAATGCCCAGCCGATTGGCTTCGCCGACCGGCGCGCAAACCAGTGGCGCCAAGATGCAATCCCGCCAGGAGAAACCGGTCACCAGCTCTGAGGCGGGGTAGCCTTCCACTCGAGGAGGCTTCTGAATAGGAGCTGAGTCGTGAGTTGAGCCGATCCGAAAACAAAATGGATCTTGTGGCCCAAGCTGCACGAAAACGTTCACCACCACCACCACAACGCGAATTGTCACAACAGAAAAACCACCGATCGGTGGTATTGGCATTCCAGCAGTTAATACAAGGGTTCTATTTTTTTTCTTCTTTTGACATCACTTCCCCAGCCATCCCGTGTATTCTATCGCCTAGCTATTTATTCGCTATATATTTTAGAACTACTTTTAAATTTAAAAAAAAAAGTAAACTTCCTAATTCTTAAAAATAAGTGACCATCTGGCAACGCTGACACACCTCGCACAGAGGAAATTCCCATTACTATCAATTGACTAAATTCTTCCTTTAACAACAATCACAAAGCTCAGTTTTGTGATCGTCATACAGCAGTTAAGTCAACGCAGAAACAAAACACAAAATGAAGGAATATTTTGTAGTGCTTGTATTGTTGATTTTTGCTGTGTGGTATTTCGTATTTGCATATAATCACGATTTCTCCATTTTGAAATACACAACTACAACTAAACTAGAATAATATGTACCATGGGCCTGACCTTTGTGTAGAGAGCTGATAATCTTTATCAACATTAGTCGTTGTTCAAGTAAATTGGTGATTTAATTGGACACAAATAATACAACAGACTAGTCATGTTTGAGTGTATTTTTATTTTATTTGCAGTGATTTTAGTATTTATAGTATATTCCGTTTCATCGAATCATCAATATTTCCGGCGTTTTGGTGTACCTCAAACAAGTCCCGTTTTTTTCTACGGCGACTACAAAGAAGTTTTACACGGGAAGAAGCATAATAGCGTAAAATTAAAGGAAATATATGAGTAAGTATACATGCTACTTGCATTACAGAAAAATTAACTCTTTGAGGACCATAAGCTTTGCGGTAGTGTATAGAAATGTTTGATACATAAAACTGTTTGAGGGCGGATGTAAATAACATGTATGCCAAGTTTTGTAAAAACTGGTCTAATAGGTTTTGTATACATTGATGGGACATAAGTGTCCCTGTGATCCATAAATCATACGTAGGTACTAAAAAACGCACTAAAAGAAATAAAAACGAATTGAAAAAGTCGCGTTAAATACTTTATTCATTTCTTTAAAATCACCAGAAATCGTTGGTCATTTGGGATGTTTTTCCAAAAAAAAAAAAAAAACGGTATGTACATATTTTTTTTGCTAATTTAAAGATTTTGATATCTATATAACATGGACAATATATAATTTATAAATTATTCTTATTGGATTATTTATAAAATGATTTTTGATTTTATGGGACAAAGTGTTTTGACTGCACGGCATTTTTTTAAGGGGATGAATTAGTACAACGAGGAAAGCAACTTTTAATATATTTTTTATTGGAAAAAAGAATATTATTTTTTTCGAAAAAAAATATATAGGTTTTTTGTTATTTTTTTAATTTAAAGATTTAAAGAAGATGACTTGTAAATAAAGGTTTGAGAAGCGTTTAAGCGCACTGTGCCATCTAGCGGCAGGTAATATAGCGTATACAAACAATATTAGCGACATGTTACCTACAGCGCTTCGTGATCACAGCTTTTCATATTAGTAAATAAAATTATAAAAAACCAAATAAAAAAAATATTTTTTTTTTCAAGAACAAAATGTTTTTGAGTTGCTTACTTCGTTGTACTGAGTCTCCACTAAAAAAAATGCCCATGCAGTAAAAACACCTCATATATGTGCCATGGTCCTTAAAGGGTTAAGCGTAAAAAAATCGTTTTAGAGATATATTCCAAACACTGGCAATTTTTTTTTTCAGTGAAAACAAAAAAAATCGTTATGTTGGATTTTATAAGCTGAACACTCCGGCTATCCTGTTAAATGATCCCGAAATAATCAAGAATGTGCTGATAAAAGATTTTGATCATTTTAACAGAAATAATGTTATGGTAAAATTTTCGATAAATAACAACTTTATAATAAGCGCAAAGCTGTACCTCTATTTTTTTACTCTCGTTAATCTACCACAAAAAAATAGGTTGATAAAATCTACCACAAGAAATAGGTATATAAAATTATATAGAACCCAACAGCCCCATCATATTTAACCCATCATATTTAACAATAAATATATAGATTTGTATTAAATAAAATAACTGAGGGTATTTTCATCTAGAATTTGGGGTATTCCCAATTTTACAGAAATATTCAAAGTTATAAAAATAATTATAAAACGCTTTATTTATTGAAACACATCGGCGAGCTTATTCGAAACAATTTCTTATAGTTTACCTTAACCTAATAGGAAAACGTGTTTTGCGGTAAAGATAAGGTAAATATCACTTATAAACCTAGTGGGGTAATGTAATCCTGACAAGTTAATGCCCTTTCGCGATTTTCATGATATGTAGTCTTTTAAAATGTGTTGAAAAAATGAACGCAATCTTTTATATGCAACTAAAAAAAATAGGATAAATAAAAAAAATAAAAAATGCAGTTCTTATCAAATGTATCTAAAATCCAGCAAAAAAATAAAAATCGATTGCGTTTAATTTAAAAATTAAACGCAATCGACCTATAGTGACACATGGAAGGGGGAGGGAAGGGAACGAGAAATATGTATAAATGCTTCTTAAGGTGTTCTATGAGACTGCGTTTAAAGCAGGACAGTCTCGGGGCTGTCCTCTGTCGGTGTGGCTAAAGCATTCCAGAGACCGGTATCAATGTACGAAGACAACTAGCAAGTAGACAACTACATAAAGATGTAATAATATTTAAAAGCTCAAATCAAGCGCAATAAATACGTAAAATCGTAATTGACCCAGAGGAGCATGGCCCTGTTTCAAGTCGACGATCTGCCTTTTCGTCTGTTTGTTTGTGACGCAATTAATTACAAATAATGCGTTGTTCGATTCCCTTCAAATTTGACTGAATTTGTTGAAATACCTTGATGTTTTTTAAAACGACGTGTGCTTCATTTTTTAAATTCGTTTTCAACATTTTAATAGGGGTGGAATAAAAAAAAAACCAATATAATTATATGATATACCAAATTGTAAGTTAAGTGAGTAGTAAGTAAGTAAGTTAGTATGTAAGTAAGCAAGAATTTATTTCTAAAAACCCAATCTGGGTATAGTAATTACATTTCCAATAATATTATTACAAATAAAATTACATTTCTAAGTACACATAAAATTATTAAAAAAAGTCTATAAAATATCTAAATAATGAAAAAACATAAAAGTAGTAAATAGGATATAAACGAATTTACCGCGTGAAATTTGTAGCACCCGACGTTTCGGTGACGTTGCAGTCGCCGTTGTCCAGGGTAGACTTAACACGGCGTAGTCGGGTAGTCGGCGTTAACAGGGTAGTCGGCGTTAACGCCGAACGCCGAACGCAAGTACGTAAGACAGGATACAGTGAGTGTTGTGTGCAAGACTCATTTTGGAAATTCGCGCGAGCCCGACCCCCCAAAACCGTTATAACCTACGCAGTGACGGCAACGGACTGGGCGCTTTGCGCACCGTGCGGCGTCAGCCAATTGGTTGTGCACTCTTACTAATTACTGAAGGAGTGTAGAGACTAGAGAAATATACTGTATCCTAAGCAGCGGGGTGGGTGTTGACCTGTTGTCATGCCAATCTTGAAACAACCTATGGGTGACCCGATTGTGGCATTACGAGCAAAGAACACTGGGTCAACCAGTCTCCCCTGGGAATCAAACCTCTGGCGCTCCTGGACGGTCTGCGCACCGAGCGGCGCAAGCCAATCGATTGTGCTCTCCGACTAACAGTCGGGGGAGTCTGGAAGCTGTACTGTTTCCTATAGAGCGGGGGTGGTTGCGGACCATACGGCGACTGCTCTTGAAATTACCATCGGCCATCCGATCCTGCGTGAAGAGCCGGGCAATGGACGCCGTGGACCGCGATAGATTCGTTATACACCGTTTCACCGCTTCGTAAGGGAGAGGACCGCGCAAGCGACCTATCGAGAGACCGGAGAAATCTGGTCACAATTGGAAGCAAGGGCGCGAGTGTCGGCCCGCCAGGTAACATTACTGGCTATCTCGCGGTGAAGGCGTTGGTCTCTTGCGGGTTGTGGCGTAGCTAGATGGTGGACTGTTTTGTCCCAAGTCTTCTACGCTCACTGCAGGGAGATAGAACGACTAATCGTTAAAACTTCCTGTGGTGACGGGTTCGCCCGCTGTAGTCGACAATCCAAGTTGTTAGTCAGAGTGCACAGTCGATTGGCTTACGCCGCAAGGTGCGCAGACCGTCCAGGAGCGCCAGAAGTTTGATTCCCAGGGGAAACTCACCAAGGCCAGAGTCCTACCTAGGCTCGCACTTCATGCGTGGAGGCCGTCGGATGGGTGTTGACCCGTGAGTGTGACCAACCCTGAACAGAATGGGTCTTCGTGGCCAACTCAGTAAGGGCCCTTTAACTCCCAGCACAGGGCCATAGTACATTTTTGCAACCCTTTTGCGACGGCGACAGGTTTGTGTTGCTGATATTATGGTACGGCGAAATTAATGACAATTTATTTAGCCATCCATAATAACATTTATAATTAATGTTTTTTATAAAGGACTGATAGACTATTAAAACTTATTATTTAACCAATGATAACAATAATTACAGTCTATTAATAATTTCATCTATCTCATTTTATATAGTCTGAATATATAACAGAAATAATACGGAGTGATTAGAATGCTATTTATTAGTCTATTTGATCATTAAAGCGCGTAATTATTATGTACTAGCTGCGCCCAGCGGTTTCACCCGCGTGGTGATAGAAAATTGTGATAATGATGATAGAAACCATATATCTTTATAAACTACATATAGCCTTTGTGTTATTCTGATGTGTAAGCTATATTATTGTAAAGTTTCATCAAAATCCAATTAGTAGTTTTTGCGTGAAAGAGTAACAAACATCCATACATACATACAAACTTTCGCGTTTATAATATTGGTAGGACTAGATGACCCGGTGAACTTCGTACCACCTAAAATTGATTTGATTGTAACTCTTCATAAGCGTTTATTGATCCTAATCAAACTTCCAAATCCAATTCATTGAAATCTATAATATGGCCGAATCATGTGCGGTTTGAGTTTCGTTTGGTGATTAAATGAAAGTCGTTTGTGATTGAAATAAATTCAATGTATTTAATTTACATGATAATATATAAATGCAGTTCACATTCAAAACAAAACATTCTGGTAAAATATGTTTTTCGTTTTGTTTCCCGGCGCGTATATAAACAAAAATGATGGTTTTTCGACCGATGGCTTAACGAACACACAGTTGGGACATACAGTTGTCCATGCGCGAAATACGGAAATTCCAAGTTAATTCCGCAAACTTCCAACACGCGTGATTTGTCATCGTGAAGGCCAGACCCACGGGGAATCTAAATTCCGCTTTCCAGAATTACCAAGTGTACAACTGTAGATTGTATTTCGTATGTCGCAAAGGAAAAGATGCGCAAAATCGCCTCGTTGCTGCTGACATAGCGACATGTCTGATACTGAGATACACCTCGTTTGAATTCCGCACAGCGAAAACAGCCATATCGCTTTATTTTACGTTTTTGCGTATGTAATTTATCGAGTTGATAAAGTTGCAGTATTCCACATTGATTTGCGCTTTAATAGCCTTGGACAATAAGACACATTCTAACAATTGACCACATTTACATCTTGCCCTTCACAACTGCAGATCGCCCATTATCCGCAACTGATCGGCGACGATACAATGGGTATCCTTCATTGCCTGTGATGGTGTTAGCAATCAGGTCTCTCGGGTAACGCCTGGAACAGTTACTATCCAGCATACAGGGCGAGATGTTGTTATAAACTTCGCGAAGTCCATAGATCATATTCTTAGGCACCACTGCAAGCAATTTCGGATTAACAGCTTCATCTTGTATTTCGGCCGAGATAATGGAATCATCTCACATCAGTGCGGTCTGCACTTGAAGTAGCTTGCCGCGCATTTGACAGACTTCGTCGACCTATGTTATCTCTTCTTCTCGACATTGTAATGGACACTATAAAACGACACGGAATTGTTTCACGCTCACTCAAATCGATCGAAATTTCCATGAGGTCTTTACAGTATTGAAATCCCCAAAGTAAGTCCAAATTCGTGGTTATGTCATTAAAAAAAAACGGTTGTGTCACCCTAAGACTTTCCTATCAAGTAGCCAGGAACGTAATTCATCTGAATATAAATATCATTAATCCTATAAAAACAACCCCCCCACCCCCTCCCCCCCCCCCCACCCCCTCCCCCCTCCCAACCTAGCGACACCCTTTAAAACTCGAAAATCACTGCGAGACTAACGCAAGGCGATTCATTTTTATATATAAGACTAGATGACCAGGTGAACTTCGTACCACCTAAAATTGATTTGATTGTAACTCCAAATAACTTGTAACTTCCAAATCCAATTCATTGAAATCTATAATATGGCCGAATCATGTACGATTTGAGTGTTGTTTGGTGATTAAATGAAAGTCGTTTGTAGTTAAAATAAATTCAATGTATTTAATCTACATGATGAAATATAAATGCTTTTTCGACTTTTCCGACTTTTTTGAATTTTTCTACTTTTTTTACATTGTCGACTTTTTTGACTTTTTTGATTCTTTTTAATTTTTCGACTTTTTCGATTTTTCGACTTTTCGACTTTTCGACTTTTTGAAATTTTACACAATCGCATGGAATGAATAACAGTTATCGATGGTGCAGCTGTCAAATAATAGGATCACCGCGAACGCCATCTATTGAAAGTGGCCCATTTCCCAAAATGACCAATTACGATTTTTTAGATTTTCTGTTGTTTCTTTGAGTTTTTCCTAAATATTTTTTTTGTAAACCACCCCTGAATCAAGCCAAACAAAATAAAAGAAAAATAATTCAAATCGGTCGAGTCATTTCCGAGATCCTGCGAGACTAACGCACGGCGATTCATTTTTATATATAAGATTGAAACTATGATTTAAAAATTTATTTGGTATTACAGTATAATTTTTTTCTGAGATAGGCGTGTTCATCAATGTTGAACTCTGAGTGCCATCTACACGTTGCGTTTCGTAGTAAAATTGTATCTGCCGAAACGTAGTATGGCATTAAGCCATCTAATACCTTCTATAATCAATGCCTAGGACATTGATTATCCACTATATAATCAACGGTAAGAGGTAGAACTTTAGAAAACTCTTGATAGGTTATTTTTTATTTTCCAATCGGTTTATTTGGTAAATTGGAGCGAGCCCGAAGCCCGTGTAGAAAATTAACTCTGTATCGGGCCGTTTCAGCTCGGCGATGATGAGTGAGTGAGTAGTATTTCGTTTTTATACTATAAGATGAAAAAAGAGGTGGGTTTCCCCACCTGCGCCCTGCACTCTAATATGCCCCATTATGCATTATGCCATTATGACCCGTTGTGTATAGGGTCGGACTAATTCACGGATCAGCGCCTATCCGGTAGCCTCTTAGAGAAGCTCGAGCCCAGGTAGGAATCTGTGCCTGGTGGGTTAGTTTCCCCTTGGAATCTCCCTTCGGGCGCTTCTGGACAGTTTGCACACTGTGCCACCTTAGGTAATCGACTGAGCACTGCGATAGCTAAGCGGGTGAGTCAGGAAACGGCTTTGTTTTCTAAGCAGCGAGGGTGGTTGTTTACCTGTCCACTTCCATTCTTAAAATGACCATTTGGCTAACTGATCCTGAGTTCAAAGCCAGGCAAAAGATGCAACGGTCCGTGATAGATTCAAACTGAATAACCGCTGAACATACGGCAGGTAGAGGACAGCGCAAGCGACCTCGAACCAGTAACCAGTCGGGAGGACGAAGGTATCCTGATGGTTAAATCCAGACATAAATATCCTGCCAAAACTGGGGCGAGGTGGCCCGCTGTGTTTGCTTTTCTATTGTAAGGCGTTGGCCTTTGACGAGAATGTTGGCTTTGCTTGATGGTAGGTTTGTACTGGTCCTCAAGTCTTTTACGTTCATTTCACGAGAGACAAAATGATCATTATCGCTAAAACTTCCTGGGATGACAGATTCACCCTTTGCACATAGTGGACCCCTCCTCCATCCTGCGGGACTTCTACATTCTGCACAACTGCATATCCTACAACTGCACCCTTCGGGACTCCAGCCATAATAGTTATCCAGTTTGATTGACGGTGCTGCTGAAGTTAGGAGAACAGGAAGGGTGAACTGTCTCTGATGCATAGTTTTAAGTAGCCTAATGATAACTTTAACTTCGCACCTTAGTGCTAAGTGTAGCTCGAAATCTTGACTGAAAGGGATATTCCACTAAAGTTTCACAAATGACACCGCGAGCACTAATAACGCAAGCAGTATGAAAATGAAAACTATAGAACCGTGTGTGACGGTTGACCGTTTGTATTTACAACATACGGTTTTGATTTTTTGATATTTCAGATTGATACCAATGATCCGTTTCACTATTACAATCCATTTTTTGCTGTGGATGATGAATGGAAAGAGCAACGACAGATTTTGTCATCGAACGTGACTCTGAGTAAAACCAAGTTGATTTTTAAAAAACTCCAAGGACCGGTTGAGCATCTCGTCGAGTATCTGAATGATATTTGTGAGAAATACCCCGAGAGAGAAGTTTGCGTAAAGGAGGTGGGCAAGACTATTAATTATTATCAACTAACTATTTGAAACTTTTCTTATTTTAATTTGAATATTTCAGGTTGCTGAAAATTACATGACTGATATTTTGTCAATCGCTACGGTCGGCTTAGAAGTAAACTCATTCAAAGATCCAAATTCTTCCTTTAGGAAGATTACTCAGTCGATTGTTGTATCGCCGTTATTAAAAAATATAATGCTGTTTTTGGAGTTAATATATCCGGTATTAGGCCGTTTTGCCAATTATAGGTACGTAACAAACCTGAACAATAATAATTCGCATACCAAAATGTTTCGGAATAGAAAATTTATCGATTTTATTCGAAGTACTTCCAATACATCCGGTATTAGGCCGTTTTGCCAATAGGTACGTAACAAACCTGACAAAAAACACGTCATAATTGTCTTTGTGGATTTTAGCAAGGCTTTCGACACAATTAATCATGATCGACTCATAAGGACCCTTGACGATGTAGGTATAAGAGGCAGATACAAAGAGTTACTGCGCAGTTACCTAAGTGATAGAGAAATGGCGGTAAAATAACAGGTTAGGATAACAGAGGGTACACCACAGGGCTCCGTATTGGGACCTATGTTTTATTTGATATATTGCAACACTATATCGAATATATTTTTTAAATCAAAAGTGTACCAATTCGCTGATGACACAGCGATAGTGGTTGAGTCCGATGACGTAAATACTGCAAACACAATCATGAACCAACAATTCCTACAACTGTTGCGCTGGTCCATGACAACGGCCTCGTTATCAACCATGCGAAGACAAAGGTATTGTACGTCACCTCTCCCTATAAAAAAAGGGGCGAGATAGCTATTAAAGCACACTCGTATACGTGCATTCACGATAACGTATCACATCTAAACTGCTCCTGCAATAGTCTAGAGGTTGTGAGTACACATAAATACCTGGGCTTAATACTTGACAAAAACTTTAATTGGGAAAGTCACATACTTCTACTGTGTGGAAAACTCAGGTATTTTTTAAAACTATTCTTTCACCTGAAATCCGTAGTACCTCATAATATTATGAAAATCATATACTTTTCACTTGTAAATTCTATACTAGGATATGGCATTCAGGTATGGGGACTTACATTTCCCACGTACGTTAGGAAAGTGGAAAATATTCAAATTCGAATACTGAAACAAATGGCACCAAAAGGCTCAATACAAATTAAGCAAAATAATTACACAGAACTCTACTCCTCAATTGATGTCTTGCCTATAAGTTTCTTCGTATGGTATAAAATTCTGCTTGACAACAACGAAAACGGTTCGTTACGAATACCTGCCGATCATATACACAGAACTCGGCTACGTGAAAAGGGGTATTTGAAATATAACAAGCAAAACAATTATTACGGCGATAGAACTCTTGAATTCATTGTTCCAAAATTATTCAATCACTTTTCAATAAAATTAGACAACTCAATCAGCAAATACTTACTAAAGAAAACATTGAAACTTATACTACTAAGCAACCTAAATAATGACTTACCCAGGCGAGCTAATTGAAATAATTTAAATATTATGTAATATAAATACTATAACAGAGAAATTAAAAACTATATTAGTGTAAATTAGCATAAATAAGTAAAAGAAGTAGCATAACTGTGACAAGTAAAAATTCTATTAGACTAAATTAGCATTAACATCAAGTAGAATAATTATGGTAAACCAAGCTAATTAAGATAAGTTAGGTTAGGTTAGGGCATAAGTATAGATATCTAGTATGAATCATTTTATTAGTGTAATCATTTGTTATTGAAATTGTAAACAAAGTAAGTATACCAGGATAATTAGTATAGGTTAGGTTAGATTAGTAAGTAGGCATATCAATTTAGTGGAAAAGCATATTTATAAGTGTATATTCAGCTAGTTATGATAGGAGATATAGGTCAGATTAGGTTAGGTTAGGAAGTCAATGCATCTACTTAACGTAGAAAGTTATAATAGTTAATAAAAGTATAATAGGTAATAGATAATATAAGTCAGATATAAACACATTATTGTTAGTTACCCACTGAAAAGGCACTAGCCTTAGTGGGGAACTGTGACATGTAATTTGTATCTTTTTTTATGAATAAAGACTACTACCAAAAAAAAAAAAAAAAAAAAATAACAATTCGCATGCCAAAATGATTTTGATAATGTTGATGAATTTATCGATTTTATTCGAAATACTTCCAATAAAATTGGTGTACCTACTTTTACATTCACACGAAAACACTGTTGAAAAAGTAATTGAGGACCGTTTCCTCGACGTGATACATGAGGCATTTTTTTTAAATAATGAGTTTTTAATGCTTTCGTTTGCTTCTCTCAGAGCCGGAGACATCAGTGAAAATAAATTTCTGGAACACAAAACAAAAAAAATCGGTTATACCACCATAAGACTTTTCCGGCAATCAGTCAAGGACGTCATCTCATTCAATTTAAAAATTGAATTGCAAACGCGCGTTACCGTAAAGTTCGTCGTTAAACATTCGAATTTCGAACGAACGGCACAATGCAATGAAGATTCAATTTCGAACGTGCGTCGCCGCTCATTTAATAATTCCAATCACAAATATATGTGATATTTTAATAAAAATTTTACAATGTGGTTTCGTCCCAACAAGGCATCTGTTTACCAAATGTCAAGTCTTTAAGTCCAATATTTCGAGGATGACTCGTGCGCCCCCTGGTGGACAGACTTCAACCACAATATTTTGAACTCTTGCTATAACCAAATGATGCCAGCATACCAAATTTCAGTTTAATCGGATTAAGCGCCTGGGCGCTATAGTGAAGGAATTCACACACACACACACACACACACACACACAAACGTACACACACACAGAGATACATACATACGCACACAGACACATACACATAATTTAATCTAGAAATAGTCCTAATCGTCTCAGGTGGGCTCAAAATGGACATTTCCGTCTTCATCTCAAATATTACTGCGTTCACAATAATTTCACTCCTGGCCGGTTGTTGGGCCTGGAAAGTACAAATATACATTGCATGCATAAAATGTGATTGTTTTGTAAGTGATACATCGTACAAAGTCAATGGGTCCGATTGCGTTTTTTCGTGAACTAATCGGAATTAGTTCATGCGAGTAAGCCAATACGTTAGAGCGGAATATGAAATGAATGATTGTCACACTCGCTGCATAAATAAGGTCGGACGAAATGTTTTCAAACTAATTGAGATGATTTTATGTTCGGCACGTAATTTATGTGCGAGAAAATACAAGATGGTTCATTTTATATTCCGCTCTTACGCACTGCTCTTACTCGTTCGCATGTACCATTTTCCTATATAAGTTCACGAAGAAACGCAATCGTTTGTGATATTAAAGAAGATGTTAATTAGTAGACATATTAGGATGTAATATCGAAAATACTAAGCCACTCAAGTCAATTGTCTTGTTTAGCAACAAGTTAAAAGAAATTACTATGGAGGAATTAAAAGGAACGATCGTATCTTTTCCCGCACAAAAACTACCTGCCGAGCATAAAACCATCTGAATTAGTTTGAAAACATTTCGTTCAGTCTTAGATTATGCCGCTTTGTGTTCGTAGTTGTTAATAAAATTGTGTGCTGGATAAGTGGCAATCATTCATAACGTAATCCGCTCTAAGGTTTTGGCCTGACTCGCTAGCATGAACTAACTCCAACTTAGGTTCACGAAGAAACGCAATTGGGCCAGTATAAAGTTTTTTATGTAAACGGCCTTATCGCAATTAACGGCTTATGTTAACGTACCAGTTTGATTTAAGGTGCTAACTTCTTCCGAAGTATTAGATTCCGGTTCATTTTGGTGTGCCCTATTACATTTATAATTATACTAGATTGTATGCTTAAAATTATAGTTTCATCGACGAAGATCAGAAAAGAGACCTTACAAAAATAATTAAAGAAGCAATCCAATCGAGGAAAGATACTGGAAAACAAAACAATGATCTTTTGCAACAGTTGCTTAAATTGAGAGAGAAATACCCAGGAAAAGGTATATTCTTAAATATCTATAATATTTCATTCGTTAGCTTAATTATAACCTATTTTCCACGCCATAAAATAAATATGTAAGAATCTTTCTTATATAAAATATAAGGAAGACAATGAATTTCGTCATTTCAGGTATTTCAGATGCACACATAGGAGCTCATGTTTATGCTTTTATATTAAACAATTACGAAACAGCTATAACAACTATAAATTTTGCCATATTTGAGGTATTAGCGCAACAGTTACTTATTTAATAAAAACAGGAAATTTATAACAACGTTTAATTTAATTGAAAGAATATTTAAATATTTTCAGCTCGGCAAGAATTTAGATGTACAAGAAAAGCTACGTGAAGAAATCGACAATTCCTGCCAAGAAAACGATGGAGAAATCGTTTATAATGAACTAGTCAACCTGAAATATTTAGATATGGTGTTATCGGGTAATAATTTTATGTTTTCTCTTTATATCAGTATATTTTCGGTAATACTAGGGGAGAGGTAAAGCAACACGACCTATACCTCGTTTTACGACCTATAGTCATAAAGATTTAATTTTATATAGGATTTTTTACTTTTTGGAATCTTTGATTTAACCTGCGATTTTTAAGAAACTTTGACCCATTAATGACTTCTAATATTTTACAAAAAAAAAAGATTAAAGCCATAGAAAGCGTACCAATAAGTAAAATCAATTACTTTGAGGCCTAGAACAAATTTGTAGTAAAATTAATCTATTATAGTCTTAGTCTATTATATGTATGGATATATATGTACATATGTGTATGTGTATATATATTTATTTAATTATAATATGCATAATATATTACTAAAATATATGTTAAGTATTAATATTTTGCGAAAGTATAGAGCTGCCATATAAAGCAATTTTATATTATGTTACACTTACTAAAAAAAAAGCAATATGTATTGGCAGTACTGAAAATAACAGTACGGGTATCACTTCAGCAGGGTACATTTTAATATTTATAACCTACTATTTTACCAAAAAATATTCTATTCTCTTCTGTTAAATTCTTTTCTATTGAAATGTGTGTGAAATAATAATAATTATTATTATATATAACCTCCATCGCTATCAAGGGCAGTTTGGCTTTTTCCTAAACATTTTCTACACCATACTTA
This sequence comes from Micropterix aruncella, assembly GCA_944548615.1. Taxonomy (NCBI): domain Eukaryota; kingdom Metazoa; phylum Arthropoda; class Insecta; order Lepidoptera; family Micropterigidae; genus Micropterix; species Micropterix aruncella. The sequence continues at coordinate 7,468,440 of OX155958.1, forward strand.
TACAGGGTTCGTGAAGCAAAATGTGACAAGGAGCCTCTTTACATCTTCTACAGAAATAAATGTTTGAGCGCTCCACAAGTCGGACGGAGAAATATCTGGTGAGCACGTTGGGTGGGGTACAACTTCCCGTCGCAATTCTTAGATTTTTTCCTGAATGATTATTGCTGTATGGGGCCGGTCATTTCCATGTTGCAGTATTATATTTTTTCTGCGGACTAAAGATGCAATCACTTTTTAAAAAATCAGTTTCGTGTAGGTGCCTTTATGTAGTTGACCATTTGGACCCAAAGGTTTTTGATAATTCTAGTATACCTAATCTCAGATCACTCCACTAGAGATTTTAAAGTATCATTATCAAAATTCTGGTCCTCTATATCGAAGCCTGTTAGATATATCATAATAATTAGCAGCAAGCCTCCTGAAACAACGCTGAAACTGGTTGACCTTTAATGCATTTCCATAAATATCGCAATTACTTTTCTGGCAAGGAAAGTATTATGAACGCACTTCTGTGTGTCTGTGTGACTGTGTGTATGTGTGTGTTTTTCTCCACGAACCTAACGTAACGCCCGAACGCTTTATCCGATTCAGCTTAAATTCGGCATGCAGGCATCATTTGGTAATGGCAAGAGTTAAAAAGATTGTGTTTGAAAGCGATCAACCAGGGGCCGCGCTAGTCAAACTTCAATATCGAAATATTGGATTTAGAGATTTGAAATTCGGTACACAAATGCGTCGTAGGGTCGAAACTACATTGTTAAATTTTGGTTGCATCTCCCTTATATTACAAGCGACACAAAGAAAAAAAATCACTTGGAGCTGCCTGAGGCTAACCGAAAAACGAATCATATTGGACAATAGCCATTTTAATATCTCCAAAATACAACAAAAATTACTACAAATGTACTAGATTTGCTGTCATGCCATAATCAATCTCTATCAGGGGGGGGGGGGGGGTCCCGCCTTATCTAGAATGATTTAACTTCGAAGAAAACTTCATATGCACAGTTAATTGAAAGGACGGGTTTAAAAATATATATAAAAAATATTTAATTAAAGTATAAATACCTCCCGCCTTTCTCCTTCCTCTTTGAATTTGACTAATTAATCCTATATTAAAACCATAGAAAATAACTTTCAAAAATTAAATTTCAGAAACGCTTCGTCGCCACACACCAGTTCTGTCTATAGAAAAACTCTGCACGAAAACCTATAAACTCCCGCCAGCTTCCAAAGATGCTAAACCGTTGGAAATCTACCCTGGAACAGCTGTTGTAATACCGATTTATGCCCTGCACATGGACGAGAGATATTTCCCACAACCAGAGAAATTCAACCCGGAAAATTTCAATACTGGATCTGAGGAATCCAGGCCCAAATGTGCGTATTTGCCTTTTGGTGAAGGGCCGCGCATGTGCCTAGGTAAGTTATTATGGCTTATTATTTATGAATGTTATTAGGTTTTATTTCTAACAATAATAATAATAAATTCTCTGTTGAACAAAATATTATTTGTACAAATGCAGGATTATCAAACTATAGCAATCTCTTACATCCATCCACAATATTTATTGGTTTAAGAGTTATCGGGTACCTAGTTCAGTCACATTACAATGCTCAAATAGACATAATTATGTAAATACGCAGTATAGTTCTTAGTAGAATTACAGTAATTAAATGAATTTATCAGTAGATGATAAGCAATATAATTATATAATAATGCAAAAAAAAACAACAAAATAACACTAAGAAACAGATATAGAAGGGAGGATGGGAACAAGGGAAGACCACATTATTGGTGAGAGAAGAAATGCCTTTTCAGAAGTAACTTGAATACAGAGAGCAATTGTAACTCACCAATATTTGGAGGGAGCTGGTTCTGAAGTCGAGCTGCATGGACAGATAGAGAGTAAAGATAAAGCGAGATATTAAAAGATAAAGCGAAAAAAATAATTCCTTCTTGATCGGAGTGGGAGACCTAAAAATTTATTTCAGATAAGATGGTGAAATGGGAGACCTGATATTAACATTCATATAAGTTAATAAATTGTCACTTAAAGTAAATAAATCAAAATCAATATGCTTCTCTTTGCGGCCCTTTGATTATAATGAAATAGACGTATACTTCGGGTCTGACCTATTAGAAAATGTCTCCTCCACGAAATTTCTCGGATTAGAAATTGATCAAAAATTACAATGGTCTGATCATTTAAATGATCTCAGTAAAAAAATGTGCAGTGCCATATTCGCTATTAGAAAGATAAGAAGTTTATGCGGTTTTGAAGCAGCTAAATCCGTTTATTTAGCATATTTCCACTCCCTAATAACGTATGGCCTACTGTTTTGGGGGATGGCACCAAACTCAAAAAGAATTTTTCTCCTCCAGAAAAGAGCGGTACGCAGTTTATATGGAGTCTCATCAAGAAGTTCTTGTAAGCCGCTATTTGTAAAATCAGGAATAATGACTCTATTTTCTTCTTACATCTAGCAAAATATTATGTACGCTCGTAGACACCTAACAGAAGCTCCGGTGAATAGTCATTTTCATCATCACGATACGAGGAATAAATCCAATCTCCACATAAACCGACAGCGACTTAGCAAAGTGCGATACAATTCACCAAAATTTGTTCTTCTATAATAAGATTCCAGAGCAAATGAAAAGCCTTGGAGAGGACCAATTTAAAAAGATAATTTTACATAATTTGGTAAGAAACCCAATTTATGGTATAAGGGAGTTTGAAAATTCTGAGTTTATTTTCCATATGGATGATTAATGAAACGCGTAAAGTTTTAAACATAATGGTATTATGATAGCTGACATTCTAATTTTCATATAATTTATTATACATCTATTCATTTAAAAGAAAATACGAAAGCATATTGCTGGATTGACAATAAAACATGTATTTTTGATTATTCTACATAGAATTTGCATTTCTATTTTAATATATTATTCTCTCTGACTCTTAAATCACATTAGTATATTTTGATTATTTGTATGTAGGTAATATTGAATATAATATTATAGCCATGACAACTATCACGATAGTTATGTTTTTATTAATTAAATTTTTAGCATTTAATTTTGTGACGCATCCAAGTGTAGGAATGCCTATCTACATGAGTAGTTGATTGTATTGTATTGTATTGTATTGTAAAAGATGGTGAGATGAATTGGCAACGAAAAATGTTTCTTTTTATACTAGCCAGACGGTTATAATTCATTGTCGAATTCTGGAACGATGACCGCAAAGAGATATTTCTGGATAGTTAGCACGAAAAAGTGCTAATTATACATTGAATGCACTTTTATATATTTTTTTATTTATTTTCTAACTAATATAAATATCCAGTTATTATAGAATAACTAATAGAAATAGTTATTTACTAACTAACAGAAATATCAACAAATGTATTTAATATGTGATTGCCACTCCAGTATCACGCTCACAATTTAGTTCACAATTTATGAAATTTATGAAATTCTTCATTCCACTATAACTTCTAAACGCTTGAACCGATTTAGAAGTGTGTATTGTTAGAATCGTTATGTCATCCCGAGTGTCATAGGGTACCTTAATTGTCCAAGTATTAAGTAAGTAGTTGTCTAAATGTCCAAATGTCAAAAAAATACCTAAATATAACGTGTTTAGTGACAAATGAAGACTTATTGAGGACATTACAAAAATATACATGTATTTATATGGATATATTCATAAACCCCAAATATTTTAGAAAAAACTGCAATAAAATAATTATAAATACAATATTTCACTTTTTGTCACGCCAGTTATGATTTTTATTCTTTTTAATACATTTACTTGTCTGATAATATTGCTCCGGTATATACACGCAATCATGTTTACGAATGAGACGTTTAATGAAATTGAAAGACCTGTTGCATATCGTGTAGCTATGCCCTTTAATACATAGTAAGATTTTTTCTTTCAAATCCACCATTGCTTGCAAGGCATGATATTATTATTATGTAGATAGGCATGATATTATTATTATCTTTGTATTATTATTATGTAGGTGTCTGCAGCCATCTGAAAATAAATATAGCTCTTTTACAATATTGGGCATGATAGATTGAATGTATCTTAATATAGAAGAACTATCTTCATCGGCCGATTTACGGGCTTGACCTTCATGGTAAATGTAAAATTTAATTTTGCCTGTTCGAAAACTGTCAAAGCATTTACCTACAATCGACCTTAATAGAAATTTTGCGGTATTGGAATATTAGACAGGGACAAATTTTGTATATAGTTAACCACAATACCGTCAACTGTTTCATCTCCCTTTGTTTTTTATTATTCCTTGCACACTGACTAGTGACACTGATGTTATTATCAAGAAGGTATTCAGTATGATGAAATTCTCGTTTTCGATATAAACTTAACTGGATTCCAGATAAATTCATTTAAAAAACGATATAAACAACAGGAGTTGTATTCAATACCATTAAATTGTTGTTTTCAAAATAAAATCAACTGGATTCCAGATGAATCCATTTCAAAAACAACACAATCAACATGAATTTTGTTTTTTAAATAAATTTATCTGTTCTATCGATACACAGAGCAAGGCATTCTTCTGCGTCTGTATCAGTATTTGTTTAGGCGATTTTGAAGTTTACTACAGTGATTGTTTCCTTGCAAAGCGTGTAAAACACTGATAAATATACTTATAAACTCAACTCGCATGTACAATAGAATAAGAAGATTAGCAAATAGCGTGAGTTTAAGCGAGTTTGACTTCTTGATAGCGCTTTTAAGTCGGCTGTTTGCCCGTGTGGGCGTTTTCAGATATTGCTCATTGAAACTCAGACCCAGTGGTCTGAGCAACCAATGACGTTTTCAGTAAAAACGATCCTAAAAACCTAGCTTAAAATCTCACCTGGTAATATTCTTCACACATTGTTTAAAAAACGCATTACGATGGGTTCAATCAATAATTATAAAGATTATTGGACACCAAAAACAATTAGAACAAAATGTAAAGGTGGTTTTGTTTTCGGTTACTTATAAAAAGAATATTTTTTTAACAAATTAAAATACCAATCGCACAAACAAAGTAGATAAAAAAATGTTGACATTCTTGTAGCAGCAAAAATATTTCTAAAGAGGAAATAGTTTACAATAATTAATAAAATTTTTGCTCTGATATATTTTATGTTTTTTCAGGGTTCCTTCTGGGATTGACCCAGGTGAAGATGGCGATCGCAACCATATTGAGAAATTTTGAAGTTCAAACCTCTGCTTCGTCAATCGAAAGTGGATATACCATATCCCCTAACGTTTTTGTTAAAACGCCGAGAGACAAGATTATGGTTCATTTTCATAAACGTTATTAATATTAAACTACAAAAAAAAATACTTGAGATGAACTTAGCAATCTACTCGTAATGTGACGTTACTGAATTTTACGTATACATGCGTGCGTCACAATGTTGATGTCGCCATTAGCTCAAATGGCGAACGTTTAATTTGTTTTGATATAGGTAAATATCTTTAGGAATACGTCAATGTTTTTTCTCAATTCTAATAATAATGACTCGTTTAATTTATGGCCGGATGTCACGAATGCCACTTAATTTAAGTCATGCTCAAAAGTAATACAATTTGCCAATATTAGTCTTTTAGTAATCACTAGGTTCCGGAGTTTGCATAGATGTAATTCCGTATAAAATAGCGTCCATGTTTGCCAAAAAATATTAAAAGCTTTTCCACCAAAAATGAGTTAATTTTAAAATTCTGTTTGCTTTAAACATTCTATCCGCCAAATAATTGCCACATCTGTATCCTATTGTAAAATGCTTGAAACCATCAGCGCCAAAAGTGCATGCGTTTAGCGTCATTTGAATGCCATCGAAAACCATGCCAGCCAAAACCATCTAACCACAATTGCTTTTGTGAGTTTTAGCTGGTAAGCGTTTCACAATTTCACAAATTTAGTAAACGAATTATAATATTTTTTTTTAAAATATATATAATGTACTGTTTGAAAAATTATTCAGAAAAGTTAATTCAATTTAGCCAAAACTTGCTAAATGATTTTTTTTCTACGTCCAACATGAAATAATTAAAACAACCACTTCTTGACATTTCGAAAACATTACTTAAAGGTTCGCATAATCGAAATAAAAGGTATAATTACAAGTCTTTCAATTTAAATTTATATACGAATAATTATATGAAGATCTAAGATTTTATATGGTTAAAGTTTTATTTATTAATCTCGTATATCTAATGAGGAATACACGGAAAAATATCAGTAAAAACGAGTCAGAATTGATTTATTAGTTTTAAAATACGATGTTTAAAATCACATGTACCTCGTGTCAATTTTTAAATCAGTATATTGATACATCCTCTAAAATAGTTTTATCATTAAAATTCTTCAAAAAACAAACATAATCAAATTTTGCAGAATTTTATTTAAAAACTTTTACACTCTGAGAAGTTTTAATTTCATTTGAATCGTTCTTCGACATCGACGAGAAATATTTTAAATAGGTAAAATAGTGATATCAATAAATGCATTTTTGCAAATTTTAATAATATCACCATGTATCTAAATTTCAGAGTTTTAAAGAGATTAACGAAACGGGACTTCAAGTAAATATACGTTAGACATTTATCTACCAATACATTATATATAAATTTAAACATAATTAATTCGTTATATTGCTGAAAACGGATGATGTTTTTTGGGTATATGTATAGGGGAGAGTCGGATATTGGCGAGCCCCTAAGGCAAAAGGATTATAAAATGGCACTGGTGGCATCTGAAGGGACCGAAACTACATTAAAATGATGATAAACTTATCTGGCTTCGAATTGTATTTGGTAAATTTGAATTTAAATTAAAACATAAAAAATATAGGAAAATTAACAAAAAGTGGTAAAGCGCGGCATTATCAACTACTACTGAGAATACCGTGCCCCTGTTTGACAATACCGCGCCTTATAAGCAGGTTTCATGTTTATTAATTAAAAAGATTAAATTAAATGTTAAACATTAATAATATGAAAGTTAAAAAATAATATAAAAGAATACTATGACTAAAAATTAACAATAACCACAGATGAAATTTTCCGCCGATTTTTGTCCACTACATTCCTCATGTATCCAGGCCGAACAACCACAACAACGGAACCATAGTTCCCCATCCCGCCCGAATTCTCCACAGATGGCGCAGACTGCGTCGTTCTCGTTCTCGATGTCATCGTCGTCGTCGTCGTCACATAATCTAGAAAAAGGAACATCTTCATCACTGCTCTCTTCACTGCTGCTGAACCTCACTTGTCTTTTGTATGATTTCTTTTTCTTTGTTTTTGGTTGGGCCGGTTTTCCTTTACCTTGCTGTCCTTTAACTTGTTTTCCTTTATCTTGCTTTCCTGGAACTTGTTTTCCCTTATTATCTTTTGCAGATCTCTTTCTCTCCTTTTCTTCTAATTGATCTTTTAAAGGAGTGCCAGTCAAAACCTGTGAATGTTGTGTTGTCACACGCCTCTTGATTTTTCGAACCTTTTGAGGAATAGGACTCAATTCTGCCAAAATACCTGTTGACGTACTTGCAATAGCTCCCCCATCATTCGTCACCTGTCGAATATCATTCACAGAAGATATTTCTGCAGGTGCTGTATCCTGATTGTTGGTTAAATTTCTTGTATCTTCGATAATAGGATCAGATATAAACTCATCATCTTCAAATATGTGAGGGTTCAAAGGGTAAATTCCAGTTACTTCGAAGCCTTTGATAGCTTTGTCGATTGAAGCTACCCTCATATACGCTTTATTAAAAATGGAAGCCAAAACATCATGCGTAATTTTTTCAAATGGGTTGCTTTTCATGAAAAGGTCACACTCTTTATAGTACGATGTCTTCAGAGGGCCATAAAAGGTGACATCCAGAGGTTGCATGCGATGTGATGTGTGAGGTGGCAAAGACAGCATGGTAATTTGATTTTCTCGACAAAATTTATAGGCATTCAATGACAAGTGACTGGCATGGTTGTCAAGGATCAGTAGCGTAGGGTTTTCAGGGGTTGCATTAACATATTGTGCAAAGTGTTGGAGCCATTTCATAAAAAGATCCTCATTGATCCAGCCAGATTTTGAGCACTCATATATGGCTCCAACTGGGCCTCCAAACCCAAGACTTGGTTTTGCTCTTTGGCGTGGGTATATGAACATTGGAGGAACATACATCCCTGATGCGCTAAATGCACATACAACTGTGACATTTTGGCCACGTTCACCGCTAGTTATTTTGCCAACCTGTTTGAGACCTTTTGGTGCATATATTTTTCCAGGCCTCTGGACCGTAGTCACGCCCGTTTCATCGACGTTATATATTCGAATTGGTTGAAATAAATATTTATCCATAAGCGCCTCTAAATTCTGGAAGAAAATGCCGATTTCGGTTTTGTTAAACCCCAACACCCTGTTCATACTTGTTGGCTCCGGAGCACGCAAAGAAATGCCAGGATTTCTTTTAAGGAAAGAATATACCCAACATTTTCCAGCCATTCCTTTCTCTGCTGGAAATATGTTTTTTATATTCTTAGCTGTGGCATACTCATAGGCTAGTTTGCGCAGCTGCATTTGTGTTATTCCATAAAATGTTTTAGCTAATAAAATAATATGCTGACACAACTCTTTTTCATCGTCTTCCGAAAACGTAGCGCGTCGGCCCAGCCGAGGATCATAATACTCGCCTCTTTTCAGTCTATCTCTAATTGAAGTTTCAGGCAACATGAAATTTCTTGCAACTTCCTTTATTTTTCTGCCAGTACTTATGGCTTCCAAGGCAGCCTTCATTTGAAGCGGATCCCATGATGCTTTCTTTTTTTTAGGTGCTGGTGCAGCCATCTATAAAAGAATACAATTTTTACCATACTACACTATAGTTGACAATACCGCGCCAACCGTTTGATAATACCGCACCTTGAGCGCGCAATTATCAAACAACGCCATTTTGTCTTAGGTTACAACAATGCGTAGAAATCAAATTTTAAGCAACCTGATCACAACTTAGGCATAAAATAGACGACATTTTACTATGATTTTCATCAGCACGATATAGTTTTAGACTGAATAAACTAATACATACCTCGATTTGTAAGTTGTAGGAATATAATAATGAATTGACGCGAAACGCTTCGAGACACATGTAACTCGTTCGGTTGCTAGGAGCACACTGGCGCGGCGCGAGGCGGGGTAATACACCACTAGGTACGTTTTGACCAAGACAGTTTGTAATAATAAGCAGTATATTTTTGTGTAGGATGGGGCGCGGTATTATCAACCGCGCGCCATTATCCAACTCTCCCCTACAGGTTTTTTTGGTGTAACAATATATTTCATATGCATAATTGACGCCTGGTTTTACAGTATTTTAAAAAAAATAAAAATAGTTAAAATATATCATATCCTCCACTTAATGTAGCGTATTCAACCAGCCGTTAGTCACTATTCACCTAAAGTACAGAAAACACTTTTATTTGATTTTCTCTATGTAAGAGTAACTTAAGTTAATCGGAGAATGATATTGATAATGTTGATTTTGTCAATGTACATCAGTCAATTATTATTTAATTATCGAGCAATTCATAACAACTTAATTATCGAGCAATTCAAAAAATCTCAGAATTATAAAGCAAATATCTCAGAACCATAAAGTTTTCATTTGGTGACTATGTTTGACGATACACGATATGCAAACGACGCTATGCAAATGTATGTTTTTAATGTTATTGCTCATTATTGTGCATATTTTATAAGCTCCAGTGCTGATACCCTTGTCACCACAACCCATTATCACCACATTATCCTGATATAACAAAAGCCGGTTATATCAGGATAACCTGGTGGTGTTGGGTAGGTGAGATATGTATCAGCAACAGTTTTTTATTATGTGAATATCGAATTCGTAAAAGGCATAGTCATGCTACTCGATGCAAGTGAAGCAGTCGCTGTGAGAGAAGCACAACAAGCTTTGACACTTAAGTCTGTTTTTTAATTATGCGACACTAATGTTTAAATTACACGGTTCAAACAAATGGCAAATGACAAATGTTCGTATGACAATGTGTGTATTCAAATGGCAAAAGTACGATTCCAAAATGTCACTACAATTTTAGAGATGGCCTTGGGAGACTTTTACGACGGACTTGAGAAAAATGGAATAGGAATTAATGCCAGCAATATATATATTTTCAACACATAGTTCCTATTTAGATAGCACCAGCAATTAATTACTAGAGGAATGTCTGATGATGATGTGAAGACATCGTTTTCTGCGTATACATTGATGTTTATTAAAATACGCGTTTGAAGAATTTCATAATGTGCTTCCTATTTTTCAACAAATGCTGATGAAACTTACGTTTACGAGCTATTAATACAAAAAATATATTGATATGACGTATGATTTCATTTCGACAGTTATTTTTAACATTCTTAATCTTGTTTTTTATACCTTTTTTAAAACCTAATAAAAAAACTATTGTGCAGTTTTATTTTAGTATAAAAAGTTCTTATTTTCGAAACTTTTTCCGAGTAGGTATATTGGCATGCATATGTATATATTTTTTCTGCATATAAATCCGAGCCCTATCCAAGGTAGAATTGTCGCCAAAAACATAGTAGACGCCATTGTTAAGGAGAAGGGGTAGTCACAAAATATAAAAAACAACATATTAAGATTATTAAAATTTATTATGCATGTATAAAACGTAATATCTTCTGATAGCCAGACATAAAATACTTAGGTTCATCATCTTGTAGGATATTACAGCGTCTTTTTGCGATGATTGCTTTATATTTAGAAAACGATTCGTAAGGTTATGAGAGACAATCAAGAAAAACCGAAAAAGAAATGTTTTGTCTGTTTATTTCCCGTTTTTTTTTTTGATATTAGGAGATTTTCAAATATAGGAGTTATAAAGTTATAAACAAAAAACTCAGTTGAAAACACTTACAACTTTTTAGGGTGGAGGCCTCATTTACTAAGAAAAAAAACCTAAAGTAGGAAAGTTGAAAATATACAATGCTTTTTCTTAATAGCAAATGTGTAAAGTGTAAAATAATAAAAGGTGTGGATTATTTCCAACTGTTCTTTTGTGTGGAATTATCTTTTTATAAAGAATCTCCTAATTGCCAGCAATATATTTTGAATAAAAAAAATCTACATTGTTTTCCTTATAAACTCAGGATTAATTTCTCAAATTCAAGACAGCTTTGCAAAATCACGGTGTAGACTATTAAAACACTATACAATAATATTCTGGCGATAGATATTGATGACAAAGAAAACAATCTAGTTTATATCGAATCCAATTGTGTAGAATATCAGGAGATCCAACCTACTGACATCAAACGTAGCAATGTCTACCATGTCGAATTCGTCTCAGTGTGTTTGTAAATCCTGTGAATAAAGCAATATTACTTCAACTAACGATAGTATATGTCGATACCTAAAATGAAGTGAAGTGAAGTGAAGTGAAGTGAAGTGAAATGAAGTGAAGTGAAAATCTCTTTATTGCACAATAAAATAAGGTACAATGGCGGACTTATTGCTACACTACAGCAATATCTTCCAGTCAACCAACAATATCTTCCAGTCAACCAACATAAAATCCGTCCTTTATACATTTCCCTTCCATATTATTATTCCATATTATTTAATTATTCCACATTATTATTATTATTATACTTCAGGTGCATTTCAGTACTGCTTTACACTTTTGACAATCCGTAAAATTTAAATACTGTTTTATTTTTAGTTTTAATAGTTGTTCATTGAATTATATTGTCATGTATGAAAATAAAATAAACATTTTGCTACTACCGGGTAATTTTTTACCAACCGGTATCCTTAAAGTGGGTGAAACAGTACAAAAAAACATACAACTTTTGATACAAAATTTGTAAAAAAAAAATTTCTTTTTTAATTTTAAACAATCTAACCTTTGAATAAAAGTTTGACAAGCGTTCAGCGCGTTGCATCCTCTAACGGTAGGTAAACTATCGCGAATAATCATTATTTGAGATTTGTTACCTACCGCTAGATAGCGCAGTGCACTCAACGCTTTTATGCGTTTTTTTTTAATATTACAAAATTTTGTTTGGGTTTTCACACATCTAAAAAAATGCTAATTTGTTCGTAATAATTGACCCACTAAAAGAATGCCGGTTAATTAAAACTCATCATGTATATTTATAATAAATGGATTTTATCGTATGAGCTAACAACAATCCTTAACTTTTCAAAGAATTTATTTGTCATATCCATGGGGAGAATAAGGTCGGAGTTAAGGTCGTTTCCCATTACTATTATTATACCAATGGTAAAGGTTATGCGGTACATTTTAATTTTAGGTATTTATACACTAATGAATCGCTAAATCTAAATTTTGTTATAAAGACATATATTTTTGCAGAAATAGCGGAAATATTATCCTATTTTTAACATGTTGTTTTGCGTATTTATTTAAAACTGAAACTTTACAAATTAGTCTTCTCCTTGGTTTAACGGTAACAAAATTGCTTAATTTAACATGAATGTTTGAAAATTAGTCGTTTCGATATATTAATTAACATAAACAACACAGACGCTGGAAATCAAAGTGTAAATGTGTACTTTGAGGAACGGTGGATCTAATAATATTTAAAGGGATATCAATAAGAAATAGATGTATTAGGGGGGGGGGGGGGGGAGAGGTACAAATATGACCCAAGTACTATGGTTACTCATTGTCTGGGATGAGGGCACCATGACCCACAAAAGTGGTTTAAAAGCACTTACCATAATACTATAGATATAAGAGGCAATGCTGAATTATTAATGGGAGGCCTCACTATGCTGCTGGCTGGAGACTTTCGGCAGATTTTACCAAATGTGCCTAGGATAACTTGAGCTGTATAGGTAAATTATTGCATCTAGGCATCGTATCTATGGCTTCTCATTATGAGACTTTTTCTTACGAAAATATAAAGGTCCACTTGAAGGGCGATGTTTTAGATGGGCAATTCACCGAACTTTTTCTTAACTTCAAGGACGGAGAATATCACGAGTGCGAAGGAAGGATGACCATCCCTGTAGGGCTAGGTTTAGTAGAGACAGCCCTCGCAGAGCTTAATGATTGGGGGACGAACACAGGAAAATATTTTCCATTATGAACTTGTAGCTTATCAAAATAAAGTCGAGTAGTGAATTAGTACATTCTTATGCAATATGGATGGAGTGAATTCATTCTTATGAATATATAATGGATTTATTCGTATTGAAAAATGTATTTAAAAAGATGAGGAGTAAATCTAGTATTATTAATTTAAATCTAAAGGGACGATGAGATTTTTTGAGGGGTATTGGGGGAAGGACTGGAAGGAAGGTAGACTGCCTACCCTGGACAATGGCGTTTGCAACATCGCCGAAGCGTCGGGTTCTACAAACTTCACGCGGTAAATTCGTTTATAAACCTATTTATGATGTCAAACAACCGTGATGATATTCTTCGATTTCATAAATAAAAATATTTTGTGCCAATATAGTTACAGCTTACATGGCATAGGTATATTATATACTAGGATATTAAACCCCTTCAAATAACCTACCTTCCCCTAAAACCCCTCAATAAATCTTATCGTCCCTTTAGATTTAAATTAATAATACTTTTCTTTACTAAAAGATTTTTCTAAATAGGTGTTAGACCGATTGCAATTCGAGATTTTATACATACATAGAGGGACGTTTATATTATAGGGGTGGAAAATAAGAATATATTTCATTAGGATAGTGTGATATATCTATATGAAGAACTAGAGCAGAAAGATAATGTATATTAAAAAAAAAACATTTTCAATACTTAGGGGGGGGGGGGGGGAATTAAATTATATTTGATCTTATCCTTATCTATTGCGATGTTTATATTTTGATTCCGTTTTAAGATGGTGGCCGTTTTGATGATTCTATAACGCGAGGTCTACTGTTAACAAAGCTTTTGATAAATCTGTATTCTTAATTGGATACAACGTTTAACTGATGATATCAAGCTTCAAAATACAATGATTCTACAATCTACGATCTGAATATACTTGACTTAATTTCCTTATTTATAAAAGAGTGGTTACTTATAAATGTAGCCCATAATCTGAACGCAAGTCTTAGAGAAGTAATATACAATATACTACTATAATAAATATAGGTACCTACTAAATTATAAGCATTGATGTTTTAATTTAAATATATAGAATATGAGTTTTGACATGACTGAATATAAATCCTGACTTTAGTAAAACATTAGAAATTATTCGCTTAGAAATTAAAAATATAAGAAAAGTAACATTGTTGGTCCCTTTTCCAAAAATATCTAAACAATTCAAAGATAATATAATAAAACTTACCTATTCATTCAGTAACCCATCCATAGTTATTATTAAACACAAATGTAAAATATACGAAGGCAATGATGAGAAATGCAGCTACCATAAAGTACTCGGACATTTTCCTGGTTAGATGACTGTTTGTCTCTAACTAACGACCCAATCGTCCGTTCGTCAGCAACACAAATTGTTAAAAATTGACCTCGACTGCAATTGGCACCAATGAAACAATTTCCGGTCATTCGCCATTGAATCATATTGTAAGTATATAAAATATGAAACGATCAAATTCATAGTATTTTTGGCGTGAGGATAAAATACCGCTTTTATATATTTCAGAATATCTTTGAGTAGGTACTAATATATCATATCTATACTAATACTAATCTATACAAAATATCTATACTAATATTATAAAAAGGTAAAATTTGTGACGTTGTAGGAAGTAATCTCTGGATCTACTGAACCAATTTTGAAAATTCTTTTACCAATAGAAGGCCACGTTATTTGTGAGTGTTAAAGATAGTTAAAGAGATAATACGCTCACAAATAAGACACTCACAAGAAGACACTCACAAATAACGGTATTATAGTCAAATTGGCATGCATATACATACATACATATATGCAGTAAAAATATAACCCTTCTTTTGACAGTCAGGAAATAAATCATAGCACTCAGTACTAACCGAACCACTCATAATTTCATCACAAGTAAAAAGTTTTACCGCCCAACGAAGTGGGCACGGGTCAGCTAGTATCAAATAAAGGAATAACAGAAAATCAATCCATGTTTAGTTAAAAACTGTGTTTATTGCGTGTTGGTGTTATTGTGTTTATTGCGTGTTAACCCAATGGTTGCACTAAACCGAAGTCTTACACTTCTTCTGCCAATTTTCGGCAAGGTGCGTTAAGCCTTATTGCGCACTATCCTTGAGGCATCGCTGTGTCTGTCTTGCGATCTTCAGTTTGGTTTTGTGAAAGAGAAATTTACTGAGAACGCGTTACTGTATGTTAGGAATTGTATTGCATCGTGCGAGGAAAAGTGTTTTAAGGTTTTTTTCTGGATATTTCGGGAGCCTTCGATAAACGCTTAGTGGCCAATGGTTCCCTGCAAACGTCGCTGTCGCCAGTAGGTACCCTTATGCCTAATTCACGGTTATTTCAAGAATCGTCCCGTCCTCCGTCTCTTTATCAAAATATTGACTAAAGGACAGCCTTTAGCCTTGTGGACAGCCACAAGATTCGATTTTATGTACACTTCTGTGGAATGTGTTACACGATGACCTTTCGCGGTTACCATTGCCTGAGGGTTGTACTATTATCGCATATGCCGACGATGTTCTATTATTAGTATGTGGAAGAAGCACTTGTGGTTTGTCATCTACTATGTACGAATCCGCTACCACAGGAATTTATAACGATATTAGATCAGTCTTTCTCCCATTTAGTGAACGCAGACTCAAGGACAATATAGTCTACCGTTTAACTATGCATACAAGCCCGTGAGAGTCCAACTTCTTACCGCGAGGCACTGAAAAATGAAAAAAGCGGGCTCACCTCCTGCCGTCACTAACAGATTTGGCCGGATTTCTCTGCCTTCTAGTCTGGTCACGGATTCGAAGTCGCTTGCGCGGCCTCTATCTGATGTTTGCGGTAAATCAGTCGAATTGATCGCGGGCCATAGTGTCCTTTGCCCGTCAAGCTCGTTGACGGGATCGGGTGCCCAATGGGTCGATTCAACATCATGTCAACAACCACCCCCGCTGCTTATGAAACGTATAAGACCGTTTCCAGACCCTTCGGTTATCTGCCAGAGTGCGCAAACCGCCCAGCGTCGCCCGAGGTGGTTCTCCATATTAGATCCACCTTTCCGCGATATAGCCGTGACAGAGATCACAGAGTGCTTTACACGTTCATCCCTCTTCGAGAAAGCTATCGGATGGGAGTCGAACTTTGAGTTGGGCCGACTCCAAATGACAAACAGGTCATCAGGATCAAGCTTTGATAGAGGGAGTGGCCCTGGGGTGGCGCCCGGGCCTGTTCCTGCGCGCGCTGGCAAGCCGGTGGCCGCTCTGCGTGGCGGCGGTATGGCACGGCACGGCAGGCGCATCGCTGCAACTCTGGACTAGCGCGCCGCTGCACGGTTGTCTAAAGATTCAGATCTATATAAAAAAAACTAGAGTTTCTTCTAAATGTGCATTTTTAAATGCATTCCTATATTTTTCTGCATTCTTATATCTCAAACTCTAAAATATTTACTTTATTAATTCAAAGTAATTATCTAATTTGAATTAATAAAGTACACTTTTAAAGCATTCCTCAATGTTTTTTTCCGCTTACAAACGCTGGGTTCATGATTCTTCACATTTTCCGCAAATTCGGTTGTATACCTAATCTTGGGGGGGGGGGGGGGGGGGTCAGGCCTCTGATTACGTCTGTTGACATGGGGAGGGGGGAGGGGTTCGAAAATCTCAAAAACGTCATTACGTAATGTGTGGATAGCCCCTTAATGGAAGACAAATAAAATTGTAAAGTTTGTCAAAGAGGACATTAATTTTATGTAAATTATTTACTTCGGATTCTTTCACTAAGAATCCAGCGAGTCCCTATCAGTCTGAGATATTATCATTTTAATACGTTATTTTCGTTTTATACAAGAAATAAAAATAAAAAAACATATTCTTTTGACACTAAACAATTTAAATTCCTAATACGCGTGTTGTTTTTACACTGCCGTGCCTAGTGCCATATATCAAGAAATACAATGGAATGAAATAACAAGGTAATTAATACAACATACCTACTCGTATCAAAGGGAATTTGACGAATTCGTGAAAAGTGTAATAAAATAAACACGAAAAGGATACAATGACGAAGTAATTTAAATGAAAAAATCTGAAATACCAAAACAACACACCGTAATCTGCCCTAACTATGTACCACTTTTCATATAATTTTAGCGATAACCCTATATAGTTTATAGATATATAATTGGTGTATTTTTTTATTTAAAATATAATATATAAGGTATACGGCAAAGTTCTAAAATAACTGAAAAAGTATCCCGGGATGTTTCTATGATTTTATGAAAAGTGGTCTGATCATTGAATGGTGGCAATGTGCACAACAATGTACCATCACAGACATGTCATTGAATCAGTACCAATTCGTTAGGCTGGTGCATTGGTTTATATTTCATTGTTAACAGTAGACAATCCTGAATAATATGCAATAAAAAAATGTTTCGCTTCGATCAGTTTTTTATTTTTTTCAAATTACAAAAATAAAATTACCAATTAGGTGGGTCGAAAACAAAATTAACCTAACAGTAATGATACATCAAATGCAGCTAAATGTTCTGCAACTCTGATATTTTACATGTTTTGCACTTAGAAGACATAAGGGCTTGTGGTTTTATGTTTTAAACACATTTTTTGGCTTATACGGTATCTATATTAATCTTCTGGCCATTTTCAGAACGCTCCAGATCTCTTCATTCAATGAGAGTATGCGTCTTGCTTACGTAAATGATTATTTTTAGGATAAATCCTACAAAAATACATACATATGACAAGTATTATTATCAAAACTCTAGATGGTAGATAAGTTGTCTGTAAGTCTAATTATAAGAGAGGTTCCAGATGCTAACAAGGTCCTAGCCACCTGACAAAATTTTACGAGGTTCGTTGATAGCAGAAATTATTCCGAAATACAAAAATGTCCTCAATTTCACTGCACGCAGGCTACTCTTCACTCACAGAGCGATTCGTTCAGCATCTAGTCATGCTCATGACAAAATGAATATAATCGTACAAACTGTCGTCCTTTCCATTAGAGGACCTATTTTATAAAAAAATAGGAGTGATTCATTGTTTGGGCAGGTGGTCATAGTTAGGGCAGTTTACGGTAATATTATTTTCCATTGCAGATATCGAATTACCTATTCTTCCTAAATATTCCTTTTTATTTGCATTTTTTTTGTCAGTATAAGCTAACATCTCAGTCTTTTTACACGACTGCCCAACGAAAAAAGAGTGTAATATGTTTAGGGTTCGCGTATGTATGTTTTCCATTTATTTATTCCATCATAACTTCCAACTAAATGCTTGAACTAATTTAGAAGTGTGTGGTAATTTTAGAATCGCAATGTCATATCGAGTGTCATAGGGTACGTACGACGACCCCTTGCTCTCATATAAGGAGAAAGCATCGTCTTCGATATAATTCACCGTGTTACGTGTTGGTTGTGTTATGACGGTCATCATTTGTAAGTTTTTTCGTTCTTTTTCTTCGCGGCCGCTAGTAATAAAACATGTAGGGTAAGGTGGATCGTTTTTCAAAAATTCAGAATTTCAAAACCTCCCTATACGAAAAAGATATTTTGTGGTATAGGTAGGTATAGATTCAGGAAATTTTTTTGGTAAACAATTATAGTTTAGAGTAAACTTAAACTGTAACCCTCGCCCCCCTTCATGTTGGTTTTTGAGCATGGGGAATTTCAAAATAAACTGTAATAAATTAATAGCTTAAAAAAACACTAAAACACGCTTTTATAAATGCACGTAAAAACTAAAAAATATTTACACGTATATAGATATATCAATATTATTCTATTTACACTCTCAATGTACAGGTCTATATACATTTTATACAGGCACCTATGTCAATATTTACACTATTTACAATCAATATTTACAAGTCAATATATAATAGATTTGTTATAACCTTGAAACCTGATCGTGTTCAAAGTCCATTACGTGAACTTTCCCACAATTGCAAACACGACTATGATACGATATTCCATCATGGAATGCCAGTGCCTATCTTCCGGCTTCATCATCAGACCTTGAAACCAAATCGTGGTCAAAGTTAATTCCAAGACTTTTCTAACAAGTCCAAACACAGCTATGATACGATGTTCCATCATGAAGTTCCAGTTCATATCTTCCGACTCCATCATCAGATCAGTTCGACAGTACCATATTATTGTATTGTCATCAGAACTACATACAGCTGCCAATTTTCATGACGCTACGATCCTTGTAAGATGGTTAAATTAGTTACCTTAGATTCCATTACATAGTTAGTTACATACAGGTCGACCTAATAAAAGTGTGTTAAAAAAAAGCATTGGTTTGGTATTTCAAGATGGCGGCCAAGATGACGCCACCACCATATTGCTCTATTTTGTCGTAAAAACGAGCGTGACGTGTCTCGACATATATGTTTAAACATGAGGATTTCAAAAACTAACTAGATCTTGGATATCTCATTTCCGCTCAGGATTTCGCTTGGGGAACTGGCATATTCGGATTCAGCGTGGTTGAAATAGGGGGAGAAAATACCTGTTGCCAAAAAGTTACATAATTCGCTTTTAAAAGTTCGTTTTTCAGTAAATTAGACTAGACTATATTGGAAAACCCTATAGATCAAAACTTGGCTCCTGTTAGTTGATGGTGAGTTAATTTTGCAATGTTTCAATGGAGTGATGTCTTGAAGAAAATGGTCGCTTCATTTGTCTCAAAATCAAGACATGTTTCCCTTACAAGAACGAAGAACGGTTACCGCAGCTAGTACACAACAGTGATATTTGCCAGAAATTATAACTGAACTCCGCAGGTGTTAAATTAACCTACGGTAATGGATCTTCTCACAACGCTCGAAAAATAAATCATCTAGTCAATGGACCATCCGCCGTACGGTCCTAGCCTGTGATTATTGTATATTTCAGGGAATCAAAGATAAGTTGCTTGGTTAGGAGTTTCACAATTCTGAAGAACAGGTCCATAAGAGTCATTTTTAAATCCCTATCTTCGCATTAGAATACCTATTTCAACAGTTTGTTCGTCCAAAGGCAAAACGACATCGATTTTAACGGAGCGTAGGAAAGTATTTTTGAATTATATTAGTTTGTCGTTTCTCCTATGCCTGATCCTGATCCTTTCGGTGTGAAACACGCAATACATTAAATTTTAATTATATTGAATGTTTATTCATAATCTATGTAGTGATGTGACTTGAATGCATTGCAAGTTATACAAAAAATAATAATTTATGACATTATTTCCAGGAATAAAGTCCCAGAAAACATGCAAAATTTATCTGCGAGTCGTTTATTAAGAAGAAGCTGTACTCAAAGGGCTACTATAAAATAAATGAATATCTAGACGACAAAGACCCTTGGAAATAAAATGGTTACCTCGATGATTTATATCACGTTATATGTCACAACAATTTATTATAATGTCACAATAATTTAATTTTCATATCATTTATGTATGTAAGTTTGTATTCATTATTGACGTCAAAAAGTTACGATTTCGTACTATTTTGAATATAAAACTTATGATTATGATTATGAATGCGTTTGGGCTTGGCGCGAGTCAAAATAGCGATTTTGACGAGTTTGAGGAATTATGCCGTCAGAACGTTGCCTTTATTATAGTTACAAAGCAGTCAGCGGATACGATATTTTCTTTGATAATTTTCTAGAAACATCTTGTAAATACAATAAATTGCGCGTCAAAAAGATACATTGAGAAAATAAATGAGTTTAGGACATATTTTTTCGTTTTCTTCAGTAACTAGATTAATATTGTTCTTATCATTAAGACACACAACCGTCTTATCAAATGTTTATTTTTTCCGAAATGAATTAATTTTCTGGAGATTAGGATTTCGCAACACATACCTGAATAACATTTTGTTTCTCTTCATATCTTGGGATTTGAATATCATTTTGTTTCTCTTCATATCTTGGGAAAATAATAAAGTAGATATATATAAAAATAATCAATGTTGTATAATAACAGCTAGGCTGCTTTGAGGTATTTCATTTATTAAGTGGTAAAATAGAGGGTTTATTATATAATATATAATGTATATTATTTGCATATTTTAATAAGAAAAACAAAACAAAAACCGAAAAACCGTGTAAAATCGAAGACGCTGTTGTTTGGATAAAATCGTTTGGAATAAATCGGATAAAATCGAATTTACCGCGTGAAGTTGATTGCATCCGATGTTTGGGCGATATCTACTCTAGACAACGGCAGTTGCAACATTGCCTAAACATCAGGTGCAACAAACTTCATGGGGTAAATTAATTTGTATACTGTTTATATTGAGATACTGAGTATTCCATTTTAATTTAATTCGTCATTTAACCCACTAAGAAAATGTAGAGATTAATGGTTTACTATCTCTTATTGTGTTGCCTATCCAGCTGTGTACATATTTACATCCCAACGAAGTTTTGCAGGCGATATCTTTCTTTAGACGTCATATCAAAGCAAGATACATAATATATTACTATTTATCGACACGTAAGTATGAAACAGAACATTTGTTGTAGTTGGTAAAAATGAACTATGGCTATAGTAATAACTTCAGCTTCAGAGAAATTTATAGTCTAGTCGTTATATCATGTACTATTCAGGCAGTGCTAAATAGCAGAATTAAGCGAGTGATTAATGGCTTGCCAGTGAATTTAGGTATATTTATAATTTTTATATTTTTATTTTAATATTTAAAATACTTTAATAACAAACATCCATTTTTTGGGAACGTGTGTGCTTGTGCATGTTATAAAAGAAATCGTGCATTTTTTAACTAATTTATACTTATAATTATTTCTGAAGGCGATTATCCTCGAGCAGTAACATTGAAAAATTCAACTAACAACGCCCACTTATGCGGCGGTACCATTCTCAATACAAAATGGGTATTGACAGCGGCTCACTGTATAGATTTGAGAAGAATACAAGATTACAGAATAGACATGGACAATAGTATATTGATTGAAAATGAAAAGCCTAAAAGTGTAACAATCGGAGAAGTATACATAAATGAAGAATATAATAAGTAAGTTCTATTGCGTATTTTGTTTTGCATTTTTTTGAAGATTTTGTACATTTCTTATACCCAAGAAAAATAAAGGTTATTTCTTAAATGGATATTCAATTCATGGTAACGAATATTCGAATATCGAATAGGTAGCCAATAGCAAAATTCAATTGACAAATATGAATAATTAAAGTATGTGATAGTACAGCTTAAGAATATCAAAGGTTTAGCTAGTTGTAGACTTATGATTTAGTAATACAACTATTATCATGTGGCCTTATATTTATTTACAGATATAACGGGAGCCATGATATAGCACTGATTAGATTATTCGAAGAGTTATCAGACGAAATTGGAGAATTCAGTGAAGATATACTGCCAACTAGTAGTTTTGGATTATCAGGTATGGAATTGTGTAATTTATGTTCTCAAACTTGAGGGGATAATTATTGTATATCATAAAGTTTATCTGAGATTTAGAGAAAAGTCAGTTTATGTCCAAAAATAAAATTCCTTATTTATTTTTTCTTTAGGAACCTGTCAAGTATATGGATACGGTGCAACGGAAAAGAACGCCGATATATTTTACAATCCGCTGCGAGTGGCAAACGTAGAAATAATATCGCTGTACGAATGCAGACAAAGATTAGGCAAATTTGTAGCGCCTATGGATGACTGGGGGATGATCTGTGCTTTGGGAAGTAACACCGATGCATGTAATGTATGAATTGAACATTTTTTTTAAATAACTGTTATATTGCAGCTAGAAAGACAAAGCTGTCATTGAAAAAAGAGTGTCATACTTTGACATTGAATAAAAAATAAGTTAATAGTGAAAACACATTTTTAAAAACAAGCTTTTATTAAAATGTTCTGTCCCGAGCCAACCCTGGGTGCAGCAGCCATGTCATAGTGGAAGTTAGAACGGCTATCATAATTGAATGCTATACAAAATTTCGTGTTTGTGCTGTTGACGGTTCAGGAGTCCCCTCGTTAAAAGGCAACCGTGGGTACGGCAGCCTTGTCGCGGTGAAACTTAGAACGGGCTATCATAATTCAATGCACATACAAAATTTCGTTTCTATGCTGTTTACCGTTAGGAGGAGGAGTCCCCTCATCGAGAGCCAACCTGCGTGCAGCAGCCATGTAATGGTAAAATTTAGAACGGGCTATCATAATTGAATGCCACTACAAAATTGTCTGAGCTATTGACCGTGGAAGAGTGTTCTCGATGGAACATAGAACATATTTAGGTTAGAATCTTTGTATAGGAGTGGAGAAACGTGTCTTCTAGGTTTAATATAGGAAAAACCTGGCCGATGCGTTTTGCAGCTTTTTAAACTTATTTTGTTCTACTTGTATTAAGCATACGTTTATGCAGTCGCCATAATCAAAGATTGGTGATATTTATGACGAGTACCCTGATATCATAATAAAGATATTCACTGATGCGATGAAGATACTTTAGACGAGAGAATAAATTCATAAAGGAAGTCAAAGGAGAGGTGTACGTCAAAGTGTAATTAAAAACACACTAACATCGACTGTGCTATTTATACATTTAGGTATATACAGTAAATGTTGATATTTGTTTCTATATATGTCTGTATTTATTTAAACATAAAAATTGCTTTCAGGGTGACTCAGGTTCTCCACTAATATGTGACAATCGAGTTGAAGGCATAGTGAGCTATGGCATAGACTGTGGTTTACCCAATCTTCCTGGCGTATATACACGAGTCGTAGAACATCTAAAATGGATATATTCAATAATAAAATCATCTGATTAATAGTATATATTTTTTGGGAATCACCTGACATTTTACGAGATATGCCGTGAAGAAATCAATAGAAAATGCAATCATATGATAAAGGAAACGAAGGATGTTAAATAGCACCTGTAATATAATTAATCAATTTATACTACTTATCTAATTGACACTAACTTTATTATTTTTAGTATATATTTTTTCAGGGAAATATACAGCTTTGAATATAACCAGCACCACAGCCATTTTTTTTTATTCAATCGACTAGAAAATTGACATCTATAAGTAGAAGAAGAAATTAAAATAGGAAGTTATATTTTTTAAAGTCAGACTTTGACTTTTTTAGCAGTTACTGTTAGATACCGATTGGCTGCGATATTTTAAAAATGGCTTGAATAATAATAAATATATAATCGCTTTTGCCGAATATGTCGTCAAGCATACCAAAACCATCGCCGCATTGTACCGCATTCTGGCAGAATAGAAAAATTAAGAGTTCAAAAATTAGAAAAGATCAAAATTAACCAGCAGTGACCTATGGGTTGACAATTTTTTGGTCGAAACAGCGAAATTATATTCTTTTTGGAAATCGTTTGCATATTTATTTATATAATACTCATATTATTGAAATCGTTGTAAGGAGTATATATTTGTAAAAAACGCGCCTTGCGAACAAAACTTCAAAATAACAATTCAATCTTCGTTTATTTTAAATTATGTTAATTTAAACCAATACTAACTTAAAACTGTGTTACATACAAATTATTTTGGATACGTTCTAGTACCGGTGCATACTAGGTTGCAAATTATTGAACTTAAAAAAAAAAAATGGAAAAGTCTCAGGAAACCCCCAATTACTAGAAATTGACTACTCTGAATGGGTTTTTTTTTAAAATTATATAAATTTAAGTTTTCTACGAAATACTTATATCCCAAAATTTCCTTGTTGTCGAGTTTAGCAGCAAAAATTAATAAATATAACTTTATTTGTAACTGTTGATTTGAAAAAAAACATGGGATAAGAAAGCATTAATTTATCACACTTAAATACAGTTTTATTGCATGTCTTAGGCAGTTTACAGAAATCCTCATTACTTTATAGTAACAAAAATATTAATAATAATAATAATAATAATAACTCTTTATTTTAAATAAAAAAGGCGAGCTTATTGCCTTGCAGCAATGTCTATCAGCTAACCTATAGCTTAAGTTTATAACAAATTTAGAACGTTGGCTACGCAAAAGAACAATAAAAACACAAATGATAAAAAGAAACAAACAGAAACTAGAAAGAGACAGATAATAAAAAAAAGTAAAACAAATGACTAAAATTAAATAAGGACGCAGAGGAAAGGAAGGAGAGGAAGGAAGGAAAGGGAAGCGAAAAGGAGGGGGGAGAGGTGGATTGGTTAATTTATGGATTTAAGGGTTATATGCTCCTTGAGCCTGGCGTTGAACGAGGAGATGCTGGGGGCTGTTCTAACATCATTTGGTAAAGCATTCCAGAGTCGTGCAGCTTCCACGGAGAAGGAGTATGAAAAAAAAATCACTGCTATGACCAGGGATGGATAACAGGTTATTGCCCTCTGATCTCAGGGGACGGCCGTGCGCCGATAACGCGGTGAACCTATCGGCAAATCAAAATCTTAGACACGTGTCTGCTGACAGTGCCATAGTTAATATTGCAAAATTTTTATTCAACCTTAAAAAACAATAAAGGATACCTACGAGATTTATTACCTATCATTATGTTGTTAGGATGAAAACAGACATAGGAAAAAATAAATATGGGCGGGGACAGCACGTGTACTGTGGCACAGCTAAGTCTTTTTCCACGATAGTCACAGGCAAAGTCATACAATGTCGTTTCAAGCGGCGAATACAAATTGCACATATTCCGCATTGTCAGTCAAGTTGAGCTGATATCTCATTGACTGGGCTTGAAAATGGAGCAAGAAAAGAGACCCAATATTCAGACCACCGAGCCTTATCCATAGTTTACCGCTCCCTGACCCGAGGAATCGTTTGATGATTTTTATATTACAGTTTTGCAAAGGTAATAATTAGTTTGCAAAGAGTAAAGACTTACGTTTATTCGGAGGGGGTACTTAATTACAAAAACCTTTTTTTTTGCTGTAGGCAGAAAGGATGGCAATACTGCTTCCGGTGGGTATTTTTTTTTGTTTTTAATTTGTTGTGTGGGGCTTTTCTAAGGTCTTCATGAGCCTGCGACCATTACTGATCAATTGTGTTCGCCACCTACTATAGTACTGCGCTAAGCCTCGTGTCATTAAGAACCGCAACAGGCTTTTGGCGCCAGATTGTTTCACCTCCTCAGATTGGAGGTAATGACCACCCAAGTGGTTGAATCTTTTACGCATCAGCGGGCCACACTCGCACATAAGGTGCAGGGGAGTTTCCTCGGCCCCTTGGCAGAACCTGCACATTTTTGTGTCTCGGAGCTTGAGGTTGTACATGTGTTTGTTAAGGCCACAATGCCCCGTGAGCGCCCTCACCAGTATGCGTAGATTACTACTATTTAGCGATAAGGCCTCACGGGCCGTCTTAGGGCCGTAAGCCTTAATTAGCGCTTTGGATTGATTCAACCCGGGCGTGTTGTTCCAGTGGTTGACGGATTGTTGTAAACATATTTGTTTGAGCATTAGGTTTGCAAGGCTTTTTGCTACGCCACAGCAAGATTCAGGGCCGTATAACGTTCCCTTTGGTGGGTACGTTTACTAGTCACTTTATTATACTATACCAAGAAATTGGGAACAATTTTTAATAAGGCATTTAATAAGGAATGATGGACCGCAAAAGTAAATCAATAGCTGACGCCTAACTGACACTTTAGGGTCAAAAAATAAAGTATGTGGATTTTAATCAAAATCGTCAACAAAACCGTCAATCAAAATCAAATCGTCAATCAAAATCGTCAACCAAACTTCAAATAAAACAACCTAATAAAAATAATTGTTTTAGTAACTCAGAGTGTAAGTGATCGATAAAACAAAAAGTTGATGATATTAAATACATTGGAGTGATTATAGATTCTCGACTTCAGTTGAAAACTCACGGCTTCAGTTGGTATTATCAGCGAATATATTCAGCAGTACCATTAAATCTGGTATCTTTCCAGATTGTACAGATGAATATTTCTAAAATTATAACTGTTCATAAAAAAAGTACTGAAACATGATCCCTTCAATTAAAAACCAATCTCTGTTATGTAATGATTTCAAAATATCTTTGAAACAAATTATACAAACGACTTAGTTATATTGTCGAAAATTTTGGCATTTGAATATTAAATCAGTATAGTCTTCGTAAGAAAAATCTGCAGTTATTACTATTAGCGAACTGGTTCAAAATATGCTGATAGCCCTAGGTAATAGACACCACCCAATAATAATCTTCAGTGACCTGTCAAATACCTTCTACTAATGAACTACAGGCATATGGTGTAAGCTAAAAATGCACTTTTACTATTAAAATCATAATTAGCTAATAGCAAAGAATTAGTAATTATCGGAGTTTCATTGGATACCAAAATGATCAATCTTTAGGACGCTATAATTCCTTCAATTTATCAATTAAATAATTGATGATTTATAAATAGGATGAAAAGGAATTTACCGCTTGATGTTTGTAGCACCTGACGTTTTGGCTATGTTGCAACAGCTGTTGCTCAGGGTAGACTGTCTATTGTCTTATTTATATTGTATTTATCGTATTTACATACAATGTCAAACAACCGCGATAGTCTCAGATTTCATAATAAATGTGGTAACAGCAAGTATCAAATATCTATATAAGTGATTTTTAAATTGGGGGCGCACCCCCAAAGGGGGGGTTTGAAGACATTTCAAGGGGGGCGCATTCTCCTGAGTGATACAGTACAACGGACACGACCTACCCCTATAATCGTACCACAGGTGACACACAACCACGTTATATATACCTAATATTTCTACATTTCTATTTACAATAGGATAGAGTCCTCCACGGACAAGAGCAAGCTTTGGAAATTAAGAACGATTCTGCTGCCAACTAAAATTTTGAAAAGATGGATAAAACGTTGTTTTGGATTTAGTATTTCAAAGTTTATCACTCCATAGCAGGCGTGATACGAATAAGTTTGGGAACCCCTGCTCTTTATGGATAACACTAGTTTTCTTCTAGAAAAGCGAAATATACAAGTATTAAAAATCGACACTCAACAGTCCATCATCTGATTAAGTATAAATCCGCCTAAAACGGAAAGGATGGTAATCTTTTAATAGATAGTAAAGTGATAATTATTTTGTTTTTGCTGTTTAGGATATCTATATATTCCATTTTTTTTTCTTAGAAATAACAAAATACTGCAACTAAACATACATATA
The DNA here is from genome assembly GCA_944548615.1 of Micropterix aruncella. Lineage (NCBI taxonomy): Eukaryota > Metazoa > Arthropoda > Insecta > Lepidoptera > Micropterigidae > Micropterix > Micropterix aruncella. Next base: position 7,496,842 of record OX155958.1, read on the forward strand.
TAGTCTTCATAAACGCCACCAGGTTTTTTCCACAATTAAAAGACACTTAGATAAGACAGTATTTCCTTAAAATTTTAATCAATTAAAAAATCACAATCAAAAAAAGAAAACTAACAAATATTTCATAATATTTAAAACTCGGATGTTGCATTGTTCGCCAGTCATTGATAGATGCTTAGAAGCTGTGGTCTTTTAAGTAGTGGTATCTGAAACAAAAAAAAATATTATCGCATTTACCTAATATACTTATTATAATATTATAGTTTTTTCCTTTGATTCTCTCTATGAATATATCTTCTCCTTTTCCCACGCTCGCACATTTTTTTCCAGCAGCTCTTATCGTTATATATAAAAAATCAGCCTTATGTTTGTGCTTGCAAACCTTGAAAATTAGTCTTGAAATTTTTACATGACGCTCCATTCTAATACGCGAGTAATAATTCGGTGCGCTTCGACATCGGTGCGCTTTCCATTAATTTCGTAATAGACTGAGCCATCGTGAAGCGTGGTTGGGTTTAGCTAGTTTAAAAAAAAAAATCTCTTACTAGTAGGACGCGGCGGTGGAGGTCCACCAGGTCCACCAAATCCACCGCATGGTACGGCATTCTGAAATAGTATAAAAGTTAGAGTTCAAAAATTACAAATCTTCAAAATTAACCTGTTTAATGATCCCAGAAAGCCTTTGGTGTATTTTAATTAAATGATTTCTCAGTCACATACCGCTAAAGTAAAACAACAGTAGCGAAAACGGTGCAATTATTATGGAATACAGGTGTATAAAATAATTGGTTATTTTTTTATTTAATTATTATGTTTTCCAACATGATTATGAAGTACCTATTACGTATTACTGCACATTATTCAATTACCCATATTAAAATAACTCTTGAGATACATACTACTTATTTATTGAAGCTATTTGATTCACTTTATTTTAGTTTTTCCTTTCTTAGTTATATTACTTTAATAAGTTTGCGCACAATTTACAATTAAAAACTTCAAACTAACAGTCGAGTCTACCTTGGTATGGGCTTAGACCTTGTTAGGCAGACTTTGTATTTAAACAATTTAAAACGATTTTTTTCGGAAAAAAATACTTTTATATTTAATGGAATATATATTTATGATTCATCAGCTGGGGGCCTATTATTAAAAAATAACATTATTAATTTTCTATGGCCCATTTAAATAAAATGGTGAGACAAATTTGGCTTGGTATTTTTTTTAAGCTGTTGCTTTTGTATCTTAAAAAAAACAAAAGTTCAAACTTTAGGTAACTTTAAATTATGTCATCGCAAATGTGATAAGCTTGCCTTAATGGGTGAATTTTGGGAGCCTAATGAAGTTTCTAAATTTTTCATTAAAACATTCGTTTAGCCAGAAAACACGTGTTCTAAATTTAAAAATAATAAGCAAACCTAAGTAAAAATAATAAGCAAACCGAAACTTGAAAATGATCAATAATGTGGGAGAAATCTTTTCGCAGTAAGAATAACACAACATAGTTAAATTCACGGAGTGCAAGGAGAATTCACAAGTTGGGCAAAGTATTGTTTTTTTCTGAAACAATTAATTTGACTTATGACAATTAATGTATGTGATACATTGAGAGGTGTTAATGCTTGTCTTTTTTTTTTGGTTATTTTCCTTCTATAAGTCGAAATAAAATATAAAACAATACGGTATTTTGTCCTTAATAATTAAATGCTTGTTGGCAATTTATAGACACAAAAAATAATAAAAACAAAGTTACATACCCTATCTATCATATTTTTTGACCTCAACGAAATATTTTCGCAAGGACTTTAATATCTATTTTTATTTGTTTTTTTTTGTTCTTTAACATACGTGATACCGTTTGTTGCGTTCGGGCGATAATAGAGCGGACGTATCGCCTACGCTCGTATAGGTAGGGCGGTTAATATATAGGTTTCTCTTTCTTAGACGAGCACTTTTCGTAAATTCCGATTAGAGTTTGGTTGAATATTCGGAGACCGTCGGTACTTCGGAGTTCGCTGGTATTTTAGGTATTTCGGAAACCGCCGATATTTCGGAGAACGCCGGTATTCCGGAGAAAGATTGAATTTAGGAGACAGTTATATTATTTTCTACGGCAGTACCGATCTCTTTATTTGTCGAGGAAATCTCATTGGCGTTGAAACACAAATGGTCTCTTAAGTACCTAGGAGTGTTGTACTCGTAGCTTTTGTGATTATCAATAGGCACATTAATATCCTTATCTAAATCGGGCATGTTTAGATTGTTAATAAAATAAATAATTTCATATTAAAAAGGGCCATCCGGCATATCCTGTAGCCACTCTTCGATGTCAGTATTACCAAGAACAAAATTATCCATGTTGTCGAAAATGTCACTATTGTTTCATTTTGATATTCACTTCGCTGTATTTTGAACCACTTCCACCATTACATGAGCTTGACTTTTGAATATGCCCATTTTCAATACCGAATATTCACTGATATTATTATAAAAACACTACAAGCACGACGACTTCGAAACACATACTGTTATAACCTCCAACTGCTAAACTGGGATCTTGGGACGGATTGGGATCGGCGATTCGGTCATATCATATGGCCAGTTGTAGGAACTAAACAATATAAATAATTGATATCAATGACAATATAAATAATTATTATCAATCTCTCTTTGTAAGAAGAGAAACTTTTACTTAGCAACATATCTAACAAGCACGATGCACTGATAAATTGTACCGCAAGCACATTTAAAAACCGACAAGTTTTAAGTAGCAAATTTAACGGTGGGTCATATAGGTCTGTCGGTAGAACGGCAGGTCATTTGGGTAATGGCACCAAATTCAAAAATATTTTTTCTTCTCCAGAAAAGAGCGGTACGCAGTTTATCTAGTCTCTCTAAGATGTTCTTGTAAGCCGCTGTTCGTAGAATCAGGAATCATGACTCTATTTTCTTCCTACAAATATTATGTACGCTCGTAGACACCTAGCAGAAGTTCCGGTGAATAGTTATTTTCATCATCACGATACGAGAAATAAATCAAATCTCTACATAAACCGACAGCGACTTAGCAAAGTGCGATACAGTTTTATTCAACAAAATTTGTCCTCCTTTAATAAGATTCCAGAGCAAATGAAAAGTCTTGGAGGACCAATTTAAAAAGATAATTATAAATAATTTGGTAAGAACCCCAATTTATGGTATAAGGGGATTAGAAAATTCCGAGTTTATTTTCGATGTTGATAATTAGCAAAATTTGTAAAATATTAAATATAACGGTATTATGATAGCTGATATTCTAATTCTCATATAATTTAGTATACATATATTTATGTTTAAAAAATACGAAAACATACTGCTGGATTGACAATAAAATTATTTTACATTAATTATTCTACATATAATTTGCGTTTCTATTTTAATATATTATTCTCAGTTACTATTTAATGACATTAGCATATTTTGATTATTTGTAAGTAGGTAATATTGAATATAATATTACAGCCATGACAACTATCATGATAGTCATGTTTTTAATAATTAAATTTTAAGCATTTAATTTTGTGGCGCATCCAAGTGTAGGGATGCCTATCTACTAGAGTAGTTGATTGTATTGTATTGTATACGTTATATAAGTTATGAAAAAATGCGAAGGTTTTCCGTACATAAAATAATGTTTCCACATTATCCTTATCTAAGTTACCGTAACTGCTGCCAGAAGTAAACGTTAAATGTTTACTTTAATAATGTTAAGTTTAATAAAAAGCAAAATTTAAAAAGTGAACGTTAAACATGTAAAATTAAGTAAATGTCGTCGTATGCGTCATATGCACATGTATCAAATGTAAACATGTAAATATCTCAGTTTTGGCTGCAGACACGTAAATTCGGATGCGAAAATTGATAGAAATGACTTCCAAAACCGCCTATATGTAGGTAACTCAATAAACTTTTTATGCAGATAGCTTAAATTCCCAGTTTAGTGAGGCTCTTAGGGGTAGCATCGTTTGTTAAAAAAAACTAGTGCTTTCGATATTGCATTCCCTCGCATGTCAGCAACTTACAGGGCTAAATCGATATAATTCATAATGTATCTTTCTTTGCTTTCTCTAGATTACAATTATGTGGTGTAGTTAATGCGATCAAATATATCGGCCATGATCAATTACTTATTGCATTAGGAATTTTCGTAACAAATATTATTATTATTATCATCCATAATAGTTATAGGCACTTACAGCAGTCATCCCAAACGCTAGTAACAGTGAAGCCGCGGCTATGATGAATCCGAAAATTTTCATGTTTATAACGGTCTCTAAATTCAAACTGAAAATAATGTTGCCACGGTTGTCGCTTTTATATTACTACAATAGTTACCGGAGGATGTAAATTATTATTTTAAAATTATTTCTGCAACGCAGTTCTCAGTAATAGTAACACCAATTAGTCGGCTCGTTATAAATATATGATAAATAATGATAATCATACACAATTTGAACCTTATTCAAACTGAACTTTATTCAACAAAATGTAAACCCTATTCAAAGGGATAAATTATATTAAAATTAGGAATTATGTCTTATGTTATTGATATAATTCTAAGATATATAATAGGTACCTGCATATCTATTTATGAAGAGCATTGAGTCTTATATGGCAGTTTTTGGTTTTTAACATGGCAGTTATTTTCTCGACTTGTAAAATATTTTGTTTGATAACTCGGAAAATATTCAATTGATGTTGATTTTCTGTAGCCTGTAACGGCGTAGCAACATGCATAATTTAACGACTACTGTTTTTTTATTTATTTTTTAATTTTTTTTATTAGCTAAATGTATACAGCATATTCATTTTATAAAAGAATATTTTATAAATTAACATTAATGTAGCCATTAATACATTTCAAATTAGCAAATAATATAAATCACCTATTTAAAAAAGATAGTAATTTTATAAAAAAAAGATAATAATTTAAAAAATTTAAATAAAAAAAAAAGATAATAATTTTATAACCTTTTTTTTTCAAGAAAAAAGAAAAAAGAAGCATTTCTAAATTTAAATGTATAAGTACAATAGGGGAATGGAAATGGAAGGGAGGGATTGTTATAACACTATATGTAATATACGTTCATCAATAGCATACATACGTATACTATTGACATATATATACATATAAACATGCATACACACAACTATACATTGTATATAATAAAGTAATAAATAGTGCGTATTTTATAAATATTTACATTAATTATCGTTGCTGAGCTTTTCTTCGACTGCGTGAAGAAAAGGCTTCCTGTACAGAGAAAAAATGTCAAGGTCATTAAACCTGTTATTAAAAGAGCTGAGCTGTTTTAATATAACACGTGTAACATTTTTTCACGCGAATTTTGTCTGACCTCATTAACAATACAATTAACAAGAAATCGAAGCGTGTCTTTCTCCCTAAGCAATAAATTATTTTCTTTCATTCCACGAACCGTCTATTCTTACGTACTTTCGAACATGTTGACGTCAGAATATTCGGTATATGTATAAACAGCGATATTTCCTGTATTAAAATCACTCTTTTCACTCGATCTAACTACAACGGAAAGCGTCTCTGTGTACAAATAAATTGTTAAAATACTAATATTTGTGTTTATCTACTCTCTCTGTCCTGCTGAGGTAAAATCGACTCAAGATTGTGAACCTGGTCTTCGCACAGCATCATACACAGGAGACCAGGCGACTCTCAACAAGCCTACCAGAATAAAAGTCTGTTAATAAAGAGCCGTTTCCTATCCGAACAACCATGGGTGGAGGGTTGGAAATGCTCGTATACGTTAGCCACCTGATCTCGAGTGATAGACGGGCGAAGGTCGCCACGATCCGCGATAAATTCGAACTGAATTACCACTAATATCAGGCAGAGGCGACTTCGGACAGTGACCAGACGGGGAAACGGAGGAATTAGGTCAAATATGGTAGTAAGGGCGCTAGGCTGGCGCTGTTTTTACTTACCAATGCCTCGCGGTAAGGCGTTGGCCTATTAAGGGCGTGTAGGCGTACCTAGACGGCGGACCCTCTTGTCTCTTGTGTCTACATACACGGCTGAAAAAATGACTATATATCGTTTACCTTCCTGGGGTGAGGAGTTCGACCATAGTAGCTGTAGATACCAAATTTCTATCTGACTAATGGTGATAGCCTTCTTTTTGTTACCTAGGCCTGCTCAACTCACGGTTCAAATCCTATCCGTTCGCCTTCTCAAAGAGGGATTTAACCTGTCAGAGCCGCTGTCTGCTCTGCTTGCGGATTCGGGGATACTTCAGGCGGAACTGGTCAGTTTGCGTACCAGGCTGTGCCAGCCAAGCTTACGCAATCGGACGAATAGCTGTGGAATGGGGGGGAGTAGGAGAATCTTGACTTATATTTCCTGAAGAGCCAAAAAAGCTGTTTACCTGGCATAACCTATCTTTAAAAACGATCCGATGGCCACCCGATTCCGAGTGAGCTTGCCGGGCAACGGGCGCTTTTGATAAATTCATATGAATTACCGCTGACCGATGAATTCCTTCACGATCATCCGTTTGTGCTGAAATTTGGTATGTAGGCATCATTTGGTCCTGGCAAGAGTTGAAAAGATTGTGGTTGAAATCGGTCCACCTGAGAGTGAGCTATAGACACTTCAATCTCGATATTGCAACTAGAGACTTGAAATTTGGTACCCATTTGCCTTGTTTGACCGTAATCACGTTGTAAATTTTTATTAGAATTTTGGTTGGAATATTTCATATAAAAACAGCACGAATAATAATTATGTTAAATCTATGAATTGGCCCGCGAACGGGTTGACCCTCCCTGGGGAGGTGGAGGGGGGTGTTGGCAGGGATGGGGGTCTTGTCTACTTGCCGTGAAATTTTTGGGGTTTATAATGTAGAATAACCAATCGGAATAGGTGAGGTTCTTATTGGAAAATGCTCGATCAAAGTCAGTCTAGTGGTTCTCAAATTATTAACACAGACAGACAGACAGATAGATAGGCAGACAGAGAGAGGTTGCATTTTATAGATATATGGTCGGCGTGATAACATCTTCACATATCGCGGTCGAGTGGAAATTTGGAGTACAAACTGCTATTACAGATATACTCTTTGCTGATGGATAGACTCCAGAATGGGCTGAAACTAGCAGTCTCTATGATGAGCCGCTACTGCATACGTCATTAAAACCAGATTAAAAAATATTTTTTCGTTTGTGACTTGGTTTATGTACGGATAAGCAATTTCTGTGACTATCTATAACAAATGAGAACTTTGATTTTAGGCCTATTTCTCAATAGCTGTAAATCATATACCATTGGAAAGATCTCCTAATGTAAAACACGTATTATTAAGATGACTAATTTATAAGCCGTTTCTGAGTTATGTTCTATTAAATATAATTAATTATACTATCTTTACCTAACCTAACACAACCAAGCATTGTATTTTTTTAATTATTTGTTTAAACGAAAACCGTCACAGAATACCATAAACGATAAAGTATATACGCTGTGTAAGTACAAACTATATATTACTATGATGAATTCCAGAGGATATGTTGCTTGAACTCTTTAATGTATCTCATAATTTTATTACTTCTCTGTTTACTGGAGTATGTAATATGCTAAGGTCAGCTGTCCAAACATGGTGTGCCCAGTGATCGTACATAATAATATACTATCTTTTATAGATTTTCGTTGCAAGTATTATATTTTAAATACATAATTGTCATCGTAGTAACATTGGGTTTTCGTACAAGTAGCCATATTTAAGAAGGTTCCGAAATTCAAAATTTTAAAACGGCTTATAATTGGGGTAAGATGTATTAGTAATAAATATTCTAGATAAATAGATCTTGCCCATGGTAAATTCGTTGTTGTTATTAAAGAGCCCAGCGCCCCTACATTTTTGCCCATTGCCCTTTCATGTCGCTAACTGGCTGAATTACCAACCGTGACACACAGACAGATGAAGAAGTGGTCAGCGAAGTCGCCGTAAAATCAATGTTTTGCTCAGCTGATTATAAACAGGCAATCTAAAAAGTGTGTCAGGAACTTCCTAGTGTGTTAAGAAAAAAAGTATGTTACAACATCCCTGCATCTACGAAATTTTACAAAGATACATACTATGTAACCAAAAGAGATATTAGTAAACTAATTACATATTGCGATACATGCTACATGAGAATCGTCAAATATGTGATGAGTATGGTCATGTGGGACGTGTGACTTTCAAAAAAGTTATTTAGCCCATAAACCAGTATAATAAAATGAGTATGTATTTTTATGTATTGAATGTATAATAAATAATAACAAGTTGATCACAATTCAATAATTGAAGACTTTTCCGAATGTTTTATATACTATAATTTCTTTCTTAGTTTGTAATTACTAAACTAACAAATCCACCGAAGAAACAAAGTGGTCGACAAGGCTTAGAAGACAAGCAAGCTGAAATTGCTGTGGCCCGGTCACATATGCCGAATAACCGACAACTGCTGGGGTCGGAAAGTCCTCGAATGGACAACGCATCGGGAAACGCAGTGCAGGATACCAACAGCCCGACGGTGGTCTGACGTCTTAAGAAAGATAGCAGGAAGCGACTTGATGTGAAATATGGTGGACCGATCAACGTGGCGAGGTTTAGGAGAAGCCAAATCCAGCTGTGGAGAGACACTGACTGATAATTAATTATCTCTTTCCCTTACTTAGAAAGTTATAAATTATTATCATTACCAGGTTTTTATTTTCTTAAACATTTAAAATGAATATTTTAAAGGAGATTTAAAAAGATAGAAAATATTTGAAAGAAACAGATTTTATATATTCAACTCCACAAAAAACAGCAAACAATCATAAGTATAGAAAAATAAAACAAAGAAGTACGTCATAATGTCAGAAGTCGTGCAGATATTGTGTTTTTCACTCGTTATTGATGGTTGTTTGAAGACTGCCATAGTTTTTCAAGAAGTAATATCTGAAAAGAAATTAAAATATTATCTTTATTTACCTTTTTTTTTATTTTCTCTTTTTCTTTTTTTATATATGTAAACAGTGTATATGTAAATATTTCTCGTTTAAGCAGAAATATTGATGATCTTCAAGGCTTGAAAGCATGCGAGGTAGTGTACTATCTTCGGGTAGTGTACTAGAATATTTTAAATGAGCCTTACTATTTGGTGGAGGTGGTGGAGGCCCATCACCTCCGTCGCATGGTACGGCATTCTGAAACAATAGAAAAGTTAAGAGTAACTATCATATATTAAACTTATATGCCGTGTGTAATTAGATATATGAATAATTACGACGTTGAACGAAATGCACATTTTTCTTGATAATTCAAGTAGGGAATTTTCTTGACAATCCAAGTCGAAATACCAAGATCTCGCACTGATTTTGCAAGATTACTCTTGCATGCAAAATCGCTCGCGATCTCGTAAGATTTGCAAGATTTCCACCAAAATTTTTGATCAAGAGAAAAATAAAGAAGCTGATCGAACGAGTACATGGATATAGCCGAGATGACTATTTTTCTCAGACGAATAGTTGACTTGCTCGTACGTCTACATCTGTAGTTGTTATAGTAGACCCAGCGAACAAAGGGATGATGATGATAACTTGCATCTATCTTTAGCAGCCGCAACCGCAAACACATCTCTCTTTTTTAACGAGGCATCTCTCTATCTCTCTTTTAATGAGATGCTTTTGAAAGCCTGTCCACAAAAATTATACGTGCAACTGGTTCGTCCATTGATAAACTTATCAGAAAAGAAATTAGGCTACTCCGTTCCTACGGTTTATAACTCTGCGTGCCGGGAGCGTTCGGATAGACTATGTATCTAACTCTTTTTTAATCTCTTTTAATCAGGCGGGATAAAAGCACAAAACTTGCAGTTTGCTAACCAATGCCTGTTATCTGTGGTATCGACAAGTGTCGAGGCAGAATGGGCATTTTCTGCCGCTGGATATCTGACACGCAGCATCCGAAGTCGATTAGCTGACGAAACGCTAGATGTGTTGTATTTTTCAAGAACTTACTTTCAAAAGAATTCCTATTTTGTAAAATAATAAATGATCGTTTCGCCCTTATAACGCAACTTTACCAAGTTGCAATAGAAATAATCAAAATAATTATAAATTATAAAATTAATATTCTGAAATCTGCGAGATCTCGCAAAATACCGAGATCTTGCGAGATTAGATGTCTAAATCTTGCAAACACCAAGATTGAAGATTTTGCTGTAAGATTGCATATACTAAATCCCAGCCATGATAACCCGTTTAAACATATTGTATCACATTATTTTCTGACCCAGTATAACTGTCCCAATAGATTACGATTCTAGCCCAGTCTAAACCGTCCAATACATCACAGTAACAGATGTCTCTGAGTGAATTTTGTGTTTCGTTTAAACAATTACGTAAATGTATATAATTCAATTCGCTGCCCGCAAAAAATGTGTTTCGACCGAAAGGGCTACGTGCGGATCTGTCAAACTACGCAAAAATGCTATGGGCAATGGTGGCGTCCGACCGGTTAATTGAAGTAAGTATAGTAATAGTAATATAGTAAAATTGAAGTATGACTAGCGCGCGGTGGACCGATTTCAACCATAACGTTTCCGCGCTATCGTGGAGGAATAAACACAGAGTCGCAGCCAGACACACATAAGTGCGTTCACAATACTTTCCCCCTGGCGGGAAAGTAATATAAGAAAAATCTTTTCTACAAACTCGAATAACGATATTATACTTACAGCAGTCATTCCAAATGCTAGCAACAGCGAAGCTGCAGCGGCGATGATGAATCCGAAAATTTTCATGTTTTAGCGTTTGCAAATTGGAACTGAATATTGCTGCTACAATTTAATCCTTTTATACTAACAAAAATAGTTAGGTACTAGTTAAATAATATAATTAAATTATTTTTGCGAAGCCAGTGCAAATAAAATTATACCCCAATTACTATACTTTGGCGATTGTGTGCCTCTATAATGATACACAATTTTAATCCTATTGAATGATTACGCTTGGATAAATCGCTGTGAAATTTGTAAGCCTGCTATTCCTCGCAAAAATAGTATCAGCATTGGAACGCGTGGATTATCTTTATTCAAGATGTTTAAAAGGTATTAATGGACGCCATTTTGATAAATATATGCATTAAAAAAAAACCAGGCTCCCCCGGTTATCAGCCGGAATGGAAATTCGATTGGCTGATGCCACACGGTGCGAAAACCGTCCAGGAGCGCCCGTAGGACGATTCCCAAGAGAACTGGCCCGCAGGCACAGATTCCTACCCGGGTTCGCAGTTCTGCATGTAGGCTACCGGATGGGTGCTGACCTGTGAGTTGGGCCTATTCTTACAGATGGGTCATAATGGCTCAACTGCACTAGGCCCATTAGCTCCCTACGTATTGACAAATATCGATGTAAGTATAACTCTATGTAGGTAAAAAATATGACTACTTCACTGTGTCAGCATCAAAACGCATATAAGTTTATCCCCGCCATTACTTAAGTCTTCTTTGTGCAATGCACTGTAGAGTAGCTGATATAATAATAGACAATAACATTTCTACAGCACATGGTACATTTCTACAAGTTTGACGCGGGTGGACGCGCGGGTATACCTCATTATATTATGCAAAGATGTTATTTAAAAAAACACACACATAAAACTTTATTAAATAACATATTCCATGAACATAAAACGAATAAAACTTTTTAAACATTTTAACTTGCAACACAAGAGGCAAAGAGAGGATCAGACATCGGAAAATTTTCGTTTACAAAGTTATGATACTGGTTTTTTAAACCACTTTCTTCCCTTAGAACATTTTAAATTTTTAATCATGAACTCTCTGAAAACACCGAAATTTCGTCAAAAATAATCTCATCAGTCGACGGGCCTTGTCTCAGTCCGTGACGTCTTCCGCTGGGCAATTGCCCTTTTACGGGGCTTCACGTGAGCCAGGCCCATTGGTCCAGCTTCCTGAGTGTGGCGTCGCAGCGCTGCACGCTCTGCTGAAGGTATCTCGAAACGATCGCGCGAAGCCGTCGCAGTAGTCAGTCGGTTGCCTTCGGTGCTCAAAGAATAAAACGGTTTCTTATGAAATACTTACAGTTTATATATTAATCCATATAGATATATGTATTTTCGAAAGCAGACTTTTCATTTGATACCAAACAAGATATAGTTATCTTTATTTATTGATATTTGGCAATTATTTATTTGATATTTGGACAGTTTAGGTACCCTATGACACTCACGACGACATAATGATTCTAACAATACTACACTTTCTGAATCGGCTTAAACTTTTAGAAATTGTGGTGGAATAAAGAAACGAAAAACATACAGACATGAAACCTAAACACATTACACTCCTTTTTGTTGGGCAGTCGTGTAAAAACCGAGAGTGCTCAGAATAGCGAATGTAGCAATTGCGAGATTGATTTAATCTCGAGATTATTGGTAATATAAATGGTGTTCTTAACAACTTCCGGCTTGTAGTCTCAATACTCATGGTAATGGTTTGGTGCTAAAATATGTAGTTAACCTTTGAGTTAAGCCAATATATACCTACTATTAAGGTTGAGCACCTTGTGTATGACGACATTGCACAATTAGTAGGTAGGTAAGATAATTATTCGTTTTGCTAATTATTATTGCCTTACAGGTGTTTGTAGATTTTTTTAAACTTAGCACTGTTATTTGAATACCGAAAACATAATAGGCACTAAATACCATTTCGCTTGAATTGAGTAAAACCAAAAAATAAAATGACATTTCTTAGGAAGAGTTGTAACTTATTTTATATATATATATATATATATATATATATATATATATATATATATATATATATATATATATATATATATATATATATATATATATATATATATATATATATATATATATATATATATATATATATATATATATATATATATATATATATATATATATATATATATATATATATATATATATATATATATATATATATATATATATATATATATATATATATATATATATATATATATATATATATATATATATATATATATATATATATATATATATATATATATATATATATATATATATATATATATATATATATATATATATATATATATATATATATATATATATATATATATATATATATATATATATATATATATATATATATATATATATATATATATATATATATATATATATATATATATATATATATATATATATATATATATATATATATATATATATATATATATATATATATATATATATATATATATATATATATATATATATATATATATATATATATATATATATATATATATATATATATAT